>JARHVA010004039.1:45000-182500 GCA_037957365.1 Torreya grandis
CAAACCCTTGTGTTTTAACTTATTAAGAGTGAACATGGATTAGTTTCACATATTCACCTAGTCAATTATTCAAAACCCCACCATTTAAATATACACATCAACTTTTCAAAGTGTCACAGATGTTTGAATGGATAGTAATAATTTTCCTCATGAACTTGTGACCTAGTAAGAAGTGATAACTTCCCTAATGATACATTCTCACATAAAAGGAGTGATTGTATTTATGATATTAAGCATAATTAATATTATTCAAGATGATGAAAATTAATATCAAATATGAAGGTAAGTTGAAATGACATCACCCAATGAGCAAGGTCACAACTGAATCAACTATGAAAGATTGTGAGTACCTATATTAAGATATATAATTCCCTTCCTTTTAATCCATAAAGGTATGCAAATTAAGTATAAATACAAAGGTAATTCTCTCATATTTTATTCATAATTATCATCCTCAAATAATAATGGGAATAAATTCCTATAATGAGACTTCAAGCATTTGATAACATGTGAAAAAGTGGTTTGGTATTTTGATGCACTAATATGGTCTTACTATGACTATATGGATATGTATGTATGATCAATTTTGAATTATTATCTTGAGCAAATGATTTGAATATTTAATCAATTAACCATGACCTTAATCTTTGAGGAGTTAGTCCCATAACCCATAAGTCTTAGGATCATAGCCTAGTCATTTCTAGATTGAGTTTAATTTTGTAGAACATATATATTAATACAAAAGGATTAGTCATGATGGTTGAATTTTTATTGTTCATTTCTATGAACCCATAAGAGTTTTTGGTGAATCGGTTGTTAATAATTAGGACTATTTGTTTCATGAAAATGGAACTAAGAAAACTGAGAGAGAAATTAATTAAGTAAAAATATTTTATTAGTTTGACAATAGTGAGTGAGGGTGATGCACATTGGTACCAGACTAGGGTTAAACTTATTTTTACCTTTGGGTAATATTTTTGTATAAAATATTTACATGTAGAATGTAACTCTGAATGTTAAGATAGTAACATATGGTTTTGGTCACTATGTGATGTCCTTACTATTAATATTTTGTAATATAATGGCATACAAATGTCAATTTTGGATTAATATTTTGAATATTTAATTTAAAAAATTGACTATCAACTATGTAAGAATAGACCTTTGTAAGCTAATAAAACATACCCTGTGATGGTTGTATAGTATGTTTTACAATTTGTGATTGATAATTCTATGGTAATTGGAACCATATATTTTACAATGTGGAAAAACCATATAATTACATAGGACCCTTTTTTAGCTATGTGTGATTGTCTATAGTCCCAATTGGAATTAAGAAAGTAAATAAATGTTGTGTTATCCACATTATAAAATTACAATACGCCCTTGTATGTTAATAATAGAGTAACTATTTTCACTCAAATTCCCATATAAATGGATAATATGGTACTCATAGGTAGAATAATAGTAATACATTTTAGAGCACATTAGTTTAGAAATTGAACATGGCAACACACTATTGTGTAAGAGGTGATGTCTAAGTGTTTGATTGGGATTTATCTTGTTCAGTATTTAATATACATACAAATGCATTATTTATCATTAAAAAATTATTTAATATTACATTCTATTTTATTTAATTAACTGAGTGATTATATTTCAAATTTTAAACTTTTGATGAAATTTGATTTATCGAAATTTTATTTTGTGGAATTTTACATCTAGGAAAATAGTGGTTGGAATGTTTTATTTAAATTATATGATTCTTATTATTGTTTTCATTCTTTATAACTTATTTACATGGGTTTAATAAGATTAAAATTATATATTTAAATCTAGTAGTAGTGGTAGGTTCACTAGCATTATTGCTACATAGAATAACAAAGATTTTTTATTATATTCAATGCAACTTAGTGGGAGTTTTAGTAAAAGACATCTGTAGTAAGTATGAATCTCAAAAATGCATTTTAAATAAGGTTCACCATAAGTGTAATTGAATATATGTCGCATTGGATGTCTAAGTCCTTTTCACCTTATGCATATGTGGCATAAACACAAAAAGGACATTAAGATTTATGATTATTATTTCCTATGTCTACACGAATAATATATTAAATAAAAAGAGAAGACAAAGGATTCATATCCATAAAAGTAAATATAAATCTAATGTGTAAATAAATCTTTGAAGTAGAATGAAGGAATGCAAAATAAACATTAATGTAAGAAAGGATTAAATAAAGGCCATAATCAAATACACAATGGTTAGAAAATGTAGCCAAGTGAATATCCTTCTATACTCTTAGAAATTAATTTAGCAAAATTAAGCTATAATTTTAATCATGAACATATTTTCTCTAAAATCTCTAAGATGTAGGTAAGAGTCCCCACTTCCATCAAACATAGAAAATTTAGGAATTTGGAATTTAGGAGGTAAACATGCGTACAAATTATTGTTCACAATAGGATTATAAAACATTTCATTGGAATCAACCACTATGGACTATGATTTATTTTATAAGGATAATTGATTTTTGTTTTATCTCTTAAAGCACCTACAACATCCATTAAGGATATTAATTATTAAGAATTGATGTTAATGATTGTAATAGGATGATTTTAAGGGTTGAATTATATCATTGATTTTAGAAATTAGGGTACTATTTATAGTAGGATATGAGGGTGGAAGGAGATGGTTTTATTTTTATTTATGATATTCACTAGATATGTATAAATCAATTGCTTCTTTTTAAATAATATCATTTTAAACAACATTAGTATTAATATATGAATTTTAATAATATGATAACTCTATGCTAGGGTTATAATAGTATGGTATAAGATTAGCATCATGAGAAGACAATTAAGAGTTTGAAGTAGATAAAACATCACAATATTTGCTAAAATTAATGTCATTTCTTGTAATGGTAACTTGTGATGTGCTAAGGGAAGAGGAAATAAATTGATCCTCATCTGCTGAGGAAAAGGAAGAGTTATGACAATAGACTCAATATACATAAATTGTAAAAGAGAAGAGATACAATCATGATTTTTATAAACTGTTTTCACGTATAAAGAAATAGAAAAATGATTTTTTCGTGAGCAACACCATTTTTCATTATGCATTTTTTTGGTGAATTTACTTTTTATAAGTGAAAATGTGCTCAAGGGAATTTGAAAGGTAGAAAGAGAATTTAAGTGTGAGATAATAAGGTTCCTTAGTTTGGATATTAGGTGGTAATTTAAGAGGACATATAATATTTTTTAGGATGCTATTTTTTATTAAGATTATAAGTTACGAAAAAATGTAAAGGAAGGTCCTAGGTAAAACTTGAAATTAAATCTATAGTGCAAGATAAATAAGAATCAAAAGATTAGTATAGAAGTAAATTTGAAGACTAATCTAAATGTGACCCTAAAGATGAATTTAATGGTGAAAAAAAGGAAGAATATAAATATTGATTTAAGGAGGAATCTCTAGGTGAGATTAAAGAAGAATATAGAGGTGATACCAAACAATTGTGTGTGTGTGTGTGTGTGTGTGTGTGTGTGTGTGTGTGTGTGTGTGTGTGTCTGTGAATACAAAGATGGATTCAATGATGAATCCAAATGGAAATACAAATAAGGATGTATAGTTTAATTTGAAGAGGGACTTAAGGATGAATTAAAAGGTGTATTTTTCTCCAGAAGGTCAAAATTTTTAGTTGCTTTTATATATTCACATTTGAAAGATGCATCATAATCATATTTTATATTTATTGCACAATCATAAAAATCAAAATCATTTATAGATGCTTAGTTGATAAGCTTTTTCTTATTTCGGTTTGTCCATTCATCATCATAACTAAGGGCATATAATGAGTATAGAATACTTGATCCATAGTATGAACATCATTATCATATTTAATTTGACTATCCATGATATATATACGGGTTTTGAATATAGTAAATTAAACAAATATAACTCTTAATATATTAGGTGATTAATCATACATGTCCAAATGAACTAGTGACTGTGAATATATTACAAAAAATGCATAAATGGATGATCTAGGCAAGGTTTTCAATGATTGAGAAGGCTCTTCAATATAATTACTTATTTGTAGACTATTGCCATCCCTATATTGTAGAGCACTAACTATAGATGCTAAACTAATTCTATAGACTAACATCCTATCTCCAATGGTACAATCAGAGTAAATCTATTTATCAATATGATTATCATGGGTGTACCACAAATAAAAATGGCTAATAGAGGTTTCTTATGGTATAACCAAGGGATCCTAGGCATCTATAATAATTGTGATGTATGGGGAAAATAAAATTTCTGATTAGTGGTATAAAATAGCTTGAGTATGTGGGAAGCTACCCTCACAACATAATATCCATAAAATATATATCTGATAAACCTATAAATATAGTCACTAAATAGTTATGAATATTTTGGAGTATAGTTTTTAGAAAAAATAGAAGCAAATAGAAAATAAAGTAAAATAAAATCAAAATATTTTTGTGTAAATACATCACAAAATTTAGACCTAAGGTTAAAATAATGAATTTTAGTGTTAGATGTAATATTATGTGATAGGGTAATTTATTCATTGTTATATTAGGTCTAGACAAATATGATTTTTTCATGGTTTATAAATTATATCTAAGGTTTAATGTTTTTTTATTCATTTTCATTTAGTTATATAAATTTTAATGAAATCCTATGACCAAATTCAATCATAACAATAAATTCTTGAAATAAAATATGGGTTCATTAGAACGTTAACATTCTTGTTTGTTTAATTAAAATACTAAGGAAAAATATTGAAATTGTATTTAGATCTACAAATATACATATGTGTATGTGAACTACAATAATATAATGAATTTGAATTGATGTTTTACTAGTAAATTGATAAATAAATATGTACACCTAGTTGAAACTAAATCTATAGTTAGTGTGTAGGTTGACTATTGATGAAAATTAACTTAAGATACCAGTGAAATGTGACACAAGGAAAATAAATATTTTAATCTGTTGGTTCTCAATTATACACCTCTTTCACTCAGCCTTCCACAATTTGATAAAATGGAAAATTTGGATGATAAATCTAATGATATATCATCATAGCCGATGAAGGGTTTAGCATACAGGTGGACCGAGCATAGATAATGATTGAAAAGTACCAACAAAGTGTATAGTTAGCTCACTACTACTTTTGGCTCTACCTAAACCAAGGTAAGAAGATCTAATGGGTAGATTTATCACATGGAGGGATACTACAATTTAATCTCCATGGATATTATTAGCATAAAATGCAAATCTAACTAGGACATAACCAAAGTTGAACACTCCACCAAGGAAGGGTTATCACATAGAATTTATAAATGCTCTAAGTCAAACACAAGATACTAAATATAGATGTGGATATGATTATAGCATTAATTTATAAATAAATTTTCAACAAAATGAGGTCAAATGAAAGACTATAATGCTAGGATTATAGGTTAAAAAAAATAGACACATTTTAAGTATGCAATATTCATGCATTTGTAGGTAAATAACACTTACAATATGTAATAACCATATTATTTATAGGTTGAAATTGGGTAGACTGAGCTAGGTAAATGTGAAACATGGTGTTATGGTGTGTTTTTTTAAACATCATTAATTATCTCAACATTCATGACATCACTCATTTGCGAAGATGTAGAAAAATTAAAATCTAAGCTAAGGGGAACTACTAGGAGTGATTTGCATCTATTGGTTACAATATAATGAAAATACCTAAATGATTCTTATATCCCTATGACATACACTATAGATAGAATTTAAAATATTTTTTCCTATTAAATCCATAAAACTAGGATGCCCATGAGAGGTTATCAACAACACATTTTAAAATATCACTGCAAAAAGGAGTTTATAACCTAGATCTATGCTCAAGATGACAACCATTAATAAGCATAAAACTATATATCCAATAAACAAATCATGTGAAACATTAAATTTCTTTTTATTAATAGGAAAGTGTAGAAACCATTTGTATTTTCTATTATATTAAAATAAAATCTTACATGCATCATTGTTTCACAATGTTACCATAGGGACAAGGATGGTGAGTTTGCTCCATAAAAAGGTATTACAATGATCTCAGAGCTCGATAATGGTTATAAAAATTTAAAGAACTAAGAAATAGAGACAAAATGCACACATAATAATGGATCCCAAAATTTGGAAGAGGCTACACCTAGAGGGAACAAACAACATCCAACAATAACATAAGATAAGCCCTCTTTTTATACAAATTTCTCACCACTTTGCAATCTTGGAATATGTGTTGAAATTTTAAATATTAAAAAGATACAATCAGCCCTCAAAATGTTACCAAGATGCTTCTAACTATAATATGCTCCTTTTCATGCCCAGAATCTTCATGCCTTTATAAGGAAAATAATTTTTGTAATTGCCTATCCATTTAATGATTTATATTTTTAAAAAAACCTTTTCTATACTTGGATGGAAATGCATTTCATTTGATCTTGAAGGATAATATTTTTTTTGGATCCAACAAACCCTTTTTCTTCTTTTGTAACTACCTAGACATGTCTTTGACTGCTCATTTTCCCAGCTGAAAACCCCTTGATAGATGCCCTTCCTCTTGTGCACACCAAAGAATTGCCATTGCATTGTAATGATGGAATTAGAACACCCAAAATCCATGGAAATTTTATAAAAAATCTTTTTAAAGGCCCACCATGACCTTTTAAACCTACAATATTTCTCCAATGGATGTGTTCGAACAAGCAAAACATGAAAAATTGAAAGACTTAGCTAATTTTTAACTTTTGCTCCAATATTATTTTCAACTCTTTACCTTTTTCCATTTTAAATTTTAGGGTTTATGAAACAATTATTAATTCATAAGTGCTTTATATTTTACTTTTAATCCTTATGGGGAACTCTGGGTCCAATTTGCAATTTTGCACTTCCTTTTTATGGCAAAAATCTAGAACTCAATAGCATACTTGAAAATTATAAATTCATAAGTTGTGATTTATAATTTCAATTCCCATAAAAAGTTCTTCTAGTGGAATTTGGAACATCAATCATAATTTGAAATTTGAAATTTCATAACTTCCAATCTAGAGTTATAGTTCCCTTCAAAGTTCCCCTTTGCATTGGGACCTCATCTTTAATTGACATTGATTAGTGACTTTGGGAGATCCAAGCGTAATTTTCACATTTGTAAATAATCATAATTATGTTCCTCCCAAAAATCTCCTTGGATATCCATTTGAGTTGACTTACTCATTTTGAGTTAACTAGTGGGATTAGGAAAGTTTACCACAATTTGAAACTTACATTTTGAAGACATTCTTTTTGCAAGTTATTTCTCCCAATAAGATCTCATGTAGAATTCATAGCTCAAGAAATAAATTTCAATTTTTCATTTATGTGAAAATTATATTTCCTATTATAAACTCCACCAAGCACTCATTTGGCATTCCACAGGAGCTGCCATTTTTACTTGATTTCTATATCCATCAAGAACCAATTCTAATGTTAACCAATTCAAGAGTAGAAATTGAAAGATTTATAAGATACATGAGGGACCCTAAAACACCAAAAAAAACACTTACCCATTTATCTAAACTCCTCAATATGTATGTTTACAAAAAATTCCTTCCAAATCCCTTTTTTTATTATCAATCAAAACCATAGATAAGAGAATCGCTTGATCATATTGAATAATACCAAGAGTAACACTATTTGCAATAAAATTTTGACCTCTGTAATCAACAAATTCCATGGATAAAGTGTAAAGTCTTGAAACATCTTAATTATTGCACACATTTGTCTTTAGATCATGTAAACAATTTTACATCAACAAAGAAACCCTTATATAGGGGTCACAACCCATGAATTTCATATTCATGCATGTCTCACAAAGACAAAATGATGGAATACAATAAAAATATTTATCATTCCTTCTCATAGAAAGAAGAACTAATATTTGTTCCCCTTTGCCAAGTATATAGTATTAGTCCACACCAAAAACATGTTATATATATGAGAATGTCTGTTATATACATTAAACACAATATCATTTTCACATCACACACCTCCATCTTTGCATATGTATGATTTAAATTTATGACTAAGAAATGCTCTATTTATTGTGTTTTAAGTGATTACTTGTACAATGTGCAATGACCATCAAGGGATTTCTTCAAGTGAACGAGAACATCAAAGTTCTATTTTTTTGATGTAGAAGCTTCAATGCTAAATTTTAATATGGTGATTAGAGTACAAGTTACTTGAGCTTGCATAATAAAACACTACCCCACAATTCTTATTTTATATCAATGAAAATTATGAAATATATGGGAATTCCTCCCTCCCATGTTGTGGTTTTAGCTTGGAAAAATGGATCCCATTAATATGGACCTTGATTTTTTTGGTATAAAAATTCTGAATATATGTTTTCCATTATTGATTAATCATTCACTTTTTACTATGCTTCCATTTATTAATTTAATTTAGAGACAGAATGATTAAGGATACCACACATACTCTACTCAACATATTTATGCCAATGCTTCCTATATGGATTATGCCATGGACTATGATCCTCCATATATATCCTTAAGAGTTTTAATCAATAAAACCCTTATTGTCAACAACTTATTCCTATTATATGAGTGAAATAAATGCAATAACATCTGGTATGCTCATCTCCAGTATCACCTAACCTACAAAGGACACATGGAATAAATTTCAAACATTGAATCTACTAGGTATGTGTTTTAATCATTGAAAATTTTCCTCCTAAGTCTATGGACCTAGGGATATTGTCTACAATCTTCTAATATGTAATATTTGAAAACATGTAGTCAACATTAAAAAATTCACCAACCTCCCCTAGTGTTCTATTTGGTCAACAGTCTTATCTACGCCATGGGATTTAGAGGTGGTATAACATTTTAAAAATTTTAAGTTAAAAAATTGCATTTGGTCATAATTTTTTTGCCAACTATGTTTTCATCAAGATATGGAGCTTAGAGTGCAAGTTACAAGTTATCAACTTGCAAGTTTCATCTCAGCTCTAATTTTTCACCATGATTTTCTCCTATTAGGATCAGAAACTTAGCATCCAAATTACAAGTTTGTAACTTTATTTTCCATCTTAAATCCACGTCAGGCTTTTACATGCCACTTTTCACTTTATGATAACCATCCTATGCCTTACATCCCACAAGAAAAACAAAATTTTAACATTGTCTTATTTTTGTACGACTTTACACATGGTTCTTACTAATTGGCATGTTTTTTAATATTCATTTCAGATCTCTATTTCAATGTTTCAATCCTCTTCTAATCTTCTTTCTATTCCTCCAATCCCTCCATGTTGAATTTTCCCATGATGTTGGTTCGAAACTTTCTTTTCTTCTAATTAGATGTTGTCTTTTGTTGAAACCTTTAATAAGTAATCAATCTACCCAGAGAATTCACTACTCTTCATTCATTTGAAACTTTATTGGGAATTCATTCAACAATCTACAATTTATATATTTGAATCTTGATTTTACACTTTAGTTTCCCACTATCGATTCTCATCATGACTAGGAAATCCATACATACCTTACAAGTTAGATAACTAGGAAATTATAAATTCACTTTACTTCCCCACCATCTCTTTTTCTATGTGCTATGGGTTTGGGAAAAAAATCAATAATTTGTAACTTTCATTTTGAACAAGTGTGTTTTAAATGTCCCTATTCCCACTAAGAGTTCCACAAAGTTTTATGCTTTATTTTTAATTTACATTGTAACTTTGAAAACCCTATTGGGATCCATTTATTCATCATATACCCTATAATCTTGTTAAAACATGAAAATATTAAAGGTTACCTAAAACTAAGACTTCACGGGGTTTTATATAGTCTAAACATGAGAAGAAGGTTTTGATAACTTTGATTGTGAAAATAGAGATTCAGATGATGAAGGTGAACACACTTGTATATTTGGGTAACATTAAAAAATTAGGCATTAATATCTCAACAAGGGCATAGATTCCCACCTAAAATTTTTGACACTAACACCAGCTCTCACCCATGGATGTACACCCTATGAAAATATACACAAAACCCTAGAAAACAAGACTAAGTGCCAATCCATTGGGCCATAGAGTAGACACTTTAGAAATTTATCAATAAACACCCATAGAAACCCAACTAGGTAAGGGTAAATTTACAAAAATAGATCAAGAAAATTTTAAAAGTGAACACATGATAAAAATGGTGAAACGAACTATATAAACAATGCCCAAATTATAGGGGAAACAAAATAACAAAGCAATAAAACTATACACTATAAAATACTTTACACAATCATGGGCTCAGTCAACGAAATGTTTTAAATTTTTGACATTAACTATCAACTCTAGTATCTCGTTATCCCTTAACTTGTTTAACTTTATTAGCATCTTGGTGGCCAAGATGAAGTAAATAAATCCCTACATTTACTTAAAAGTATTGCTAATAGGTTGCAATGGGATGACTTTTGAAACAAATCCTCTTTGTATGTCTTCATATCTAGACAAAACCATTTCAATCAATCTTGGTGTTTATTTATCTTATACAAGTACACTTATTTCTTGGATGCATCTAGGAGATTACCAAGGAAGAGTGCCTCATGATATACAATGTCATTAGTGCACTTGAAATACAAATTGAAAGAAAATTTAAAAGATTTATTATTGGTGGCATATAAGATAACCCCAACACTATTTCCAATATTGGAGCAAGTCCTGTTAAATGAAAATTTCCAAATTTCACCTTCTTTTTCAAAGAAAACATTAATAACATTTATTTTTTCAACAAGCATTTACAATCCTAATTAAGTCACCCAATTCAACATCCATGTACAACACTTCATTTACAGCATGTTTTGGATCTTCTAGCACATTTGACATCTTCAACTCTCTATGGAATTTGACCATCTTACCCTCCAATGGAATGGTGGCATAATATAACTACATATGTACACTTCCACCCATGTTGGTATCCCATTTTCATGATAGCATCATCCCCACTTAGGTTACCATTCCACAACTACCATGTCCATATTCAAATACTTAGCTAGATGCACTGCCAATTACACTATAAACCCTTTGACTTGTCCAACAATTGGTACCTATCATGAATCCACGGTGTAACACTTACAAAAGGTTAATGTGATTTTCACTATGACATCATTTAGGACACCTAGGTGCATCATATTATAAGAGGATCTAAAATCAAACATACATTTATGGAAAATTAAGTCATTGATGATCAGGGTTGTGTAAAATAGATCCACATTTAGCTGACTTTCTACCAATGCTATTTTCAAATAAAACTCTAAGGTTGCTTCAATAACCTCATCTAATTTTTCATCCTCATCAAGTGTTCTTTGGGCTGAATTCATTTCATTTTTAGTTGTACTCTCAACAAATTCCAAATATTCAAACACTTTCTTTCTATGTTAAGGTATTCATAATAACTCAACAAGTGCCACCGTGATCTTCAATTGGATCAACACTTGCTCCATATCACACATTCTATATTGAGGATTTGGGGTATTTGTTTAAAGGGTGATAACATTTTCAACTGGTGTATAATCACTTGAAGTCTGAAATGAAATAGGATGGGGAGAATTTGCATGTTTAACAGTAGTCTTTAGAGGTAAGTTTCATCTAACATTATTCAAACCCTTAGAGATTCTAGATAATATGCATATTTTATTTTTATTTGGGGAAAATATTGATTTAAAAATTTGGGAAATAGGTGCTACCTTGGAAGAATTAAGAACTATTGTACTTTTTGTTATTTCCTTACTTGCATCCCTACCCTTAAATTTGTAGGGGTATTGTCTTGAGGAGTAGCACCTTGTTTCCTGCTTCCAAAGCTATATTATTTATCTTGGAAAACTAGTACATTTGTTATCATATACCTATCCTCAACTGAAGGAATTACCCCATCATATTTCTTAATAATCATATAATGTAAAAATTCAAAATCATTATTGGGTAGTTCATATGCTTTTGTTATATTAATATCATAAGAAAATTCAAGAGTTGGGACACATACCTTTTTGACTACACTCTAAAATTAATAAATAGTAGTAGTAATAAATAATTTTGTGGAGGCAGACATATTTATTTTGGAGACTTGATAATTGAACATAAATATCTCATCATCATTAGACAAAAACTTAGGGTCCTCTACATATTCATCAATGTTTATAGTAATATCACATGGGGGATATGTAAGGAAACATTTATCACACCAATAAATGTTAATATCATAATTGACCATGTTCACTTTGTTATTCAATAGATGAGGCAATTCCTTTCCATCTTCTCTATTCTAATTTTTATCATTTATTTCATCACGTGTAGACCTCTTCCCTCTGCCATTATCTCTAATGTGAAAATCAGGTCTCCCTTATACTTGATTCATATGGACTAAAAGTTAATATATATATATATATATATATATATATATATATATATATATATATATATATATATATATATATATATATATATATATATATATATATATATATATATATATATATATATCTTAACTTTTAGTCCCATGAGGAACCCCTTCTCTACCCTAACTAACTTGTATGACATTTCCTTGATCATGGAGGCCAATGTTTTAACAGTCACTTCAAGGTTGGTTGTCTTAGTGGACTACATTTTTTCTAAATTAACTAATTTCACATCAACACACTTATTAAATGGAATTTCCATAGCCTTTATGTTTTTTTTAATTTGGATCTCCATATTGAAATCCAAACTCAAGTTTTTAAGATCATTGTCCCTTAAGTAGTACATAGCCTTATTTTCAAAGGCATCATAATATTTAATCGAGCAGGTTGTATCAGTAGCCCTAATATTTTTAGGTAGCCTCACAATAGTTTTATTGAATAATATATTAAAATCTTGAACACAATCATTAGGGTTCATTTTAATGTTTTAAAACTCAACCAAAATAAATATAAGATCAATCGTATCATCATACTAAACTTTAATATCATTCTTCATTTCTTCGCATGAATCATTGCATCCATAGGGAAGGGAATTGAACCAATCACAAGTATCTTCTTCCAACATGCACAAAAACAAATTAATTCAAACATACTCATGCTCAAAATCATAATCCTTAATGATAATTTGGAAAGACCTCAAGTGTTAATCATTGATCACTGCATTCTTCACTTGAAACATAGGAAGGTGGTTCCTCACTTCATTCAAGACTTCATTTTGATAACCATCCATTTATTTAAAATTAATTACTTTAAATCTAGGAATACAAAATGTGGGATGTTCATTTTCATCTTGATCCCTATGCCTCATGATTGGTTCAATGGTGGCTTCAATATCAAATGGCAAAGGGTTCTGAGGGGGTGAGAGAGATCAACTTGGTGGATCAAAATTAAGAGGTGATTCAGCTGGTTGAGAAAGAGTTGCATAATAAAAATGACTATATAATTCTTAGTGAGTAGGAGAGCTATGATAATCTTTAATAACAGGAAGTTCAACAAAAATTTTAGTATTAACAAATTCATGACAGTCCAAGCACTCCTGAATAACTGAACTTTGTCCTTCAATTGGCCTTTAAACTTGTCTCCTTATTTCATGAATGTTTAAGGGTGAGACAAGTTTTTCTGATGAGTCACCTTTCAAGGATGACCTTAGTCCTTTCAGCCTTACAAACAAGAAAATACTCAAATCTGAAACTTAGGATATTCAAATTCAGCACTGATCTTATTTGAAACTAATTGATACATTGGAGGTGCCACTAGAAGTAAACTTATAGAATATAAACAATTTATAAACATGCATTTATACATGCTGAAAATATAATTTGTTGAAGTTATTGATGAAATTGAAAGAAAATATACTACAAATTTTAGATTAAAATTATAAATCACCTTCCAACATGACAAGTTAATAAATATTTGCAAGAAAGGCAATAGAATTCAATTTATCAAATCCTTAAAAATTTTGGTAACTTCCTTAGTGAAGTGTTGAACTTGTTAATGGCCCAAAGTAGTAAAACAAACTCAAATAACCTCAAATTCCAACAACACAAGTAACCAAGATTTGATGTGTAATCCATAGAAACAATGAAAATAGAGTGTTGGTTCCTAGTTCTAAACTTATTACATTCATCCTTTGACACTTTTAAAAAATGGAAAATGTAGATGATAAACTTTTTGGTATGTCATTATGGTTAAGGAAGCGTTTAACATATGCATGGACCAAATGTAGACAATGATTGAAAAAGTAGAGATAGAGGGTATGGTTAGCTCACTATTACTTCTAGGTCTTCCTAAACCAAGGTGAGAGGACCTAAAGGGTAGCTTGACCATATGCATGGATATTGTAGTTTATTCTTCAAGGGGATTATTGGCACAAAATACAAATCTAAGCAGGGAATCACAAAAGTTGCACAACCTACCTATGAAGTGTTATCACATTGAATGTACTAATGTTCTAAGTTGAATATAATCTACTAAGGACAGATGTGGATGTGATTAAAACCTTAATTTATAAATAAATTTTCAACAATAGGGGGTCACATAGAAGACTGTAATGTTGGGATTCAAAGTACAAAATATAGACATATTTTAAGTATGCAATATTCATGCATCTATAGGCAAATAACACTTATAATATTCAATATTTTTATTATTTACGGGATGAAATAGGGTAGGATGAGTTAGGTAAATATGAATAGTGGTGTTATGGTGTGGTTTTTCAAATAGAATGAATTCTATAAACATTCATAACATCACTTATTTACAAAATTGTAGAAAAACTAAAATACAAGCTAAGGGGAACTACCAGAGTGATTTTGAACCATTGGTGCCAATACAATGCAAATACCTAAATTGTTCTTGAAACCCTAGAACTTACACTACAACTATAATTTCTAATACATTTTTCCTATTAAATACATAAACTTAGGGTACCATTAAGAGGTTAATAATGACACATTTCTAAATATCACTATAGAACTAGCTTTATAACCTTGATCTATTCTCAAGATGACAAACATTGATAAGCACAAAATAAGATATCCAATCAACAATTCATGTGAAAACTTTATCTACATTTCATTAATAGGAAAGACTATAAAACACAAGTAATTTCCATTATCTTGAAATAAAATCTTATATACACCATTGTTTCAGAATGCTACCATAGGGAGAAGCATAATGAGTTTGCTCCTTGAATAATAGAGACATATTTTTTTAGATCAATGTTAGGGATGGTCCTTGACCCATATAAAATATGACATCTAAAAAAACAAAACTAATTTGGATTAACAACTAGAATTGTTAAGGCATTATGGCCATACAAAGCACAAAAAATCTATCCATTTTTTAAAAAAAAATCCAACCTTAATACTAAATAGTCACCATGAAAATGGCATATGATAAAACACTATCCAATAGTCACCAAAAATTCTAGACAACAAGACTTATTCCAAGATCATTATATCGACAATTTTACCATTACTTTGTAGGGAATCACCCACTATTGGAAAATTTAAGGGCTTCTTTAAATCAGTAGCATGCACCTCTTGATCCTTTACTTCAGAGACTAAACCTACCATTACCACCTCTTTCCATATTAAATATTTAGCTACCTCATGTAGATGTGAGAAAACCAATCACCTTTGAGTGCTACTTGGTTCCTTCAGAATATTAACTTTCCCTTTCCACCATGGTATTGCCTTAAAAACACTACTAGTGACTCTTTTGGCTAGCCATTTAATGGCTTTCACACATTCAGGGGTCCTTTTATGCACCCTCCATTCCTCCATGAGTGTAATTGTCTTAAATAGTTCCTAAATTTTGGACATGATAATGCATCTTTTCCCTTAATTTTTTTCTCTCTCGGTCACATCATATCAACCTCTTATATGAAATTCACCAAAGCATGACCAAAATAAATACAAAGGGATGAAGTGCAAATTATCCTTACCAAAAAAAGGAAGGGTTGTAAAAGTAGTTAATGGAAGGGTATCAATTTTCAACATTGACCCCACTCTATATTTGGGAGATACAAAATACATGACCAATATTAGAATTTGTTCTTTATCTACCATAACCATGCAGAGATTGCTCATAAACAAAGATGCTAATTTTGAGTTCACATGTACCTATTTAGTTTCTATAAATAAATCCACCCCCAAATATTTATGTACGTCCTCTGTAATTTCTAGTATGGAAATCCAAAAAATGTTAAAGAAGCACGTTCTAGAGAACACCCTCATGAAACCCATCTCCAAATTTTTAGCTCTTCCAAAGATTAATGACCAACCCATGGATAGTGTTGTTACATATCAAATAATCAAATTCAATAATGCCCCAGAACCAGCTACCAAACACATATTAAATAAAAACATGCAAGTTATCATTCTACTCAAAATTCAATCAAGAGTGATAAATTCACATAAATGTGATAAATTGAGGAAATAATGAAACATTAAAAGATCAATTACTGCCTCAAATGCCAAAAAGGCTCCCACTATCATAACAAATAATAATAAATCCCACTAAAACATAAGCTTTATAAAAAATAAATGGGTCTATCCTTCTACCAAAAAATATTAAAATATGATAATTATAATTTTATTACAAATAAAATTACAAACTAGGAAATTAAAGTTCACAAATAAATTTGGTTCAAACCCCTATAATATTCATAGCATGTTATTATATTATCCATTTTCTCATCCATGGTTTGATCAATACCTATATTATCAAGGAAAGTTACTACTTTATTGATTTCTTGAAAGCAATGAGAATAAAAATAGTCCTCAAATTGATTCCATTTTGGCTAGATTATAGCCAAAATATTCTCAAGTTTCCAGGATTTATCCTTTGAACACTCAGATCTTAGATTACTACCTATGAATTTCCTCCAATCTCTAAAAATGGTATGACACACTCCAAAGAAATCTCCACTCTAGCTTCTAGTGCTTGGGCCTCAACTTCATTATTAGTTCCATCTAGGAGCTTCAAAGGCATTTCTCTAATAAGAGAACCACTACAATAATTTATCACACAAACTATCTGAGAACCCTTAGGATTTCCTCTATAAGCTCCATCAAAGTTCATTTTAAACCAGTTAGGTTATGGGGTAGTCCAAACTACCTCGTTTTTGCTTCTCTTATCCTTTTTATTTACCATTGACCCTTTAATGGGAGAATAGGAGAGACATATTAGAATTCTCTAAGAGATTGTTAATGGTTCTACAGCTACAACCACCTTAGGAATAGATATAAAATGCACACACATTAATGGTTCCAAAAATTTAGAAGAGCCTAGACATAGAAATAATGAACAACACCCAAAACTAGCCTTAGAAAAGAGGACAAGCCCTATTTTTATAAAAATGTATCACCTCTTTGTAATCAAGAAATATGTGTTGTAATTTTTAATATTGAAAAATTGCAATTATCCCTCATAGTTCTATACAGATGCTTCCACCTCAAATATGCTCCTTGTCCCACCTAAAATCTTCATGTCTTTGCAAGGAAAATGATTCTTGTAAGTGCCTCTCCATGTAATGATGAATATTTTCAAATAAACCTTTGCTATGATTTTATTTCACTCGATCTTGACATATTATATTTTTTTAGATCAAACAAACCCTTTGTCTTCTTGAGTAACTACCTAGACATGTCTTTAACCACTCATTTTCCCAGTTAAAAACTCCTGAATAGCTACCCTTCCTCTTGTGTATGCTAAATAATAACCCTTGCCTTGTAATGATGGCATTGGAATACTCCATATCCATGTCCATTTCAATATTCTTTGGAATGGTCCACCTTGACCTTGAAAACCTGTAATATTTTTCCCATGGATATGTTTGAACAAGTAAAACATGAGAAATAGAAAGAATTAGATATTTTTTACCTTTTAATTCAATATTCCTTTCAAAACTTTGCCTTTTTTCATTTTTAGTTTTATGGTTTCCATCACATTTTTTAATGCATAAGTGCATTAGTTTTTACTTCTTAGTGGGGAACTCTGGGTCCAATTTGTAATTTTACACTTCTTTTATATGGCAAAAATTCAAAACTCAATGGCACATTTGCAACTTGTAAACTGGTAAGTTGTAATTTATAATTACAGTTCCCCTAAACCCCAATGGAATTAGGAAATATAAGTATAATTTTTAATTTTTCAACTTACAATCTAGAGTTGCAGTTCCCTTCAAAAGTTCCCCTTTATACTGGGAACTCAAGTTTGACCGATGCTAACTAGAGGGTTTGGGAGATCAGAGGGTAATTTACAATTAGAACATTTGTAAATATGCAAAATTTCATTCCTCCCCAAAATCTCCCTATAGATGGATTTAATTTGACTTTCTCATGCTAAGTTGACTGATAGGATTGGGAAAGTTGACCATAATTTACAACATGAATTTTGTAGACTTGGTTTTTTCTAGTTGTTTCTCCCACCAAGATCTATAGACTTTGAAGCTCTAGAAACACATTTCAAGTTTGCCTTTATGTGAAAATTTCATTTCAACTTATAAACTCCACTAATCACTCATTTTGTGTTCCACAAGAGTTACTATTTTTACATGATTTCTAGATCCATCAAGCCCCAATTCTAATTTCAACCAATCTAGGAGAAAAAGTTTAAAGATTTGTAAAATACATGAGGGACCCTAAAACACCAAAAAAAACACTTAATAATTTCTATGAATTATTAATGTGTATGTTTCCAAAAACCATCATGCCAAATCCATTTTTTATTGTCAATCAGAACCATAGAGTAGAGAATTAGCTTCAACATATCAAAGAATCCAAGGAATAACACTCTATGCAAAAACCATTTGACCTCTGTAATTATAAAATGCCATCGCTAAATTGTAGAGTCCTATAACATATGTAGTATTTCATAACTTTTTCTTATGCCTCACATCCCTGAAGTAAAACAAAATTTTAACTTTGTCTTAGTTCTATATGACTTTCCATCTAGGTCTTACCTATTGGCATATTTTTTGATATTCATTTTAGACCTCTAATCCAACATAGTAATCCTATTCTAACCTTCTTATTATTCCTCCAATCCCTTGACGTTTTATTTTCCCATGGCATTGATTTAAAACTTGCTCTATTTATTTTTGATACATCATCTTTTGATGAAGCCTTTAATGGTTCATCCATCCACATGGAGAGGACAATGTTCTTCATTCATTTGAAACATGATTGGGAAGTCGATCAACAATCTACAATTTATATATTTGAGACTTTTTTTTATACTTTACTTTCCCACTGTTGATTCCCATTAGGATCTAAAAATATATATGCACCTTGCATGTTAGATTACTTTCAAATTACAACTTCACTTTACTTTTCCACTATCCCTTTTGATATGTACTATGGGTTTAGGAAATAAGTCAATAATTCATAACTTGTATTTTTAACAAGTGCATTTTACATGTGCCTTTTGCCACCAAGAGTTTCATAAAGTTTTACACTTTATTTACAATTTACATTTGACCTATGTAAACCCTTTTATGATCCCCTTCTTTACCATAGACCCTAAAAACTTGTTAAAACATGAAAATATTAAAGGTTAGCCAAAATCAACGCTTCACAAGGGTTTTTACAATATAAATATGATAGTATAGTTTTGATAACTTTGAATATGTAAATGGAGCTTTGGACAATCCTATTGAGTTTAGAGCCCTTTGGGGATATCACATGACCATAAGAATAAATTTTGGGGAATTAAAGAGATCCAAAGATGTGGGTGGAGTAATTTTCATGTTCTCCACATGTGAGTGGAATATTCCTTGTATTCCTATTTTCTATGTATTACATATTTAATGGAGTCAGTTATCAGATACCTTTTCCCATGTTTACTTCCTTATTTTGAGGAAGCTAGTTGATTTTTGGCAAAGGGACCTTCTTCCTTGTTGAGTGGAGTTGGTTGTGATTACATGTTCATGGGCAAATGTCACCTTAGAAGGTGGAAAATATGAATATGGTGAATGTCTCCTTGGGAGGTATTTTAGATAGGCTTGATGAGGTGGAAAAAGGTTGTCACGTATTAGATAATCCTTATCTTGGATAAGAATTACATATTTTCTCCTCCTTTTATGGAGTTTCTTCATTTTTCTATATATACAGGGTGTGGTGTGGCTTTTAGAGGTTGATGGTTTATTTACAGGGTGTGGCTTTGAGGATCAGTGTCAAAATATAGGGGTTTTGCAAAGTGCAGGTGTTCATTATAGGGTGTGCTTTAGCAACTTGTGAAATAGAACATTGTGAAGGTGTAGGTGAAAGTACAATTTTTGTGTAGCACTTTTTTATATGAGATTTTTCCATCTCTATGAGATTTCATTGTAATCTTGTTTTAGGTTACTGAATTATTTGAGAACTTTCTTTAGTAGATGTAGCCCACATTGGGTGATCCACATTAGATCTGTGTTACTGTTATCTTTCTCTTAATTATGCTTTCATATTAATGGTGAATTAAAGAATGTTTTCACAAAACATTTTATTGCATATATTTAGATCTAGTTTGTGGTAATAATAGATCTATATTTACAAGTGTTTTATTCCTAAAAATTGGTATCAGAGCAATTGGTTATGTGTTTTGATGAAGTGGTAAATCATCAGAAAGATATTAGTTTGAGTGGGAGCTATGGGAGAAGAGATGAGATTCAGAGTTGATAAGTTTGATGGTAAGCATTTTTATTTGTTAAAAATGAATACAGAAGATTACCTATCTCAAAAGGAAATTTAACTCCCCTTGGAGGGGAAAGGAGGACAACTTGTAAGTATGAGTGATGCAGATTGGTCATTACTTGATAAGAAGGCATTAGGAGACATACAATTATGCCTTGCATCTTCTATTGCATTTAACATTATAGATCAGATAACTACAAAGGACCTCATGGATAAACTTGGGAAGTTATATGAGAAACCTTCATCTCTTAATAAAAATTTTCTTATGAAAAGATTGTTTAACATGAAAATATTTGAGAATGGTTCAATAGTTAATCATCTCAATTATTTTAATATGGTTGTATGTATGCTCACCTCAATTGGAATCATGTTTGATGATGAAGTTAGATATTTTCTAATATTATGTTCTTTACCTGATAGTTGGAATAGTTTGGTTATGGTTGTGAGTAATGCAGTCCCTTCTAAGGGAAGCTTGAATTTTGAGGATGTTGTAGGTGTGATCCTTAACAACAAGATGTGAAGGAAAAACACTAGTGAATCATCTTTAGATAAAGATTTATCTATTGATAATAAAGGGAGGTAAAAGGACAAGAGCAAAGGAAATTGAAGAAATTCAAAAGGTAGATCTAATTCTAGATTTAGATCCAAGATGATATGTTGGCATTGTGGGAAGAGTGGACACTCAAAGAAGGATTGTCGGTCACTTTGGGATAAGAATGACAACAATGAGGAAATAAATGAGGAAAATGTGACATTAGTTAAATCATGTTAAGATGCCTTAATTCTTTCTATTGATATTATTTTTGAGTCTTTGATATTAGATTCAGGGGCTTCTTTTCATGCCACCCCACATAGGCATTATTTTACTAATTATGTTCAAAAGAATCTAGTGAATGTATATCTTGGTGATGATGAACCATGTGAGATAATATTGAAAGGTTATGTTTTGGTTAAGATGTATAATGGGAAGACATAGATCCTTAAGGATGTTAGACATGTGCCTCTATTGATAAATAATTTAGTTTCAGTGCAACAATTCGGTAATGTGGGATGTTCAGTATTATTTATTATAGATTCATGAAAAGTTACCAAAGATGCTCTTGTGATATCAAAAGGTATGAAAGTTGGTACTTTGTATTTGACTAGTAGTTTTGATTATATTTATTTAGTTTTTATATATGGAGATGCAACTATGTGACACTATAGTCTCAGCCATATGAGCTATAAAGCCATGTAGATCTTAAAAGATAAGTTACCTTGATTGAAAGATCTAGATCTAGACTTTTGTGAAAATTATGTGTATAGGAAACATATTTGGGTTTTGTTCTTGAAGGTTGGACCCACAAAGAAATATCAAAAGTTATATCTAGTGCACTCAGATGTATGGGGACCATCTCAAGTATCTTCTATTGGTGGATCTAATTATTATGTTATGTTTATTGATGATGTAACTAGGAAATTTTGGGTTTATCGCATTAAAAATAAATATGATGTATTTAACACTTTTAAGAAGTAGAAAGCCTTGGTTGATAATGAAACAAGTATCAAATTAAAATGTCTTAGATCAAATAATGGAGATCAGTATTGTAGTAATGTTTTCTTTTATTATTATTCTAACAATGGAATCTGTAGGTAAAGAATGGTTCTAAGAACTCCACATCAGAATGGGGTATCAAAAAGGAGGAATATAAAAATAATGGAACATACTAGGAGCATGAGGTTACATATAGGGTTGCCTTTATAGTTTTGGGTAGGATTAGTTATCACGGTAGTATATATAATTAATAGAGGACCTTCTATGCATTTGGATGGAGGCATTTCAGAACAAGCTTGGTCTAGAAATAATGTTTATTATTCTTTTCTTAGAGTCTTTGGATGTGAAGCATTTGTTCTCATTAAAAAAGATTATAGGACCAATTTAGAGGCTAAATTAGATAAATGCACATTTGTTGGTTATGGTGAGGATGACTTTTGTTTCCGTTTATGGAGAATTAAAGATAGGAAAATATTTTGGTCTAGAGATGTAGTCTTTAATAAAAAAATTTATGCATAAGGATCAATTGCAAGAACATGATAAAGAATAGAAGGAGTGCATCGTATTGGATGACATTATGGATGGTAAAGTATAAAAGGATTCCATTCAAGAACCTTTTACACAAGTACCCCAAATTCCTATGGTAAGAATAGCTTCTAGGGTAATGACAGCACCTGAACATTTTTCTCCTTTCAAATTATTTATTACTCTCTAACAATGGATAATGAAAGTTTTATGAGGAAGCAATGCAGGTAGATGGCAAGTAGAAGTGGGAACAAGCCATGGATGATGAGCATAGATCTCTCATAGAGAACCAAACATGGGATTTGGTAAGGCTACCCAAGGGAAAGAGTGCATTACCAAATAGGTGGATCTTTAGAATAAAAGAAGAGGATCAAGGGAGAAAAAGGTATAAGGTTAGGATGGTGGTCAATGGATTTGTATAAAAATTAGGTATTGATTTTGATTAGATTTTCTCTCCTATTGTAAAAATGACTTATATTAAGATTATTATTGGTTTAGTTGCAGTTGAAGATTTGCACTTAGAGTAGTTAGATGTGAAAACTTATTTTCTTTATGGTGATTTGGAAGAAGAGTTGTATCTAAAGAAACCATAGGGATATAAGGTCAAAGGGAAGGAGAAATATGTGTGCATATTAGAGAAGAGCTTGTATGGCCTTAAACAAGGTCCACGATAATGATACAATAAATTTTATTGTTTTATATTAGAACAAGAATATCAAAGGTGTAATTCTAACCATTACATTTACATCAAACATTTTTATGATGGTTCTTTTATAATTTTATGCTTGTATATAGATGACATGTTAGTTGCCAGAAATAACATACATCATATTCATATGCTCAAGAAACAACATAGTGACTCCTTTGATATGAAGGATTTGTTTATTGCAAAGGAAATCCCTAGTATGAGGATTACTCATGATAGGAAGGAGAGGAAGATAGTTTTATCCCAATCAATGTATGCGAAGAAAGTCTTGTAAAGGTTTAGTATGTTAGATGCTAAATCTGTTGGTACTCCTTTGGCAGGCCACTTTATATTATTAAAGGAGCAATGTCCTAAGATAGAGGTTGAAAAGCTTAAGATTTCCAAGGTACCTTATTCTTCAGTAGTTGGTAGCTTGATGTATGACCTGGTTTATACTAGGCTAGATATTACCCATGAAGTAGGAGTTGTGAGTGGGTATATGAGTGATCTAGGTTATGAGCATTGGCATGCAGTGAAATGTATTCTTTGATATTTGAGAGGAACCATTGATTTTGCATTATTTTATGGTGGATCAGATACCACTTCGCATGGTTATGTGGACTCAGAGAAGGAAAGGGATATTGATCGTAGGAGGAGTACAACAAGATATAATTTACTATTGGATATATAATGGCTAGTTAGATTTCTAGGATACAGAAGGTTGTGGCTTTGTTAACCACAGACACGGAGTATGTTGTTGCCAAAGAGGCTAGCAAGGAAATGATTTGGTTAAAGGAGTTGTTTCAAGAGTTGGGACATGAGAAGAAAGTTAGGATACTACACAGTGATAGTTAGAGTGTTTTTCATTTGTCAAAGAACTCTACTTTCTACTCAAGGATGAGACACATTCTGTTATGTTATCACTTCATCAGGATAGCTTTGGAAGTGAACTTGGTGAAGCTAAAGAAGATTCATACTAGCTAGAATCTTATGGATATGATGACCAAGGTGGTCACATTGGACAAGTTGAAACTATGTTTAGATTTGGTTGGCCTTAGTGGTCATGGAGAAGTGATAGATCTCATTTAGGAGAAATGGTCTCCAAGTGGGAGATGGTTGAGTGTGGATCCCATTAGGCCTATCACATGACCCTAGACACAAATTTTTGGGACCTAAAGAGATCTAAAGATGTGGAAGGCATAATTTTCATGCTATCCACATGTGAGTGGAATATTTATTGTATTCCTAATTTCTATGTATTCCATATTTCATGGAGTTAGTTAATATATGCCTTTTCCCATGTTTACTTCCTTATTTTGAGGAAGCTAGTTATTTTTTCAAAAAGGGAACTCCTTCCTTGTTGAGTGGAGTTGGTTGTGATCACATGTTCATGGGAAAATGTGCCCTTAGAAGGTGGAGAAGATGAATGTGGTGAATTTATCCTTGGGAGATATTTTAGATAGGCTTGATTAGGTGAAAAAAGGCTGTCACATGCTGGATAATATTTATCTTTTATAAGAGTTGCATATTTTCTCATCCTTTTATGGATTTATTTCATTTTTTTATATATACAGGGTGTGGTGTAAGCTTTAGAGGTCAATGGTTTATTTTTACGGTGTGGATTTGAGGATCAAATTCAAGGTACATGTGTTTTACAAATTGTAGGTGTTTATTATAGAGTGTGGTTTAGAAAATTGTGAGATATAACATTGTGTAGGTGTAGATGAAAGTGTAGTTTTTATACAACACTCTTTTATACGATATTTTTTCTCTTTATGAGTGTTCATTGTAATCTTGTTTTAGATTACTGATTTATTTGAGAACTTTCATTGGTGGATGTAGCCCACATTGGGTGAACCACATTATATCTATGTTATTTGTGTTATTATTATCTTGATCTCATTTATGCTTTCATATTAATGGTGAATTAAGGAATGTTTACGTGATGCATTTTATTACATAGATTTAGATCTAGTTTATGGTAATAATAAATATAGATTTATAAGTGTTTTATTCCTAAAAAATCTAGGTGAACGCACTTGTGGATTGGGGTAACATTCAAATAATTAGGCATTAATATCTCAATAAGGGCACAAATTACCACATGTAAATTTTAGAATTAACACAACCTACACTACGATTGGGCCACACAGGTACAATAGGGTCATGTTATGACATTATACATTGGCTAAATGATTTTTTTTATATTTGACTAATATGCCTATCTATGAGGGTTTTTTAATTAATTCCTATTTTTTATATTTAATGAACATGGCACAATGCGACTTTGTTATTTAAGTGCAACCTCATCCAAAAGTCACAATATAAAAAATGTAAGGACACAGAATAATGTTATAAATCACTGATATAGATTTGAGAAGATTAAATAGAAATATAAATTTCATTGAAATATTTGAACTAGAGATATAATTTTGATGCTCGAAACAAAATACACCAATAAGTCCTTTTTTCGTCATCAATAGTTCAATAATCAATGTTGTGAAAAATACTTGTCTTATAAGCGATTGTGTCAAACCTGGGTGTCTGAAATTTCCCACACTCCATGTATATCTTGAGGGAAAATTTTATTCATCATTATTTTATCCATCGATTTCATGTTTTAGTATATGAAATGTTCATAATAAGTATGGAAATAAAGGCTCATTGTAATCCAACCCTGGAATTACTAATTTAATTATCAGATGCCTAATGACATTTGGACTCATATTCAAGAGATATAGTCCCATCACTCAATGATATATATATTTTCTATCCAAAAATGCTTAATTTTCTCCTTCGATAGTATATTAGACCTATGAAACTTCTGCTACATACTTGGGTGTATGTTAAAATTGATATTCATTGAACTATTTTCATTTGATGAAGACCTAATTCCATTTATAAGACTTGTTAATTTTCAATCATTGAGATTTAGATAAATAATATAGTTTTTATTATACTTTAACTATGATTTTAAAGTGCATGAGTATTCCACTTACTTCACAACCAAGAGAACATTTAAAATTAGATTAATGTATTGTATTTTAAAAATATATGCAGACTTTATTTATGTGAACTTATGATAGATTTCAAATGTTTACCTTTTTATATCTGATTTGGTGAAAATCACAAAATATTAGTACATTAATAGAATTTTGAAGCCTTAACCTTATATAACTCTAAATGCAACCTCCATTATATAACTTAAATGCATACAGTATGGTATATCCCTAATAACATTTTCTATCCTCTTTTTAAAGTAAATGTGCCCCTATACCCCTTTCTAATTTTTATTGTAAATTTGACACCCAAATATTATTGAAATTGAATTTAAGTTCACCTGTAATATTCAATTATTGTTATCCATTTTCACACAAAAGCACTATCAGTTGGACATTTAGCATTGAAAAAAAATATATGTAATACATATTGTGTGAATCAAGGTTTGAAATAATTTTATTATTTTTCTATATGAGTTATGATTATTATATATCTAATAAATGGACCTTAACTACCTACACCCTAATTATAACAACCAATACATTTTAATTTCATGGATTTATCTATTTAGGTACATTAATGGTTCAAAGTGTAAAATTGATAACATAGAATCAAAGAGTGCAACTAGGAAAAGCATACCAATATCAAATTTAATTCTTGAACATTCTTCTAGTAATAAAATTTTCACTTTAAACATTTAGTAAGGAGAAAATGTAAGATCTAATAACTTTTTACTATAATATTTAAAATTTAGCGTGATAATCATCAAAATTTTAGTTTTAAATTTTCGACGTCAAATTTTTATGACATGTCTTTTTCAACATTATATAAAAAAATATCATTCCTATTTTTATGTGTGTATATATAAAAGTAAATTTCCTTGATAAGGTATCTTTGAAATTAGATTTAATTAATAATGGGTATTTATTTTTATCAAATTTACGCAGAGATTATGCCTAACTTTGCTTATTGAGATAAGCTACACTTAAAATTGATTGTAATTACTGATCTAATTTTAGTAATCAATAATCATACGCTCTATATAATTTTATATATTAATTAAAACTTTTTTATTTAAAAAATATGTATTAAATTGTATAATTCATTTATTTACACAGATAACTAGATGCAAAACTACAATCCCTCGTCAATGAGAAGGGAAGACTATAGTCACAATTGAAACTAAAAATACAGCTGGAATATGCAAAACTATAATCCCTCATCATTGGGAAGCGAAGACTATAGTCATAATTGAAACTAAAAATACAACTGAAATATAGTAGAAAATAAAAATACAACTGGAATATAATACAAAATTTGGCATTTATTTATATCTTTATAGTTTAATAAGTGCAAAACTTGGGTATAAGAAAAACATAATTTCCAAGTGCAACGTATGAACTTCAAGTTCAAATGCCCACAGTCGTCAAAAGTTGAACTAATTACAATGGTAACCTACTTGTGATGGCTAGGTTGTTGGTTTTGATATTTTCCTATAAATATAAAAGCACGTAAAATCAAGAGAAAGATTTTAAATATAATACATTATGACGTGATTTTGGAGTAATCAAAATTTACTTAATTCAATCAATTAAATTTGAATTAATTTAATATTTTCTAACCACCAATTATATTATTGGATTTCATATTTCTAGCCTTAAGCTAATTAATTATAAAGTTATATTAATAGTGAGATTATTTTTATTATAATAATATTTATAATAGATTAGATTAATATATTATTGTAAATCAAATTTAATAATTAATAGGTAATTTTCAAATGAATAACCTTTTTAACAAGATAAAATTAATTTTAAAATATATCTTATAAATATATACAATAAAAATTTATAGCCTATGTTAAGGGGCTATTTTCAAAGATAGTTTTTGGACTTAGGATAATCGTGTCTTTTTGGTTAAGCTTTGGTATTTATATTTTTAACTTATTAATAAAAAATTTAATATTAAATTGATTTCAATTTGGCTATTTAATTTTTATCTTCAATTTCAAGATAATAGTTTATTTAGCACTATAAGAATTAGTATTAGAGATTTTTGGATACTTGAGGTTATAATACAGAAAAAGAGACATTATATTTTTACCTGTATTTTAGTAAATGTAGATGTTTCGAAGGATCTTGCTACACAGGTAGAGTTAATAACTAATAACAAAGGTTCAATCTAATTCCTCTATTTTGAAGGGTTTCATTTTAGATGATGAAGATGTTGAGAGACATGTTCAATGATTCAAACACTCGATGGAAGGATGTGGGGATTGAAGATATAATTTTTCAAGATGATAATTAGAGTGAGAAAGAAAGTGAAGGTCCTAATTTGGTTCCAAAAACCCTTATGGAAGTTTTGAATCATGCCCAAGAAAATATGGAACCTTGTGTTGAGTCTTCAGCTAAGGAGGTTAGAGATTTGTTGAAGAGACTATGTTAGAAAAAAATGTCATTGTAGATTCTAATGAAGACTCATTTAATATGATTTTTATACAAGGTTAATAATTGTTAGTCCAACTATTAAAACCAAAACTAGTGGATATACTGTAAATTTCCATCCCCACATTGCCATATCCTAAGGGGGAAAATGGATGGTTCTGAGTAATAAAAGAAGAGTAAAGGGAAAGAAGTATTTAGAACTATTGGACATGTCTCTCAAATCTCAAAATGAAAATATTATGACAAAAATTTTATTTTGTTTTCATTTCTTTTGAGAGTTGGCGTAGGTTTACAACACATTCTTAGAGTTGTTATTTTATGTTGTATTGTTTGTGATGTAATATTTTTTGTTTAGTGTAGCTATTGTTGAATATCTTACCCTGTTAAGCTTTATTTAATTGTTCTTTATCTAATATTAATTCCCTAGTTCAAAAAAAGTTTCTTTACCAATAATAATGATAAAATATTTATTAAAAAAAAAAGCCTAAAAAAAATAGAATGGAAAAAGTTCAAACCCATTATCTTCTTTATTAAAATTTTAACAATATTTGTGAAGCATCAATTATTTTATAAATATTAAAATGATAATATATATATATATATATATATATATATATATATATATATATATATATATATATATATATAATCCACTTTAAAAAATTCTAACTTTATATGGCACTTTTCTAATTCCTCTATCAAAACAAAATTTTAGAGAAAATTAACCATAGTTCCCAAATACATTCCTAAAATAAACCACAAATTAAGATTTACAAAGAATGTCTCATTCCTTTATTTCTGATGTTGGGTACAAAAACAAAACCCTATAAAAAATGCAAACTTGATCATATCCTTATCCACCATCCACACCGATTTTTGAGTTACGATGTATATCATAATACATTGTGCCATTTGATTGTGCATTCTAAGCAGGGTTTCAAATACAATTGAACTATCTTCAATTACATACATTTTAAGTAGGTTTAGGTTTTTAAAGGCCAATTAGCCTAGGGTTTGGGTGGATGATAGTTTTATACTCTCTTGTTTTCCAATTACACATTCAAATGCACACAACTTCATTGTGGGTCGAAATAACTTACTTTCACTCATGAAACCACTTTTAAAAAGAACATTTATGTTAAACATTTGTTAGTGCCAAAAATTCCACTGAACAATTAAGCCATTGTTGAAATATTAATGCCTAAATTTTCTAGTTATTACTTCTTATCTGCTAGTGTTCACCCAAAGTGAAGAGGTCTTGTTTTCTCCCTAAGTCACAAAAATTCATTTCCACAGTGATTAAAAAACTTGTTCTCATGTTTGTGTTGTAAAAAACCTTGTGAAATCTTAGTTTCAACTAACATTTGATATTTTCATGTTTTAAAAAAGGTTTATAGTGAGTAAAATAAAAGGAATGATAAATTGCAAAAATCTTGGCAAGAAAAACAAGTTCTATTTGCGAATTGCAAAAAGGTGGCCAGAGTTACAACAGAATTTTAAGGGGTCCAATGCAAGTAAATACAACAAAGGCTCAACCCATGCAATCAAAGACATGGCCTGTCATGTGGAAATCAAACTATAAGTAACACAAAGCAAGTTTTAAAAAAAGAGAAAGGCAATGTGACGTACCCACATGGAGGCATCGAATGAACAAGGCAAAGATTTTCAAAATGCCTTTGAGCAAGCATCCTATCTGTATGTTCTTAAGCCTACATGGTACCAAAGAGATCAAACGCAGCAATTTGACAAAGCTCATGTGTTAAACATAGATGGGCGTCAAAAACTATAGAAGGTACGTGCTTACATGAACACAACAAAAATCTTAAGTCGATGCCAATGAACCCTGCCACATAGAAATGGTAAAAGAGTAAGACAAAGACAGATTTTTAAGGTCGTGGACCCAGGTAGGTTGAACGGTGGATCTTTGCAGTCAAAATGCAAATCAACAAAATTGCAAATGCTGCTTAAGAGCCTGGTGGAACTTTAACCTTTGATCGCAGGTTGATCAATTGCAAATGAGACATAGAATGTCCATAAGAAATTATCACGGGAAAAATAATTGCTGAAAACAAACATTGAAAATATAATGTGTTAATTGCTTTTCAAGTTCTAGAACCCGTGGGAGTAGACAAGGTGGTGGAAACAGGATGTTTAGACACAAAATGCAATTTGACAAATTGTAAATTGTTTGCGAATCTTTGGATCCTATGGAGAGAAAAAAAGGAATGGGAGAGAAAGTTAAGAGGAGAAAAGGTACAAATGACCCATTGGCTGGTGTGAAGGACAAATACCATTTACGACTATCTCAACAGCAGCCATTTTCTAGTACAAGTAAAAAAGGAATGATCGTGCATCCATCTGAACTTTAAAGAAGGTTTGATACAAGCCTTCGTTACATGCTTGTACTGTGGTCTGTGTGTTCGGCATATACATACAATGCATTACCGACCCCCTGGTGTGGGCCACCTTCATTTCAACTAGAAGCTTCAAAATGGCCTTCTATTCGCTTTCCTTCTCATGCAATATTAAGTCCTACAGTAGCAGAAGTACCAGTGCCCTGCATTGATTCTGAATTGTTATTTCAGGTGCATACAGTTGTGTCAAAAAATAGCTTCCACAAAGGGTCCAATTATGTAAAATACACCACAAAATTGTGTTCCTTAGATGACATGTGTTGTACTTACAAAATCGTTAAAAGCAATGTATCTAGAGATTCATCTGCAGAGATGGACTGCAAAATAGCATCTCAAAATACATGAGATCTGCATTTATGATTGAGTCCATCTCAAGTCCATGATTTCTCATTGAGACGAGTGGAAACTATGAAGTTGAAGACTTAGAATCAAGTAATTCTAGAGGAAAAGCTTGAGTTGCTCGAGAAAATTTAAAGGGGCAATGATTCTTTTGTTTCTACTATTGAGTCAAATCAGGATTTTCATAATTTTTCTCCCTCTCTTAGTTCTAGTTTTGATTCCCCAAAAGCTTTTCCAAGGGAAAAAAAGGTCTAAATGTCGATAGATACATACTATCAGGTCAAGTGGTGTGTGCCACAAAAGTTGGATGGACATCTAAGTGCTACTAATAATATTACAAACTTAAAAAAATGCACTTTATTATGCCGAGAATTTAGATGAGGCATCCTTCAATGGACTTCAGATGTCAAAAGATCCATTGAAAATAATTTTGGTAGTTGAACTACAACAATTGTTGGAAAAGAATCACAGTTGTTTATAGAATATATGGAAGCCTTATACATCCATTTAATGGTCAAGATCTATGGCTTCATAATAGGGATGATCAAACATTTGCATTTTAAGAAATCCAATACTCTTTCAGGTTTCTACTGAACACTATTCAGAGTAAAAATCAAGTAGATAGAATTTTTTATGGGAATAATGATTTCAAGTTAGAATGTCTTTCTACTAAAAGGAAAATGTGCCATCCTTTTCATATTAGCAGTAGTGGAGAAATGAGAAAAGTTCCTGCAACTGTCAAAAAAACATAATCTGGTGGTTCATCACTTAAGAAGGATGGCTCCTGGCCATTCATGAAAGTTTTTCTCAAAGATTGAGTATGGAATGCTTTAGACATTGTTGTAGGGTTGTGGCAATTTAGAGTTTGGTTCTAGAGTGGCAATCTATTTATTTACTTAGCTTGGTTTCAATGGCTAAAGAATTATTTGGGAATGTGGTATCTCATTTTGCACAAAGTATAGATTTTTTAGTTGAGGAATCATATAGAGAAATACATGGCTTCTAGAAAAATATTCTATAGGATGCTTCATTGAACCAAGTAGGAATGGACTTAGGTGAAAATCAAGAAATTGCAAATTTTAAAAAATTGTTGACGAGGCTCCCCAAGTCCTTGACAGATTTATGTGGTGGAATCAACTTATAAAATGAATGTCTTCAAAATACAAGTTTCAAATTGTAGTCAACTCTCCCAATCATACTAGTTAAATCAAGTGGAGAAGAAATTCAACTCAAGAGGAGTTTCAGGGAGATTTAGAAGAGGAATGTAATTTTTCAATTTTACAAATGTTAAAATTACAATTTGCACTTGTATCTCCCAAACCCACCAGTCAACACCACTCAACATAGGTCTTAGGGTAAAAGGGAACTTTCAAGGCCAATTATAATTTTTCACTTTTACAAATTGTAAATTGCATTTGAAGTTCCCATTTCCCTATGGGAACTTTCAAGGCAAATTATATTTTTTCAATTTTTCAAATTGTAGTTAGAGTGCCCATTTTCCTGAGGCAACTTTTGAGGGAAACTATAATTGTAAATTGTAGTTGGATTTCTCATTTCCCTAAGAAAACATTGAAGGGGAACTGTAAATATGAATTATAATTTGAAATTTTGAAAATTGCAAATTACAGTTAGAGTTCCCATTTCTTTGAGAAAACTTTTGAGTGGAACTATAATTATGAATTATAATTTGCAAATTGTAAATTACAAATGGATTTCCCATTTCCTTGAGGAAACTTTTGAGGGGTACTACATCTGTGAATTACAATTTCTAAATTTGTAAATCATTATTTGCAGTTAGATTCTAATTTCCCTTAAGGAACTTTTGAGGGGAAGTATAGCTGCAACTACTAAGTTTCAAATTGCAAAGCTGTTGTTGAGTTCCATATTTCTCCAATACAAAGAAAATTACAAAACTACTACTGAGTTTTGGATTTCCCCAAAACAAAGAAAAATGAAAATTTTAAAAACAAACCAAAATTTTCCCAAAAGGCTAAATATAGAAAAGTAATGCATTTATGCATTATGAAAATTTTAATCAACCCTAAAAATCAAATCTAAAAATATCAAATATGGAAAAAGAAAATTGTATCCAAAAATAAAAAAGATAAAAATAAGCTAAGTTTTACATTTTCCATTATTTTGCTTGCTCAAACACCTCCATGGGAGAAATTTTGAAGGTTTTCAAAATTAAGGTGGGCCACTCCAAATAAGGTTTATCAAGTATCTATGGGTTTAGTGTGTTCAAATGCCATCATTAAAAGGTAGGGTTGTTCTTTTTCGTGCATAAGAGGTAGTGAAGCTATCTAAGAAGATTCTATATTTTCAAATGAGTGGTTAAAGGCATGTCCAAGGGAGTAACACAAGAAGACAAAGATATTATTTGGATCCAAAGGTAAATCTTATCCTTTAGGCTCATTTAAAAAGTATTTATAGGAAAGAAATCAAATTATTTACATCAAGTATTAACCATTACTTGTAGAGGTAGTTACAACAATGATTTTTCATGCAAAGAGATGAAGATTCTAAGTATGGCAATGGGCAAATTCCTGTTGGAAGCATCTTGGCAGAACTTTGAGTGTTTATTGCAAATTACAACCCACATTCACAGATTACAAAGAGTGGTAAAAATTTATATAAAAGTGGGACTTGTCCTATTTTTCAAGGTTATTGGTTATTTTTCTCTCTAAGTCCTAGGTTATTCATAATTTTTAGATCCATTGCTAAGTGTACATTTTCTATATCTTACTAAGGTGGTTGTAGTTGTACATCTATTAGCAAGCTTTAAGAGCCTTTGTAATGTCACCCATGTCCAACACGGAGCAAACTCACCATGCTTTTTCCCATGGAAACATTTTTAAAAAGTGACGTATGTAATATTTTCTTTCAATATAATGCAAAATACTTGTGGTTTTTACTCTTTCCTATTGATGAAATAAAATGATATGTTTTGCAAGTTTAGCAAGATTTGATATCTTGTTTGATACTCAATACTAGTTGTCATCTTGGGCATATATCTAGGCTATAAACCCCTTTATACAAAGTCATTTGAGAATATGTTATTGAATAATTCTTAAGGTTACCTTGGGTTTATGTATTTGATAGGGAAAGGTATTTAAAGTTTGAGTTGCAGTGTATACTCTAGGGTTTCAAGAATCATTTGGGTATTTGCATTATACTAGAAATAAATGATGCAAGTCACTCTTGGTATTTCCCATAACTTGTATTTTAGTTTTTCTACATATTTTTAAAGGAATGAAGTCATGAATGTAAAATAATCCATACAATTTTAAAACCACCAACACACCACTCCTTTTCTACAACTATCTAAGTTGCCCTACCTTTCCTACCCTATAAATAACACACCCTGCATAATATTATAAGTGTTATTTTCCTACAGATGCATAAATACTGACTACTTAGCATGATTTTATATTTTGTGCTTTGAATCCAATAATATTGTTTTGTATTTAACCCCTATTATTGAAAACTTATTTAGAATAAAGGTCTCAAGCACATCCCCATCTATCTTCAGTAGCTTATATGTGACATAAAGCATTTATTCCTTTTATGTGACAAGCCTTCCCAAGTGGTGTGAATAAGTTTGGTTATGCCCACATCATATTTATATTTCCTTGTGCAAAAATTCCCCATGGATATTGAGTTAAAGTATCACTTGAGGTGAGTAAGCTACCCCTTAGTTCCTCTCACATTGGTTGAGGCCGAGCCATAAGTAGGAGGGAGCTAACTATACTCTCTGTCAGGATATCCCTTTCATTGTCTATATTCAGTCCATCTATGTGATAAACCATTTGCTTAATATAATGTCATTTCATTGCATTTATCATCCATGTTTATCAATTTTCTCAAGTTTGCAACACTGAGAAAAAGAGGTGTACAACTGGAAACCAACACTCAACTAGCATCATTGATGAGGAATGAAAAAACACCCACTGTACTCATGTTGTTGTGGAATCTTATATAGATCTGATTATTAAATTCATGTTGAAAATTTCTCTACCTATTCCTTTCTATTCTGACTATCTTTGATCGATCAATGTCATAACACCCCAACTAGTCCCATTGTCAGCGAGTAACAAGATCCATGGCACTTATGTTTCTGAGTACTCTTGCAGATAGTTATAGTAATTTAGGTTGGAAATTTTTTTACCTATATTTATGCTATTTTGACTATTGTTGTTCCATCAATGCCACAACTGGTGCCATTGCTAGAGATAATTCTTGTCACCCATGTTGCTAGGGACTCATGAAGAGAGCTAAAATAATTCAAGTTTTATCAAGTTTATTGTATTGGAATATTTTTATGCAAATAATCTCAGTTGTATTATTAGACAATTTTTTTTTTTGTATTATTTCATGAGTTTTAAAATTCATGTTATTTGAGTTTGTTTCACTACTTCAAGTTATCAATAATAGCATCACTCTATTAAAAAAGTTTTTCAGAAATTTGAAATATTTAATAATTGACTCCTACTATGTTTCTTACAAATAGTTATTAAAATTTCATGTTGGAAGGTTATTTTCCTTTTTGAACATAAATCAAGAATTTTCAATATATTTTCTTTCTATCTCATCAATAATATTCAAAAAAACTTAATTTTAGCATGGATCACAACCTATTCATAAACTATTATATTCTAAAAGTTTAATTTTAGTGGAGACTTCAACTTTATCACCTAGTTTCAAGAAAGATTAGTGCCTATTTTGAATATCTTTGGTAGGTTTCAGCTTTGAGAATTTTATTTCTTGAAAAAATTTAATGAATGAGGTCATCATTCAAATGTGACTCATCAAAATAGATTATCTCGTTGTTTAGTGTTCATCAAAAAATAAGTAGACAAGTTTAGAGTCTAGTTGAAGGATAAATTTCAGCTGAAAAAGAGTGTTTAGATTGTCAATATTATGATAATATTAAAATTATTATTATACATCTCATTATTGAGGATTATCATAGCTCTCCTAATTATTTAGAATCATATAGTCTAATTTACTATCCAACTCTTTCTCAACTAGCTGAATCCCCTCTTAAGTTTGAACCCGCAAGTCCACCTAAGTCACATCCTCACAACCCTTTACCATTAGATATTGAACCCATATTTAAAGAAATCAAGAGGCATAGGGATCAAGATGAGAATTAATTTCCTACATTCCACATTTTCAGATTTAGATATATCAATTTTAATGAAATGGAAGGATGTCCCAATAGAGTCCTGAATAAAGTAAAAAATCATACTCTAAAGTTTCAAGGGAACAATGCAATGACTAGTGATCAAAACTTGAGCGATTTCAACATTATCATTTATGATTAATAATTTTAGAATGAGGATATTTTCATCAAACTATTTGTGGACATGCTAGAAGATTATGTTTGTGAGTGGTTGAATTCCCTTCCCCGTGGATGCATAGATTCATGGGAAGAGATGAATATTGTTTTAAAATTTAGTATGTTGATAGAATTGATCCTAGATTTCTGTTGGCTGAATTTAAAAATATCAAAAAAACCCCTATTGAGTGTGTGAAGGATTTTGGCATGAAGCTCAATAAGACTATGATGTGGCTACCTAAGAACATTCGGCCTAGTGATATGGAATGCTTTATTAAATGTTATGATGCCTTTCACAAGAATGTTGCATACTAATTAAGGGATAAGGCTCCCATGAACCTACGATTAACATTCAATTTGGCCATCCTAATTGAAAACAACATAAAGGTTATGGGTAATCCCTTGAAGAAGTGGGATGATGTAAAATTGGTTAATCCATAAATAATGTAGTCAGCTAAGATAGCCAACCTTAAGAAAAATTTTAAAACAATATAGAAATCGAAATAGAAATCAAAATAGAGGGTATGGGAAATAAGTGATTTATCAATTAAATAACAAAGTAAATTATATACATTTTTATTTAGACATGATTGGTGTGATAAATGCTTCCACCCACATTCCTCATGTGATACTCCTAAACTGATTGATGAAGATGCAGATGATCTTGAGTCTGCATCTTCTAATGATGAGATTTTGAAATTCAATTGTCAACACTCTTGAAGTAAGTTATCTACCTCCATGAAATTGCTAAGTGCTAATATTTTTGATCATTTTTAGATTTCTGTCAAAAAGGTATGTGTCCCAACTCTCAAATTTTCTTGTGATGTTAATATGACACAAGCATATGAATTTCCCATTCATGATTCAAATGTTTAAGATCAATGATGATTATAAAATTTGATGGAGAAATTCCTTCAGTTAAGGGCATGTAGCTACTAATTAATGCATTATTTTCCAAAGAAAATGAATACTACTTGAGAAACAAGCAACCAGGTGATACTCCTCGAGACACTATCCCTGAAAATCAAAGGGTAATGGATGCAAATAAAGAATTAAAGAAAACTACAGTAATTACAAATGCTTTCAAACCAATACTAGTTTCCCAAGTTGCCAAACTAAGAGGTGTTCTAGCTAAGAATAGAGTTCCCATCTTGTCTATTATCCCTAATGGTGCGAATGATGTTAGAAACAACCCACGTTTAAAAATTATTTTTAAACATGTAAATTCATCCCATTTTATTCCACTTCAGAGTTTAACTGATTGTAATCTAGTTGAAGGTGGTGTCATCCTTTCATGTAGTACCCCTCTTCCTTAGTATAACATGTGTGATATGGCTCAGGTGTTGAATCAACTAAAATTCACCATGCCACTTATTGAGTTGTTACAAGTACATGAACATAAGAAGAGGGGATTTAAATACTTAGAACTTGGTGAAAGGTCAATTTTAAATTAAATGACTTCACCCATAATAATACTAGATGAAGATGAATAATTACAAGAGGTTAGCGAACTAGCTTTGAAAGTCTATTTGGGGACTACATTGATAGAAGGTCAACTGAATATGGATCTATTTTACATAGCCCTATTAATCAATGGTCAGATTATTCATAGTTTTATGTTTGAATCTAGATATTCTTGAAATGTGATTCTCCTAGGTTTCCCAAATGAGCTTGGAGTTAAAATCATATCTGCCTTTGACAATTTTTATGTTATGGACTCACAAGAGGTACCAATTGTTGGACAAGTCAAAGGGTTAATAGTTTAATTGGTAGTGTAACTAGGTGAATATTTGAATATAGATGTTGTAGTTTTGGACTACTTATGTAAGTGTGGGATGATACTGTCATGAAAATGGGTTTCTAGCATCGATGGAAGTGAACAAATAGACTTGTCTTATGCCACCATTTCTTTGGAGGGTACGATGGTCAAATTTCATATGGACCCAAAAACGCTACATGTAATTGCAAATGTGAAATGTGATATGAATGAATTATTATACATCAATGTGGAATGGGGTAGATTAATTGGGAATGTTGATGTTGATGAGTAGCCTTATTTTGTTGATGTTGAACTAGATAGAGAGGCTAAAGTTTAGAAGATGTCATTTGATGGGGCTTACTCTAATCTTGGAAATAGAGTTGGGGCTATCTTTTATGTCTCTAATGGTAAATGTTATAAGTTTTATTTTTATCTATTATTTGAGTGTACAAATAATACTACTAAATATGAGGCACTCATGATTGGTTTATGGATTAACTATGAACATGGAATTAAATGTTTGATTGTAAAGGGTGATTCTGAGCTAGTGGTAAAATAGGTTCACAATGCTTATGATACCAAAAACAAAAGGTTCAAACAATATCATAATGCTGTTTAGGATTTGTTAGAATTATTTGATGCATTAAAAATTTGCAATCATGATATAAGTTTCAATGAGGAAGTTGAAAAATTTGTAGGGTAAGGTGCTCAAATGATATTACAAGTATGAACCCTCACTGTCAATATCAAGTGGAGGTGTTTGTTAGGCCCTCAATCCCAGACAATGTTCATCATTGGAAAGTGTTTGATGATCATGATCAGATTAAGAGGATTCTAAGTTGTGAATTAAAATTCCATGATCAGCTCATTGACTTAGAATCCATTGTTCAGGTTTGTGATGGAAGGGAAACCTTGTTTGAGAAGGACATAATTTAGCTAAAGAAAAACACACTCCCTAAAGGATTGGTAAGTTTAAGAGTGTCTTTTGATGGAGCTAATAGAATCAAAACTAGAGACTCATTCATTTCAAAATATGTAATTGAGTGTAATTTAGGTTCTCGTGAGATTCCAAGGAAGGTTTGGTTGGGTACTCACCTAAGTGCAGATAAGAAATAAGTCTACATACAAGTACTAAAGAAGTACTACGACTATGTAGCTTTATCAATTTCTGAACTGAGAGTATATAGGGAAGATTTGTTTCCACATGTCATCCCATTACATCTAGATAACAAGAATTTTAGGTATAAAAAGAGACTTATTAACCCCATCTTGGCCACAAAGATGCAGGATGAGTTAAAGAAGCTAAAGGATGATGGGATCATTTAGCCCCTTAGGTATTCGACATAGATGGTAAACTTAGTCCCTACATGGAAGAATAACAATGATATCCAATTGTGTGCAGATTTATAGAATTTAAACAAAGCTTCTTTGAAGGATAATTACCCCTACCTAATATGGACAACCTATTACAAAGTGTTACTAGATCATAGATGTTGTCCACTTTAGATGGTATCTTAGGGATAACCAAGTTGTGGTGAAGGAATTTGAGAGACTCAAGATAGCATTAATAATGCCTTAGGAAATGTATGTATATATGAATATGCCTTTCAATTTAATAATCGCTAGTACAACATTTTAGTGAGCTATGGATGTTGACTTTGAACGGGTGATTAACATGTTTATAGTTGTCTATTAGGATGCTATTACTATATACTCCAAGACTAGAGAGGAAAATTTTGAATATGTATAAAAAGTTTTCATTAGATACAAAGATTTTAGAATTTCACTCAATCTAAAGAAATCTCACTTTGAAGTACAAAAGGCCAAGTTGTTGTGGGTATATAATGTCCAAGAACAGTGTCATGATTGACCCCAATAGGGTAGAAACAATTGACAAAGTTCTTATCCCCTAGTCTAAGAATGGAATTGAGTATTTCTTTGGACAAATCAATTTTGTGAGAAGGTTTCTATCTAGTTTTGCAGAGATCACTCTGTCTATTACTTCCGCACTGAAGAAGGACTAGACCAATAAGTGGGAGGAAAAGGTTGTATAAGCATTCAATGATATCAAAGGAGCTTTAAAGTCTTCCCATGTTTTGGCTAGTCTTGATTATACAAAAGCATTTAAGATATTCTCTTTTACATCATATAATACTAGTGTTCCCCTCTTATTTCAAAAGAATGAAGATAATCAAGAGTAGCCCATAGCTTTCTTTAGTAAAGCCATCCACGGTGCTAAACTAAATTACACCATTATGAAAAAATCTATCTTTGATCTATTGAAGGATATTAATATATTCAAGACTTATATTCTAAGTTTAAATATTGTTACTTATGTCTCACACACCATTGGGAAGCATATCTTGACTCAGATTGAAGCATCTAGTAAGATATGTATATGGGTTAACAAGTTGCAAGAGTATGGAATGGATATTAAGACCACCAAACTAATGAGAGAGATGGATCTAGCCAAAATCATGGCTAAGACTAATTTTTAATCCATTGAGGTAAACAATGATATTTTTAATGTTGAGAATTCTTTGTGTCAAATTAGCATATCTCTATGGTATAAAGACATTGTTTATTACTTGAAAAAATTGAATTATCACTGTGACTTGGATAAGAACCAAATGATAACTCTTAAACTTATTTTCCAAATGTACCTCTTGACTAAGAATAGACTAGCATAGAAGAATCCAAATGGGGTTCTCCTAAGATTCTTGGTAAAAGAGAAAACCACTGACCTGATTGAGTGTTTTCACATTAGAATATGTGGTGGTCATTTTGCACCTAATGTTACATCTCATAAAAATTTGAAAGATAGTTATTGGTGGCCATCATTATTCAAGGATGTTTCTCAAAAATTCAAAAAGTGTGATAAATGTTAGCACTTTACTAGGAGCTTGAAAGCTTCAAGTTCTCTCCCTTTACATCATGTGATGATTGAATGCCCATTTAGACAATGGCGAATGGATTTCTTTGGGAAAATTGTTTATTTGTTAAACATTGGGCATATATGGATATTAGTTACTGATGCACTGTCATCAGACTAGTAATAGTAGTCCCATACTTAACCCCCAATCTGGCAAGTGTATCCCCAGGCTGCACAACATATGACAAGTAAATAGCAGGCAATCCATTATCAATAACCATCCTTGTTCTTCATTTTGAAATTGAACAAACTCTTAAAGTAATCCTTGAAGGCAAAGTTGAGTGCCTAAGTGGGAAAATAACGTATGACATTAGCAGTGTTTCCTCTCCACAAAGCAAGCATGCCTTCTTTCTTGATTGTTCATCCAAAACAATCAACAATACCTTACTACGGCTCAGAAAGCTGACCAGACTTCAACATTTCATCATGATTCTAAATCAATAGCTTAACATGCTCAATTGGAGTAGCTGTAGTTTTAGAAACAGCAGCAGATACACCTCCCATCCAAAAAAAATCAATCATGAAACCTTTTACACCTTTCTCTGAAGGGCTGGAACAAAGACAGGCATCCTTTATAATTACATACTATTCAATGTGGCTTCAAAAGCCTTTTAAAAGAAAACGTACCATATTATTCATTTGCTAGTTGTGTGTTATGTCCACGTCTTAGGTTTATCAACAACATTCACCCATAACTCAAAGCCTTAACAAAATAGACATAATGTCCACAATAGACTCAGGTCTATCTATCTACAGACATACGACAACATATATCATTCACTCGTGGCTTAAAGGCCTCTCAAAACAAGTCTATACATATATTCCCTCCACTCGAGACTGTGTAATCACATATACAATCATTCGTACCTATATCTTCCCTAGCCACAGGTAATACCAAATTGAAGAACCCTATTACACAGACTCAGTCTGTATCTTCAAAGACAATAACACACAGACCACATTCCATGCAGGCTCTGCCTTATCCAAATAGAATAATATATAAAACAAAAAAAAAGAAAACACAGGCTTTGTTAATACACAGTCTCGGTCTCTTGGACAGTGGGTTGTAGGTATGCATGCCTGAGTACCCTGTTCATACCCTGTTTAGGATTCTTACAACATTTCATGCTTTCTAAACTTCCTGCAACCAAACACAAGTCTTGGATTGTTTCTCCTTTACAATAATTAATAGTTTCTCATGCCTTTTCTTATGAAAATAGATATTCATTATTCTTTATGCTCAAATAAGCACACACACAGATCTGCATACTGTGTAAGTCAAACCTCTTATACATGAGAGCACTGTTTGCATATAATAACATGAAAATCAAATATTTGTCTTCTTAATCAATCAAGAATACTTAAAATATAGGAGTTACAATATCTCATGCTCAATGGCTTAACAAAGCCTTATGAGATACTTCATTTCTTCTCTTTTTCTTCACATATAAACTCCTCTTTCTCCCTTACATTCTTACATACCTTGATCTCCTGATTCACCTCTCTATCTCTCTTCCTCTCTTCTCTATGTCCCACTGTCCTCTTGAATGAATTTTTCTTTTCTCCTCTTCTCTAATTAATGCATATCCTACTCTTTTGTTTTTAAAGAATCTCCTCCAAACCTCTACGCCCAACTTGGGCTCAAGATAAAACAAAAATAGTTTTTAAATTGCAACAATATACCCAGGTTGAAATATTTTCAACCACTCCTCCTTTATTTCCTCAACAGCCCCAACAATTACTTTTTACCTTTATTTTTTTACAATTACTCCTCATTAACAGCATATTAGAGGGAAAATTCAATAAATTGAATTTGAATTCAATCATCCCAACGTAACCACATCTTGCCAAGAAAATAAATGTAGATGCTCCTGCATCATATTCTCCCTCTGGAAATAATTTGAACCTTAGTTCAAATGAACTTCTACCTCCATGCATTAGTCTTCACTATATGCCTGGATCCCAAGGTCTTTTTGTCAATGCCAATGCTATTTTTGTCTTTGATAGTCTTTGTCTTTTAGCTTCTTTCTTTTCTTCCTTTTCTGGTATGTTCTTCTCCTCATCTCCTTCTCAGCTGCCATCTCTCACTTCCATGCTTCCTCGGCTTCATACATGTCTTCTAGATCTTGTTGATCTTCTTGGTTCAAAAATGTGTCCATTGAACTATGGACTTCATTCATTTCCACAACTTTAACACCTACATTCAAAACATCAAAGGCAATGTTAGAAGTAAAAACTTGAGACCATAAAGTCTCTTGGCTACGTCCACTCTTCTGCTCTTTGGCCAAAACTACCTTTGCCTCTTTAGTGTGCTCTTTTCTTGCTTCATTCTCACCAATGGTGTTCTCAACATGGTTTGTACCTTCATTCATCTCTCTTGAATGACCAAACAGCTCCTCCAACATTCTCAACTCTTTCTTTAGTAAGATCTCATCTATCTCACTATTCTCTTCATAAAACTTTGGTCCTTCTTTCTCAAGGATTACTTGCCCTTTACCTCTTATCTCATCTTTTCTTGAGCTATCTTCATGCAAACCAACTTCTTCAATATACTCATCAAATACAATTGCAGTATCCTTACCTTCTGTCTCCTTGCTCTTTTCCATCTCTGCTTGAAGCCATCTTGTTTGTTCTTTGTTTTCAATGAGGCATTGCTTTGCTGTACACCCATCTCTTTCTTCATTAACCAACCATTTGGAATTCTCTCCTTGCTACATATTAGTTCTCATAGACAATTTCCATACCTCATTTTCCATAAAAAGATCATTAAATGATTCAAAAACATCATTATCCCATTCATTGCAAGCAATTGACTTACCTTTCATCTTTATATCTTCATGTTCTACCTCATTATTCTTTGAGAAGTTTTCTTTCTCACCTTTAGCTATCCATACCTTCTTCATAGCTTTAGGATGACACTTGTTCAATTCACCAACCAATTTTTGCTCTTTGACATCTTCCTGTTGTCTTGCTTGATAGCTGGCCTTGTTCACTTTGCATTCTACCTCTTCCTTCATGCTTTGTATTTGCTTCTTGCTTGAGTCTTCATTTTGATTGAGCTTTATGTCCTTATTTATATTTCCTGATCCCTTGATCCATTTTGGCACTTTGTAACCATGCTCTTTGGCTAACACTGAGATAGCAATCTGGTTTATATTTTCACAATCTTGTACAGCTACATTTATCTTAGAAATATGATGAAAATCAATCTTAGACATCAAATTTTCTTCTTTAAGTACCTGTTGCTCGAATGTGTGCTTCTTCAACCATTTTGGCATTATGTACCCATGGTTAACTGCTTTGTGTGAGGAGTTCATCTTCCTCTTACCTCTTTTAACCTGTGTATTAACATCTTCATGCTCACAATAACAATCAAAATCAGGTCTTAACACTTCATTTACCTCTTTGATAGCTTGTTCCATGGAGTAATCTTTCTCTCCCTTTGTGCTTGGCTATTCTCTTGCCTCTTCTTGGCATTCAATGGCATCATAGAAGTCATCCTCATCTTCTATCTATTCTCTTTCTTGTATGGGTTCCTCAACACCTTCCTCATGCATTAACCAATGCATCTCTTCTTCTTTATCAATAGCAACAAACTTACTTCTCTCTCTTACACATTCACTTGTGCACTTGGTGTCTCCTCTTGCACCAATCTCTTCACTCTCCAAGGCCTTTCTCTGGACCTTCACAAGGCTGCTCATACCTGCATTTACCCACTCAAAGACAATATTAGAAATAAAAATAAGAGACCATAATGTCTCCATGAGTGCTCTCTTCACCCACACTCTTATCTTTTCAAGTGCTCTTCCTGGCACTTCATCTTTTCTTTCTTCTCTTCTCTTGTTCTCCTCAATGAGAACCTTCTTCTCCACCTCTTCCTCTTGTTGCTCACTTGGCAACCTACTCATTCTCTTGCCTCTATGGGCTTCTCTCTTCTTGGCAATCTCATTTTGCCTTCTTCTCTTCTTCATTAGGAGATCTATTGGCCACTTCAACCTCTTCCTCATTGGCCATACCCACACTTTCTCATTTGATTGCATCCCAGACTCAAACATGCTTTTAATCTTAGCTAAATCTTTCCACAAACTAGCAATCTCTTTATCAAAGTCAACATTAGTCATACCTTTCTACTTTTGGATGCTTACTTTCTTCTTGGTGCCCTCATGTACCTTGACTACTCTGTAGTGCCTTCAACAATACTTCCATTTCTGAGATCTTCACCCAAGTCTTTTCAACCTTGGTCCTTTGATCCCTTTCAGGTCCACTTGTCTCACCCAAGCCTTTCTCCTTCACTGGTCTTTTGACAATCTCCTTGATCTCACTTAGGCTTTTGCATCCTAGTCTTTTGATCATTTTCTCAATCCTGTAGCAACTCTTTATACAACACTTCAACAAACACAAATCACAAATCCAAGTTTACTTTACCTTGGGTCACCATTTATTGAGCTTCCATGAGCTCTTCTCTCTTGTTTCCAAGCTTTAATTAGCTTCAAGACTTCCTCTTCACCTATTTACTTCTCAAACACAACAAACTCAAATCAAATATCAAAGTTACTCATACCTTTCCTCAACAAATCCCAAGAGATTCAAGCTCTAATACCAAAATTGGTACACTGTCATGAGACTGCAAACAGGGAAAAAAATATTGACAAAATGATGGGCTAACCTTCTGCACAAAGATCTGATACCAAAATTGATACACTGTAAATAAAGATGCAATTTTCTTGTGTAAAGACTCTGATTAAATCTTCCCTAGGATACTTGATAATTCCCAAGATACAAGAATGATATTTTTAACTTCATTCATAACAGATCGCATATCTTCATTGTATAACTTCTACAAAGTACATATTTGGGAGGATGGTGCAAGAAGAGAATCACAAAAGCAAACCAAGATTTTTAAGCCTCTAGAACCGAGAGCTGGACATACTATACAACCACCTATAGTAAGCGAACTCAGAATCTCAAGTAGAGTACCCTGCCTATTCCCAAGTATAGATAAGCCTCTTCTTACTGGTATTGGGAGAGTCCTCAATCTTGCAACAGCTTCCCTTGCCTTCTGTATTACATAATCTACACACATGTTTACCTTTTGTCCTTCCTAGCATGTAGCCTACACTCTTGATGTCATTCTCTCTTGATCAATCTTTGAGGAAAAGATACATTTATTTGGTGAGTGAGCCTCTACCATATGAGAAAGATAACTCCAGTCTGCTTCTTTCATATAACAGATCCAAGCAGTCCCATCAACACCAAATACACACCTAGAGCACTTTCTATCTAAATTGATATTCGTTTGACCCAATAAACTACCATATACTACATCGAGACGGTTTATATCATGATCCTGATTATACTTAGTTTTTTTCATACCAAAATGATGCATTGTCATCAGACCTGTAACAGTAGTCCCATACTTAACCCCCAATCCAGCAAGTGTATCCCCAAGTTGCACAACATATGACAAGTAAATAGCAGGCAATCCATTATAGTAACCATCCTTATTCTTCATTTTGAAATTGAACAGACTCTTAAAGTAATCCTTGAATGCAAAGTTGAGTGCCTGAGTGGGAAAATAACGTATGACATTAGCAGTGTTTCCTCTCCACAAAGTAAGCATGCCTTCTTTCTTGATTATTCATCCAAAACAATCAACAATACCTTACTATGGCTCAGAAAGCTGACCAAACCAAATTTCATCTTGATTCTGAATCAACAACTTAACATGCTCAATTGGAGTAGCTGCAATTTTAGAAACAGCAACAGATACACCTCCCATAAAAAAAAATCAATCATGAAACCTTTTACACCTTTCTCTGAAGGGCTGGAACAAAGACAGGCATCCTTTATAATTACATACTATTCAACATGGCTTCAAAAGCCTTTTAAAAGCAAATCTACCATACTATTCACTTGCCAGTTGTGTGTTATGTCCACGTCTCAGGTTTATCAACAACATTCACCCACAACTCAAAGCCTTAACAAAATAGACATAATGTCCATAATAGACTCAGGTCTATCTATCTACAGACATATGACAACGTATATCATTCACCGTGGCTTAAAATCCTCTCAAAACAAGTCTATACATATATTCCCTCCATTTGGGACTGTGTAATCACATATACAATCATTCATACCTATATCTTCCTTGGCCACGGGTCATACCAAATTGAAGAACCCTATTACACAGACTCGGTCTATATCTTCAAAGACAATAACACACAGACCACATTCCATATCTTCCAAAATCAGAGACCACATTCCACGCAGGCTCTGCCTTATCCAAATAGAATAATATATAAAACAAAAAAAAGAAAACACAAGCTTTGTTAATACACAGTCTCGGTCTCTTGGATAGTGGGTTGTAGGTATGCATGCCTGAGTACCCTATTCATACCCTGTTTAGGATTCTTACAACATTTCATGCATTCTAAACTTCTTGCAACCAAACACAAGTCTTGGATTGTTTCTCCTTCACAATACTTAATGGTTTCTCATTCCTTTTCTTATGAAAATAGATATTCATTATTATTTATGCTCAAAGAAGCACACACACAAATTTCCATACTGTGTAAGTCAAACCTCTTATACATGAGAGCACTGTTTGCATATAATAACATGAAAATCAAATATTTGTCTTCTTAATCAATCAAGAACACTTACAATATAGGAGTTACAATATCTCATGCTTAATGGCTTAACAAAGCCTTATGAGATACTTCATTTCTTCTCTTTTTCTTCACATATTAACTCCTCTTTCTCCCTTACATTCTTACATACCTTTATCTCCTGATTCACCTCTCTATCTCTCTTCCTCTCTTCTCTATGTCCCACTGTCCTCTTGAATGAATTTTTCTTTTCTCCTCTTCTCTAATTAATGCATATCCTACTCTTTTATTTTTAAAGAATCTCCTCCAAACCTCTACGCCCAACTTGGGCTCAAGATAAAACAAAAATAGTTTTTAAATTACAACAATATACCCAGATTGAAATATTTTCAACCACTCCTCCTTTATTTCCTCAACAGCCCCAACAATTACTTTTTACCTTTATTTTTTTACAATTACTCCTCATTAACAGCATATTAGAGGGAAAATATAATAAATTGAATTTGAATTCAATCATTCCAACGTAACCACATCTTACCAAGAACATAAATGTAGATGCTCCTACATCAGTTACAATTGACTAATTAATGAAATGGGTTGAATCGGTTCTAAAAAGTAAAGTTACACACTAGGTAGTTATGCACTTTTTATTGAATCAAATTATCTGTAGATTTTCTATGCCTATCAGGGTAATTACTAATAATTTCATAAACATCAAAGATAAAAACTTTAATGGTAATGTGCAAAGAGTATGGTATCATGTTGACTTATGCTTCCAATTACAACCCTTAGGGGAATGGGCAAGCATAATCCAGTAACAAGAACTTGCTAAATATCATTAGACAAACTTTGGTAGGCAATAAGAAGTGGCGTGAAAAACTAAATTTTATCTTGTGGGTTGATAGAATCATGCCTAAGAGAGCTATAGGCAAAATCCCTTTTAATCTTGTGTATAGAGCTCAAGTAGTTTTTCATATAAATTTGCAATTGCCAACCTATTAGTTCATGCAATAACTAGAGGAAGATGATGAAAAAATTAACCACTATTAAAATGGGATGAACAAGATTGTTGGGCTTGATGAGATTTGAAGATAATATTGGGAAAGACACCTAAAGTTTGAGAAAAGACTCAAAAGGATAATATATATAATGGTCACTACAAGAAATTGTTAGGTCGATGATCTAGTTCTACTTTAGGACATTAGGCATGAGGAAAAAAGCAAGCATGGAAAGTTTGATGCCTTATATATGGGTTCGTATTCCATTGAATATCAGATTGGGGAACACACTTTCTTCTTGAGAGACTTGGATGGTAAAATACAACAATTTCTTGTTAATGGCAAACACTTGAAACACTTCCTAGACTGAGTTTGTGACTTGTGTACAGTATTTTATACTGTATAGTTTTGTTGCTTTGATGTATTTTTGACCCTCTACTTTAGGCCTTGTTTATATAGTTCCTTTCATAATTTTTATCATGTGTTCATTTTTAGATATTATTGATATTTTTTTTGTCTACCTACCTCATTATTTTGAGTTTTCATGAGTGTTTGCTAATAAGTGGCTAGAGTGTTGACTCTGTGGCCATCTATATTGGCACCAAGTCCTTTATTCTAGAGTTATTTACACAGCAACAAGGGGTGTACATCCTCGGGTGAGAGCTAGTTTTAGTGCCCAAAATTTTGCTAAGATATTGTGTCCTTGTTGAAATATTAATTCTTGAATTGTCCAGTTATTGCTTCATATCTGCAAGTGTTCACATGAAGTCAAGAGGTCCTATTTTTGCCCCAAGTCACTAAACTCCATTTATGTAATCATTAAAAAAACTTGTTATCACATTTATGTTCTAAAAACACCTATGAAGTGCAGTTTCAACTAATATTTTAGATGTTCATGTTTTATAAAAGGCTTATAGGGTGTAAAATAAAAGGTATGAGAAATGGCAAAAATCTTGGTGAGAAAAACAAGTTATATTTGTAAATTACAAAAAGGTGTGCAAAGCTTAAGTGGAATTTTGAGGGGTCCAATGTAAGTAAATATAGAAAAGCCTCAATCCCATGCCATCAAATACATGGCCCACCACATGGAAATAAAAATATGAGTAACACAAAGCATGTTTAAAAACAAGAGAAAGGCAATGTGACTTGCCCACATGGAGGCATAAAATGAATAAGGTGAAGGATTTTAAAATGTCTTTGATCAATAATCCTATGTGTAGGTTCTTAAGCCTATGTGTCACTAGAGAGATCCAACGCAATAATTTTACAAAGCTCATGTGTTAAATGTGGCAAGATGTTAAAAACTATAAAAGGTACATCTTTACATGAACACAACAAAAGTCTTAATTCCATGCCAATGAAACTCACCATGTGGAAGTGGTAAATAAATAAGAAAAATATAGTTTTTTAAGGCCATGGGCCTAAGTATGTTGAATGGTGAAGCTTTGTAGTCAAAATGTAAATCAATAAAATTGTAAATGCCCCTTTAAATCCAAGTAGAACTTTCACCTTTGACCATAAGTTGACCAAATTCAAATGAGACATAGAATTTCCATGATAAATTATCATGGGAAAAATATTTACAAAATAAACATTGGAAATAGAATGTGCTAATTTTTGTTCAAGTTCTAGAACCTGTGGGAGTAGACAAGGTGGCAGCAAAGGGAATTTTAGATGCAAAATGCAAATTGATGAATTTCAAATTGTTTATGAATCTTTTGATCATGTAGATAGAAGAAAAGAAATGAGTGGCAAATTTAAGAGGATAAAATGTGAAAATTACCCATTAGTTGGAGTGAAGGACACATACCATTTACAAACCATGTCAATAGTAGCCATTCTTTAGTAGTACAATTAAGAAAGGAATGATCATGCATCCATCTAAACTTCAAATGAGTTTTGGGAAAAGGCTCCTTTCCATGCTTGTGTTGTGATCTATGTCTTTAGCATCTACATATAATTCATTAGTGACCCCATGGTGTGGGTTGGCTTCAATCCAACTAGAACCTTCAAAATGGCCTTATATTGGTTTCACTTCTCATGGAATATTAAGTCCTCTAGTATAAGAAGGATCAACGCTATGCATTGATTCTAAATATAAAATTTTAGTTGCATCTAATTATGTAAAAAAATATCTTCTACATAAGGTCAACTTTTGTAAAATACACCATAGAATTATGTTCTTTGGATGACATGCATGGTACTTACAAAATATTTATAAGAAATGTAGCTAGATATTCATATGTAGAGATGGACCACAAAATAACATATAAAAATATGTGTGATCTACATTTACAATTGGGTCCATAATCAAGTCCATGCTTTCTCATTGTGATGAGTGGAAGCTATGAAGTTGAAAACTTAGAATCACGTAATTTTAAAGGAAAAGCTTGAGTTGAAGATTAAGGTCTAGAAAATTTGAAGGGGTAATGATTCTTTTTGTTTTGGTTCTGAGTCAAATAAAGATTTTCATTATTTTTCTCCCTCTCTTAGTTATAGTATTGATTTTCTAGAGGCTTTTCCAAGGGAAAATAAAGGTCAAAATGTTAAGGGATACATATAATCAAGGCAGAGATCAGGGGAAGTCTATTGAATTAGTTAAGGAGCCAAGAAAGTCACTAGGCAAGTGTGTGGCACAATAGTTGGTTAGAAATTTATATGTTAATAATAATATTGAAAACTAAAAAAATGCACTTTATTCTCCATATAATTCAGACAGGGCACCCTTCAATGGACTTTTGATGTCAAAAGATCCATTGAAAATAATTTTGGTAGATGAACTATGTTAGTTGTTGGAAAAGAATCGCTATTGTTTGGACTCAATAGAAGCCTTATACATCAATTTGAGGGTCAAGATCCATGGATTCATAGTAGGGATGACCAATTATTTGAATTTTATAAAATCCAAGACACTTTCAGGTTTCTACTGAACACTATTCAAGGTTAAAATCAATCAGATAGAACTTTCTCTATAAATAAGGATTTTGAGTGAGAATGTCTTTCGATTAATATGAAAATGTGATATCCTTTTCATAACAATAGTAATAGATAAATGATAAAAGTTCCTTCATCTCTCAAAACATTACAATCTTGTGCTTCATCACCTAAGAAGGATAGATCCTCATCATTCATGGAAAGCTTGTCTCAAAGATTGAGTATGGAATTCTTTAGACATTGTTATAAGGTTGTGGCCATTCTATGTTTGGTTCTAGACTAGTAATCTAAATATTTTCTTAGCTTGGTTTCAATGTCTAAAGAATTATTTGGGAATGTGGTATGTCATTTTGCACAAAGTATTGATTTTAGAGTTGAGGTATCATACAAAGAGAAACTTGGCCTATGGAAAAATCTTCTACAGGGTGCTTCACTAAACAAAGTAAGAATGGAGTTAGGTGAAAATCAAGAAATTGCAAATTTCAAAAAATTGCAAATGAGGCTCCTTATGTCCTTGGAATATTTGTGTAGAGTAAGCAACTTGCAAAATGCAAGTCTTAAAATTACAAGTTACAAATTATGGTCAACTCTCACAATCCCTGCTGTCAAAAAAAGTGGATGAAAAAGTCAACTCAAGAGGAGCTTCAGAGAGATTTTTAGGAGGAAAACAATTTTACAATTTTGTAAATGTGCAAATTTTAAAATTCAATTGGATCTCTGAAATCTGTCAGTCAACATGTAGTCCTAATATAAAAGGGAATATTCATGTCCAATTTTAGTTTTACATTTTCACAAATTACAAATTGTAATTAGAGTTCCCATTTCCCTATGGGAACTTTCAAGGATAAGTATAATTTTGCAAATTTTAAATTGTAGTTGGAGTTCCCATTTTCTTGAGAAAACTTTTGAGAGGAAATGCAACTGTAAATTATAATTTAAAAATTTACAAATTGTAAATTACAATAAAAATTTCCATTTTTTTGGAAAAAAAATTTCTGGCAACTTCAACTGTGAATTATAATTTGTAAATTTACAAAAAGCAAATTGCAGTTGGAGTTCCCATTTTCTTGAAGGAATTTTTGAGTTGAACTACAATTGTGAATTAAAATTTTTAAATTTCTAAATTATAAATTATAGTTGGATTTCCTAATTCCTTGAGGGAACTTTCGAAGGAAATTGCAACTATGAATTACTATTTGTAAATTTTTAAATTATAAATTATAGTTGGAGTCCTCATTTATTTGAGGAAACTTTTGAGGGAACTATAATTAGGAATTACAATTTTTCAATTTACAAAATTGTAAAACTAATATTAAGTTTCTAATTTTCTCAATACAAAGAGAATTGTAAAACTACTATTGAGTTCTAGATTTCCCCAAATTCCAAGAAAAGTACAAATTTGCAAAAGAGATCAAATTTTTTGTAAAAGGCTAAAAAGTGAAAAGTAATGAATTTATGTTTTCAAATATTTGGAGGCAACCCTAAAATGAAAATGTGGAAAAAACAAGTTGGAGCCAATAAATAGAAAGGTAAAATTAACTTAAGTTTTGCATTTTCCATTATTTGGCTTGTTGAAACCCCTTAATGGAAGAAATGTTACAGGTTTGCAAAATCAAGGTGGGTCAGTCCAAATAAGATTTCTCAAGTAGCCATGGGTCTAGTATGTTCAAATGCCATAATTACAAGTTAAGGTTCCTCTTTAGCATGCATAAGAAGAAGGGCAGTTGTCAAAGAAGATTTCAGATTTGTAAATGAGTGGTCAAAGGCATGTCCAAGGAAGTTGCAAAAGAATATAAATATATTATTTGCATCCAAAGGTAAATATTCTCCTTCAAGATCATGTAAAATACATTTCTAGCAAAGAAAACAAAGGATTTACTCCCAATCTTGACCATTACTTGTAAAGGCAGTTACTACAATGGATTTTCATGTAAATGGATTAAGATTCCACATGTGGCAAAGGGCATATTCCAGCTAAGAGCATCTTGACAGAACTTTAAGTATTGACTGCAATTTTTCAATATTACAAATTGAAACTTATATTTCTAAATTGTAAATAGTGGTAAAAAATTGTATAAAAAGGGTGGTTGTCCTCTTTTTTCAAGGTTGTTGGTTATTTTTTTCTCTAAGTCCTAAGTTCTTCAAAATTTTAGGATCCATTGTTCTACGTACATTTTGTCTCTCTTGTTAAGGTGGCTGCAGTTGTACAACCATTAGCAAGATCTGAGAACATTTGTAATATGTCTCCCCTATCCAATATGGAGCAAGCTCACCATGTTTGTCACCATGGTTGGATTTTGTATGTAATATTTTCTTTTGAGATATTAAAAAATACTCTTGATTTTTACTCTTTCTTATTGATGAAATGCAATGGTATGTTTGGAAATTTTTGTTAATTGTATATTTTATTTTATGCTCATTATTGGTTGTCATCTTGGGCATAGATCTAGGTTATAAACCCCTTTCTATATCATGATTTCAGAATATGTTGTTGAATACCTCTTAAGGGCACTCTACGTTTATGGATTTGATAGGAAAAGGTATTTGAAGTTTTAGTTGTAGTGTATACTCTAGAGTTTTAGGAATCATTTGAATATTTGCATTGTATTGGCATCAATGGATCCAAATCACTCCTGGTAGTTACAATAGCTTGCATTTAAGTGTTTCTAAATCTTTGCAAAGGAATGATGTCATGAATGTGAAAATAATTTATATTGTTTGGAAACCACAAGCACACCACTCTATTTTTACAACTCTCTAACTTGTCCTACCTATCCTACCTTGCAAATAATACGTAATACTGAATATTATAAGTGTTATTTGCCTATAGATGCATAAATATTGCTTACTTTGCATATGTCTATATTTTGTGCTTTAAAGCTAACTTTGCAGTCTCCCATTCAATCCATGTTGTTGAAAAATTCTTTAGTATTCAGTAGCTTGTATGTGACTTAGAGCATTTTTTCATTCCATGTGACAACCCTTCCTTGGTGGAGTGAATAAGTTTAGTTATACCCCGATCATATTTGTGTTTCTTTGTGTCAAAAATCCTCATAGAGATTGAATTGCAGTATCACTCTATATGAGCAAGCTACCTCTTAAGTCATTTCACCTTGGTTCAGGTCAAGCCATAAGTAGTATGGAGCTAACCATACCCTCTATCAGTGCCTTCCAATCATTATCTACATTCAATCCATCCATGTGCTAAACCCTTCCCCAACTATAACAACATATCAGTAGGTTTATCATCACGTTTACCCTTTTTTTCAAATGTGCAAGGCCTAGGAAAAGGGGAGTACAATTAAGAACTAACAATATCTCTTTAAATAATGCGTGTACCCTCCAAAGCTACTAATGGCTGAACATAGTTATTTAGAAGGGAATTTTGATTTGAATTCGTTGTAATTACTTGCTAACCCCGAAATGCAGACACTGTTTTACGACAATTTGTTGAGCAACTGCTTAGTAGAGGACAGTTGTTGTACTTCTCGGATGGGTCTTCCCGCTGATTTGATAGACGAAACGGCTAATATTGGAGGCCCCGAGATTTTTGGAGAAGATGCAAATGTGTATTTAGCATGCGAATTGGAGCAATCCTTTGCGGCAGTTAAAAAGGTTCAGCAGCAGAGACATTCCGCAATAAGAAGACGGAGTAAAAGTGATTCGACTCTAAACCAAACTTGGATCTGTGTCTGGCCGTCGTTTCCTTCGGACCTGCCATTCGTAGAACGAGGCGTTCAACATTCGTCCTTTGGGATAGAAAATAGTCAAATCGCCGAGGTATCCGCGCCTAGTACCACAAAAACGAGTACGAACGGTAAGAGAAAGGAAAGAGGTTTTGAACATGCGATATCCAAAAATGCTAGCAACTATATCCCTCTGAAAAAAAGGAAAACCGTCGAAAAGGTATGAATTTTAATGCTTACAATAGTAGATGTAAATCCACACTAAAGACTGCAATGCCACCTTGTGCAAAGCTTTCACCGGATTTTAGATTAATTGGAGAATCGAGTTCATAACTGGACTGGCCTCTAAATTTGTTTTAGCCTGTAGCTCGCATTTCTTTTCTCGTCTTCCTTTTTCTATATCTACAGAGACGGCGAAGGGAAAGCGCTGGACAGGTGAGGACAATGTCACGGAAGCCGTTAAGGTTTCGAAGAACAAAGCGGAGCAGAGCAATAATGATATCTGCGTGGATAAAACAAAGGACGAAAATAGCGTAAAGGCTTTTTCGGCACCGCTTTAGAAGCCAAATTACATTGGCGTTAGGTCGCGTAGAGGTGAAGAGACGGACAGGCACAGCTTAGCCGAAAGTGTAAGTTAATTCTAACGCGTTTTATCTTGTGGTGTTTCCGGCAAAACAAAAGTTAAACTGAGAGATAGTATTTCCTTAGTTCATAAGGAAATATGTTCATATTTTGGCTATAAACCAATTGCCGAATCATTTATATTAGAAAAGTTAAATTGTTGTAATGTTTTGGTAAAATAAAGTCGAATTATTTTCTTTTGCCTGGCTGCAAGCATGAAGGAAAAAAATCGGCGAACGCATGACGTTTTTGCAGGATCTGGTCCTCGGATGTAGTAAGGTAACGAACATCTCTACTTCAACAAAACTAAGAAGTAAGGTGCGGTGCATCTAAGCTTCCACAAAACTCTTTTTATAAGATAATGTGGCCTGACGGCGAGGCTGGAGTGTTTTGTTCATATTTAATTTTTAGCGGACCCTATCTTTTCATTTACACAGTCGGATAGGGATGTGATAGGACAGGGGAGGGACGGTTTGGGAATAAAGTTATAATTGTTCATTCAATTTTATCAAATACCTTATCAATTGTTTTAAATAAATTAATATTTTCCTTCTTCGATAACATTTGTTTATTTTAAATTATTTCAGATGACGCGTAGAGCATTAACTCTGGAGGAGACCATCAATCATATTCAGGGTTTGCATCGTCAAGTTAAGCTACAAAAATAAAAAATTATGGACAACGCTGAAGTACATAGATTCTGCCGTTTGGTATAGGTCTTTTATTAAGAGGAAGTCTTATACGGTGGGGCAAAGCCCCAGGTCTCGTCTCACAAGAGACGAAAGAAGAATATTCCATTATCTTTTAAATTTTAATATTTATTTATTGAAAGAAACGAGGTCACCGTTTACTAAGAAAGAAAACACAAATGTATTTTAAATCATTCCTCATTACAATTTATACATGAAGTCCAGCTTGTTAGAATTCTCCATTGAAATCCATAATATTATCATTATGTAGAGTAACGTCTTCTATGACGATTTCAACCTGTCCAAGAGAAGGCTTTGCTGCACAAATACACGGAAAAAAATAGATTTTTGCCTTTCCTCTCGAATACAAATGAAAAATGAATGGCCAAAAGATGAGAGATATTACCAGAAAGGCGTGATTTTCTTGCAGAAGAGGAGACAGAGATACGACGAACAAGTTGACGTCCTCTATAAAGTTTGAAGTGTCTCCCAATAGTTTCATGAAATGTTGCTTTTCATGGATCAATATTAAGCCCAACTGGCGGTTACTAAATTTATTTCGATAAATACATATTACACTTACAAGATGATTGCAAATTTGAAAGAAACACTAGAAACTAGACTCACATTTAAGGTTGCACCGGAAATCCAGCCATGCCACTGCTTTAATGTGATGTTGTGAGCACACTCAACGGCCTGCTTTAGGCTCCACTCGGCCTGTTCCTGCTCCTGCTCCACAAGGGCACCCAACAGTATTACCATGAAGTCCAGGGTTCTTGTTAACCACAATAACCCTTTTGTTTAGCTTAATGGCTTCTTCCCTATTCCTTGTGCCACTTCTTTGCAAATTATTTCGTATAATAACTTGTACTCACATATACTCGACTCGTACATGCCATCCAATCTCTATCGTCATCATCACCATGTTCTGTATTTGGGGAACAATGGCTTCTTACTTCGCTGAATGGGAACAAAGGTAAAAGTATTTACCTTAATAATTGCGCCAACATCTGATCTAATAACTAACCAGAAACAGGAAAGTTTATTAATTCAGAATAGCATAATACAACTATGCAGGAAATAGAACAATCAAGATGTTTGAAGTTTATTAATTCAGATCAAACCATACAATTGTATAGCAGAATACAACTATGCAGAAAAAAGAACAATCAATATGTTTAAAGTTCTAGAAAGATAAGATATTAGAGAAGTAGACATGCATGTTCTGCATGATAAATCCCCTTTTAGTGCTTCCTCCATTCTGACCAAACTCTAGCATTATCCCCCTCCTCCTCCTTTTTTTCTTTTCAAACATTGACGCTCTCTTATTCCTTTACGAATTATACAGGGAAGGAGCATGTTAAACAAAGTGGATTGATCAAAGATGGACACTTGGAGGGCGCTATGACTGCCAAAACATTTCTAAAAGGGACTGGTGGTTTACGTTGAGAAGACTACCTTGTGAATTTTCAATAACCAAGAAGCCCATGAAGGCATGCCAAAATATCATGCATCTTCATGCTGCTGGTCAACAGCAGAAACAATTACATGATAGAATTAACTTTTGTCTTGTAAGCTAACACGTAAAAACAGTTACAAGGACGTCAAAATCAGGATCATGATACTTAGCCCTACACATGTGCTACCACAAAGATTAACTAAATTTGTTAGAAAATAATCAAATAATTAATTATCTATATGTTAAATGAAATAGCCAAGGATTTAATGAGGAAAATTAGAATTTAAATACACACCCATAAAGGGCCATTGGAATATTTATTAAAATAAGATAAACACATCCATATAAAAGAACAAAGTACAAGGACCTAGATAAATAATTATTAAATACCAACATTATTGGAAAAAAGAACTGTGATTAATAGTAAATTATAATATGCATTTAATCTTTTTATTATATATGTTTTGAATATAAAGATAAAAGTTGAATCCTTCATTAAAATATAGCATTTTTTATATTAGATATTTAAATACATATATTGAAAAGGTCACATTATATATATATATATATATATATATATATATATATATATATATATATATATATATCATTTTTGATATTAGATATTTAAATACATATATTGAAAGGGTCACATTTTAAGAATTTATATGTATGTGTATGTGTGTGTATATATACATATACATGTGTGTGTGTGTATACATATATATGTATGTGTGTGTGTGTTTTGATATTAGATATTTAAATACATATATTGAAAGGGTCACATTTTAAGAATTTATATGTATGTGTATGTGTGTGTATATATACATATACATGTGTGTGTGTATACATATATATGTATGTATGTGTGTGTCTATATATATATATATATATAATTTTCAAAAGATGGTATAGTGATTGATATACATTTTGATAGGTAATTATTAGATTTTTGATAATAGTTTTTTCGTAAAAATTAAATATATAGTTATATATAGATATGTGACAAACATATTCGCAAAACTTGGATAAAACACTGTCATGATATTATTAACTCATTTAGTTTTCTCATTATTCTCTCCCAACTATTGAATTGAGGCTTTATTATAATAGAAAATTAGGGCCACTATAATGATAACCAACAATTTGAAATATAGTTATATACTAAAGAAATAACTATCTTCCAAAGTGTTTATTGTTGTTTTCATACACCAACATGTTATTTGTTTAGTGGTCATTAAGGATAGGGATAAAATCACTTGAAGTGGGAGTCACAAGTTTAAAAATGTATAAGTGGAAATGTGAAATGTAGTACAATCCTGTAAACACACGATAGATTCTACAATGCATTTATTTTTGTTGGTTATAAAGGGGCAAAAAAGTATAGTCACATATTGAAGAAATAACTGAATTTTGAAGTGTTTTTTGTTGTTTTCATACAATTACAATGTATATATGAAGTAGTCGTCAAGATAGAGATACAATAACGTGAGGTGGGAGTAATAGAGTTTGCAATGTAAAAGTGGACATGCGAAATCCGATAGAATCTTGTAAACAATGGATAGATTCTTCAATGTATTTACTTTTGTTGGTTGTGCAATAGAAAAAATTAGTCAATTTTAAAACTTGTAGGTACTCGAGTTAGTACAAGAGTGAGTTATCCATGAGTGTAAGAAATTTTTTGAGCTAGACAAGATATGAATCTATGTTACTACGTCTCATTTAATGTAATATTATGCAAGTTTTAACAAAAACAAGTTACCTAAAGGTAAAAGTTACACTAGAATGGATGTAATTTTCTATTTTGGTAAATAGAGGTTTTGTAATATAAAATAGTCTAAATCAAGAGTCGTACCTCACTTGAAATTTAGGACCCCAAATCATGTTTTGCCTTTTGTTCATGAACCATTAAGAAATAATAATTTGATATTTTAAGCAGATGTGACAATAGAAAATGAAGTTGTGTGTTCCTTAATATGACATGGTAATTTGTTTCATTAGGAGGAGACAATTTATTTTAATGTGAGCTTAACCAATGGTAAAATGGTGCATATTGGTAAAGCCATACATAACATGAAAGTAATTAAAACTATGAAAGTAAATTGCATGGTGATGGTAAGGGGCAATGAGAAAGTGACCTAAACAACTATTTATATATGATAATAAATTAATGTGTAATGTAATATAGTGTGAAATATATATTATATAATATAATATTTATATAAACTATAAAATATATAAAATACTAAATTTTCAATGTATATAAAAATATAATAAATATAATATAATATTCTTACAAAGACAATTAAAGAAATTGATAATTGAATTATCTTATTTAAATTTTAAAAACCATAATAAGGTTATATATATATATATATATATATATATATATATATATATATATATATATATATATATATATATATATACTATTTCTACAAAGAAAATAAAAGAAATTGATAATTGAATTATTCGATTTAAAATTTTAAAAAATAATAAGGTAGTGAAAATGAATATAAAAATTTAACACAATATATATCATTGTAGTAAACTAAATATGAACTACTTATAAACTCATATTTTTCTTACATCATTGGAAAAACTTCTAGTATATTGTATTACACAAATAATTTGTTTTGATGAAGGTGATAACCATCAATAATCCTCATTTCGACTTTGGTAACCACTCTATTTGTGCTAATGATGTGAGTGCCTAAATTTAAATTTAATGGCTTGAAATTTAAATTTTATTTTATTTTTTTTAAATTATTTCCAATTATGTGCAATATTTTTAGATAGCTCTTCTAAATTTAATTAGCATTTTTGTAGGAAAGAACAAAGTTGTCAGTATTTAGATTAAATTTGTGCAAAAATAATGCCTTGTTGTCCTCCAAATAGTGGAATATATATGAAATTAATGCCATTGACTTATCCTCAATGTGAGAAACTAGAACAGTTGAATTTATGTTTTCAACATGAAAACCCTCAACATTATCCCCCAAATAATTTTCTGTACCAAAAACAAAATTTAGTTTGTCAATATTTTAAAATGTGTTTTATTTTAAATATGTTAAATTTCCCATCCATATGTATTCATGACTTTTAACATTTAAAATTATTTTATTTTTTTTCATAATTTCAAAATTACACTACTCAAGTTATTAATTTTGAATAGTCAACTATGTCCTTCAATAAATATGTAAATAATTGATGAAGGATGATGAGCCTTAAAGTTTTCAGCATGACTAACCCTAACCTTAATAATAATGATGTTGCTAAAAGGAAGAGATCCAGGGTGGTGGTATTCTAGTCTCTATCATGTCTACATCAAATGGTACTAATGCAAAGGAAAATATGGATGATGGCAATGAGGCCATTTGAGGTGCCAAAGAGACATAGTTTCCTATAGAAATAGGGGAGAATATTTTTGTGGTGGAAAGGGATTCAATAGGTATTATATCACTCTCAACAGATCTATGATCCCCTTCTTGGGGTTTGAACTAGTTCATAGGGGATAAGCATCCCACTTATGTTGTAGTTGTGGCTAAGGTGACGTAGGTGGATCATAAGCCATTGGCTCCTGCTAAATTGAACCCATGTATTTCTTTTAAATTAACAACTTTAGACTCTTCTAGAAAGAGAACAAGATTTAATAGGTTTGGGGATGGTCTACCAGTTTTCCAACATGTGGCCTTCTCTAGAAAATCTAAATGGTTGGATGAAGGAGAACTACTTGCTGCTAAAGGAAGGTAAGCTATGTATTTTTCCCTATGTAAGAGGATATTTCATTGTTCTCTTTTATTTTTAAGAGGATAGGACTTTTCTTTTTTAGTAGCCTTTTTGGTCTTGGAATCATTGTGTTCTTCCCTGGAAACCATGATTTCCTTCATTCAACCCTCATTTTGAGTCCTTCAATGACAGACCAATTTGGGTAAAGTTTCCCTTTTCATCCTTACAATTTTGGACTCCTTTTTGTTTCAAATCTATTTTTGATTTATTGGGTAAATTCTTATATACGGATCCCAAGTCCATTAACCATACTATAATTACTCAAATTTTAGTTAATCTAGATTTTTCCATAGATCTTCTTAAGTCAACTAATTTGAAGGTTCAAGATCAAACTTGGAATCAATCTTTCAATTTTTAGATGTTATCTTTCCATTCTAGAAATTGCTTACAAACAGGTCATCTCACTTTTTCCTATAATTTTACTAAGCATTCTACCAAGATCTCTTGTTGGAAGGATGCTCTCCTTGAAAATAATACCATTCCAAAAGAGAGTGAGAGTACTAATTCAGAGTGTGATTTAGATAAACCTAATGAAGATATGGTTTTGGCCTAAAATGAAGTTGAACAAGTATCAAAAGTTTCTCCTAGCTTGTGGAAGGAAAATAGAGATCACCAAATTGGAGGTGAGGATTCAAATAGTGATTCATTGGCATGGTCACCATTCGATAAATCATAAGCTTAACTGAAAATGTCCATTTCCATTCTTATTGATGATGGATGGGAATGGACAATTATTGGTAACAAAAACATTTGTAGAAATAATGATTATGCTTCTTTTATCATGACACTTAGATCATGAAGGAAAAATAGTTTTGAAGGATCCTACTTTCATCAATGTTTTGCATAGTTGTTGGGGTTTTACAATCTTTTTGGTATTTTTGTAGTGTTGGTTTATTTTGTTGTTGTTGTTGTAGGGTTTTTTTTTTTTTTTTTGGGTTATTATAGAATTGGTTTATTTTCTATTATTGTTATAGAGTTGTTTTGTTACTACATGTTCTTTGTGGGCATTCTTGTTCATTATAATTTTGAAAACCTTGTTTATATATTTTGTATTGGGTAGGGTCCCCATATATATATATATATAATTTAAAAATTAAACGTATAATTTTTCTCACTGTTCTATTACTAAATTAGCATTTAAATAATTATAAATGTTTATGGTTACTAATATTATAATCTCTATTGAATAAAAAATGATTTTAGATAATCCATTACTAAAACCTATAAATATATAAATTAAGAAGTTAATCATATAGAAATATTTTAATTAAAAAAAATAAAGAGGAGTAAAGCAATAATGAATTAATTTTTTTTTAAATTGATTCAGATTTATATATATTGAATATAAATTTTTTAATGAAAAATAATGTTGGAAAGAAAATAATTTATATTTCTGATTTTTTGTATTCACATTAATTCTTGTGAAATTAAATTATTTTCAATATATTAATTAAATTAGAATCAATAAAGATATTAATTAATTAGTTTTAGGGTTATAAATTTATGATAGTATTACTCTGTGACAAATATATAATTCAAATTTTGGGAAGTCTTCTTTTAAAAAATATTTTTATTTATTGTAAATTTAATTAAAAATATTATTTGAAAAAAAAAAGGTTTATAAATGAAAATTAAATTAAAAAATTTAATCGTTCGTTTATGTGTGATTTTAAAATTTTATTTTAGTTTGAAGTCCTTAAAAGAGATGAAAAGGTTTAGATTTTAATCATAATTATCAAGTTATATGTTATTTATGAAAAATAATGTTGGAAAGAAAACAATTAATATTTCTATTCTTTATATTCAAATTAACTATTGTGAAGTTGAATTATTTTCAATATATTAATTAAATTAGAATCAATAAATATATTAATTTCCCAATATATGCTTCAATTTTTGGGAAGTCTTCTTTTCAAAAAATATTATAATCTTTTTAAATTTGATAATTTATAATGTTTTTAAACTTGATTAAAAATATTATTTAAAAATATAATTTATAAATGATAATTAAATTCAACAATTTAATTATTTGATGATGTGTGACTTTAAAATTTGATTTTAGTTTCAATTCCTTAAAAGAGATGGAATGGTTTCAATTTTATTCATAATTACCAAGTAAAATATTATTTAAAATATAATTAATTTTTATATATTTTATTAATAAAAAATTATCATCTTGAAATATTTTATTACTAAAAATTTCAATCTTTAAAATATGATTCTATCAATAAATGATAAAGTTAAAATAATTTTTTTATAATAACTATTTTTATTTTTAAAATATTAATATTTAAATAATTTCTTTTTAAAATATTCTTTTCTTTGAGATTTATGTTATTTTATATTAATAATCGTAATATATAAATACAAACCGAAGAAAAATGTATTAAAAAAAAGCCCATAAAATAAAAAGTAGACATAAATTATCAAACTCAATTATTAAGATATTTAGATATTTGTCCTAACAATGTGATCAGTCTATGAACTGAAATTAAATAAATGTATATAGGTTTTAATAATAAAATAGAGATTATATTAATAACTTTTTAGAAGGCAAATTTTATTTTGGATCATCTTCAATAAATAGATTGATATATTTGTCTCTTATAATATATAAATTTTTTTTGAAAGCATTGAAAAGATATACAATCTACTATAAATCTAATAATATGTTGGACACTTAACATTAAAATAGTCTTACAATTTTAATCTATTGTACTAAATTTTAGACATGCATTTATTTTATTAAATAATATAACATTGAAATAGTCTTACAATTTTAATCTATTATACTAAACATTAGATATGCATTTATTTTATTAAATAATATGTTTTGAATATAAATATGATGAGAATATACTCAAAATATGTGTAAAATAAATATTAAATCAAAAGAAAGTCTAGTATATCTTAAGGTAACATACATTTTTTTATTTGAATATAGTGTTCAGCCAGACATTTTTTTTTTTTTTAATAATGATTTAAATGGTTTTTTAATAGTGATTTGAATTGTTTTGTACAATCTAATATTATATATATAGAATATATCTTTTCAAACATATAAAATATTAGTGAAAAAAATATTATAAATTAAATGATTCTTATCAATACCACTTTTTTATATGTAAAATATATATCAAATATATTAAATGTTCTTGAATCTCTTGTTCACAAATATTCATATATAATTAAATAGCCTTGAATGAATATTTATTATAGTCAACTATTATATCTTTCATATATATTTTAATTTTTTAAATAACATTACAAATGTAAACAAAATAAAAAATGAAGAAAATGTATACCAAATTAATCCAAAATAGTCACTTGTGTAATTGGTCATTTTAATCATACTTTTTAAAACCAAATAAAAATAAAACATATATAGTCTTGATCTCAACTTCTACTTTACATTCTAAGTTCTCTAATCTCACAACTGTTTAATATTTTAATTTAAACTAATGTTTAAAAGATACACAATTTTACTTTTGTATCTTCAAATTATTTAATATTTTAAGTTAAACTTATGTTTAAAAGATACACAATTTTACTTTTGTATCTTCAAATTGAAGTCAAAAATTTTTCTCACAACTATACCATGTACAATACACTTAGAGAAATTTAAATAAACCAACTAAAAATAATGTTATAAATAGAGGGAGGAATATTATAAGGAGGAGATTCGGCAAGTTGGTAATATCATAAAATTAACTTTCGTGACTTATGAAAATGAAAAATGTTAAAAATATTTACAAATGTAAATGAATTTTTTTTTAAATATTTATAATCTTATAAAATTGTTTGAAATTTTTTGATGTACTGCCGTGGTTATATTACACTATTGAATGTTGTATTCTATTTATGGGCTCAACTAAATTGTTAGGACCTAAGCATTCATGTTCCATTTTATTAGAATGGGAGAAAATGGGTGTCAAATATTAAAATGTTCATGAGTTAAACTGCACACCACCTTTAGGATTTTTAAGTTGACAGCATTAAATTAAATTGAGATTGTATTATGAGAATAGAACACATATAGGCAGAGGTTGATATGATGCCATCCATTTATATGCGTTTTGACGATAACTTAATGCGTAAATAGGGCATACGGATGGCCCTCAGCTAAACATTTTAAATGGAGCATATGCGATTTTTATATTAACTGTGATGTTCATATTTGTCACAGCGTTGCATTAAACGTTAAAAACTATATTATACCATTTTAATATCTCAAGGGAGGTATCTTAAAGCATTAAAAAGGACATTTTGAAGACTTTTGATCAGTAATATTCGATTGAACAGCCCTTAGTTTCTGCATAATTTTGTCTTTTCATAACGACGAAAAATGGCTTTAATGTCTCAAATGTGAAACCTTAGAGTATTACTGTTTGGCTTGCCCCCATCGCCCCCCTCCTTAAAAAAAATATTGGGTTACCTCTTATAATTATAAAACAAATATGCTTTACACTACATTGATTCCGAGTTTGCATCTCTGTTGGATATTTATCCTATAATGTTTAAATGATCGGGAGGAGCTTGGGCAAGATTAAGGGTAGCTCCAAATCAGAACAAATCTTTATTCAAAGGTATTAAATTTGTGTTATGGAATCATAGATGGGTTCAACAAATTAGCGTCGATAAAATCCGTTTTTGAAAGAAATGCTTGCGATGTAAGGGCCATTGTTTGGCCAAACACCCCATCGTAATAAGTTACTGTAATCTTTGTGTGCCTTGCATCCTAAACAATCTTACTAATTGAAAGATAAAAGAAAAATAAAAAAATCTTGAAAGAGCTAGAAAAGAAGAACCAACTATTCTTCCCTTCCCGATTTCTGATTCAAATAAGCCTGAGGATCCAAAACTTATGGTTTATATCCCGATCTCTCTGTTGATCAGATCCAATTCAAACACCTATCTCACCGTTAGATATTTAATTCAACACCTCTTCGTCCTATTTACCAGTCATCTAACTCCTAAAATTTTCCATTCATATGTATTTAATGAATATTAACGTTTAAAATTATTGTTTCTTTTTGGATAATTTCAAAATTACACTATTCAAATTATTAATTTGGAATAGTTAACTATGTCGTTAAATAAATATGTGAATAATGTATACAATTATAAAATTAAACATATGGTTTTCAACACTGTTTTATATACCAAATCATATTTACATAATTTTAAGAGTTTAACGGTTACTATATTTTATAATCTATAATTAAGAGCAAATAATTTAAGATAATTCATACTACTAAAATTAATAATTAAGAAGTTAACGATATATAAATATTTTTTTATATAAAAAATAAACAGGGGGAGGAAAACAATAAGATGGATTAAATATTCCTTAATTTAAGTTGACATATATATATATATATAAATAATGAAGAGTGATATTAGAAAGAAAATAATTTATATTTCTAACTTTTTATATTTATATTAATTATTATGAATATATTAATTAAATTAGAATCTTTAAACATATTATTTAGTTACTTTTAGGTTGTAAATTTAAGGTGGTATTAATCCCATATATATATATATATATATATATATATATATATATATATATATATTGTGAAGTCTTATTTTAAAAAATTTCCATTATTTTCTGAATTTTATTAAAAAATTATTTAAAAAACTCTTTAACAAATATCAATTAGATTTAAATATTCAATTTATATATAATTTTAAAATTATATTTTTATTTCAACTCCTTGAAAAGGTTGAAAATATTTACATTTTAATCATAGCTACCATCTAAAATATTATTTATAAAAAATTCCATATCTAAATATTTATGTATATATTTAACTATAAAAATTTTTAATTTTCAAATATTCATTTTATCAATAAATTATAAGATTAAAATAAATTTTTATATAAAAAATATTTTTAAAACATTTATATTTACATGCGTTTGATTTGAAATGAACATTTCTTCTCACCTTAAAAATAAAAATAAATATAAGATATAAATACACATCAAAGGCTATGTCAAATGCAAAGTAACATATTGAATATTCAAAATTGATATTATTTTCAATTAATAATCATAATATATAAATATGAATTTAAAAAATATATATTAAAAATAATACTTTGAAAGAGAAAATGGACATAAATCATCAAACCCAAATAATACGGTGCAACTTTAAAATTAAAATTAAATAGTTAAAAATAATTTTTAGTAATGAAACAAATATTATTGTTAATAACTTTTTAGGAGATCAACTTCATTTTTGATCATCTCTAATAAATAGAGTTAGATATAAGTGTTCTCAATACTGATTTGTTTTAAAGATGTACACAACCTACTAGAAATCTAATAATATGTTGATTAATTAATATTAAAATAGACTTATGATTTTAGTTCATTACATAAAAAAAATATACATGAATTAATTTTATTAAATAGTGTACTCCGACTCCTTATGAATGTCATGAGAATATATTCACAACTACCTCAAACAAAATATCAAATCAAAAAATGTCTAATCTTCTTTAAGGTAATAATATATGCATCTTTTATTTGAAGAGAGTGTTCAAAATAACAATTTTTATTTTTATTTTTATTTTTTTTTATTTACAGTAATTTAGATAATTTTATACAAATTGATATTATGTATGATTTATATATATTATAGCTATTTTTTTAGCTATTTTATTTACAAATATCTCTTTTCAGACCCCTGTAAACATTAGTGAGAAATATTATGAGTTAACTACATGTTATCAATACTGATTCTTTGTCTATAATACACATATCAAATATGCTAAATGTTATAGATACCTATTAAAAAATATCATATATAATTGAAGAACCTTAAATGAATATATATTATATCTAATTATTATATCCACCACATATTTTAATATTTTAAAAAACATTACTATATATCAAAATAATTAAAGATAAAAAGACATTCCAAAATAATCCAAGATAATTATGTGTGCCATAATTTTTAAAATAGAATGAAAATAATAAATCTATGAATATGATCCTAATATGTATTAAAAAATTTAAGTCATTGAATCTCACAACATTTCAATATTTTAGATCACACTAAAATTTAGAAGATACACAATTTTACTTTTATATTTTCAAATTAAAATTGAAAAAATTGAATAATAATAATAATAATAATAATAATAATAATAATAATAATAATAATAATAATAATAATAATAATAATAATAACTATTTAAAAAATGAAAATATTATATAAAATATTTATAATATCATAATTTTTTTTTTGAAATGTTTAAATGTACTCCCATAATTATATTTCACTATTGAGTGGTCTATCCTATTTATATACTAAATAAAATGGCTCGGACCTAAAATATCCTTGAGCGTTTCATGTTACCCGTTATCCGAATGTGATAACATCGGAGTGAAATATTAAAATGCTTATTAACTTCAAGAGTTAAACTCCACACCTTTAGGATTCTGTAGTTGACACAGTAAAATTAAATTTAGGTTGCATTATGGAAATAGAACACATATGGGCAGATGGTAAGCATTTATTTATATGGGTATTGATGATAAATTAATGAGTAAACAGGTCATTTGGACGGCCCTCGGCTACTAAATTTGAATTGAGCATATACGCTTTTTATATCAACAATGATGATCATATTGATCGCAGGGTTGCATTAGACGTTAAAAACTATATTATACCTTTTTAATATCTGAAGGAAGGTAATTTAAAGCATTAAAAGGACATTTGGAAGAGCTTTGATGAGAAAAATTTGATCGAGCGGTCTTTAGTTTCTCTATAATTTTGGTCTTTTCATAATACAATGGAAAATGGCTTTGATGTCTCTAATTTGAAATCCTAGATTATTACTGTTTGGATCCCAAAAAGATTACGTTTATAATTACAGAAAAAATATGCTCTACACTACATTGATTCTGAGCTTGGATAATCAATGGATCTCTGTTGGACATTTATCCTACAATGTTGAAAAGATCTGAAGGAGATTGTGCATGACTTTGTTTAGGTACAAATCAAAACCAACCTTTATTCAAAGATATTAAACTTGCATTGGGTAATCATACATGAATTCAACAACTTAACATGGTAAAATCCATTTTAAATCAAATGAACACAATGTAAGTGTCATGCCAAATACCCTCCCTTCGTAAATTTGTGTAATTTATTTGTTCCTTCTATCCCAAACCTTATCAAACCTAAACCAACTCTTCTTTTCCCCATCACAATCCATTATTCAAATAGGTTTAAGAATCGAAACTTATTGTGTATATCCCGATCTCTTTGTTGGTTAGATCGAATTGAAACTTCTCTCCTTCCTATTAAATACTTAATCTTACACCACTTCCTCCTATTAACCTCTCATCCAACTCTTCTAAAAATTGTTTTGAAAACTTTAGAACCTCTAAAGTAGGAGTTCAAAATCTGAAAGCATGACAGAAACTATAAATAAAATAGCCTTAAGAAAGGAATATGTGATAAAACTAATGAATTTTAAATCTTAGTCAATTCCTGAAAAGTTCTCACAAAATCCATTGTCATATTATAAAACAAACGGAAGGATTTGTATATTTTAGCTTATTATAATGGATTTCTAAGAAAACCAACTAAGTATTCCTACACTCTCAAAGGAAACTACAAGGAAAAGTAAAATATCTATTCTTGCTAACAATGGAGAAGAACCTTTGGTCTATAAGTGTTGTATTTTCATTTACAGTGTTCAAAGGAGGAAAAACATTCGGAGAATGAAGGGTAAGCTCCCTTCCAAGGTCATATGAAAATATTACCTTAGAATGTTAGGGAGGTAGGATTTCCTAAAAAATGGGGGTTACTTAAAGATGCAGCTTCAAAATCATATCTTAGATTTGGCTTTTGTCTAATAATTTGATATCACTACTTGCATTGTTGGTTAGCAATCGCTTACTTTCATATATGTCTAGATAGAGCTGTATCCGTGTTCAAACATTTTTTTCCTTGTCATTTTTGACATAAGTAATCCTTTTTCTAGATCTGTAGATCTATTTATAATCAATAAATATTTTTACCAAATAATCTTCTAAAACTCATTAAATTAAAATATTAAAATAATATGATTTATAATATGAATATTGTGGATGTTAGTTTAAAAAATTTATAACATAAAATTTATTATAATTAGTTACATTAAAATCGTGAATTTATTCAATTCTTTTTAAAAATTCCACATCCATAGGTTTAGTAAGGTTATCATCAGAATCATTAACTGCATCCATAGATTTAGTAGATCTATTATGACAATCATGTTCATTAATTGTTATTATAATCGTTACAATAAACAACATTATAGATGGACATCACTTTCCTAAAGTAGGAAAGTTTATCATTCCCGTTAATATTGGTAAGGTGTATATCACATGGAGCTATTTCACTAGATATTGTACTTTTAAAATGGGTTGTGTGTGAATATGATTATATCATTTGATAATTATAACTATTCAATCTATCACTATGTCTCGTCAGATGTAGAGATCTAAATTTCATAAACGTATGATATAATTAAAAAAAAATAACGTATTTTTTATTTAAACAAAATAAAATGTTAAAATTAAATTTTATTTAAGAGTACCAAGTAGCAAACCTTAAATAATTTGTTAAAATATAAAAATGGTGTTGTACATAATTATTAAAACAAATATAATATGAAAATATAAATAGGTAAATAGATCTTAAATCAAATCTAAGAAATTATATAACCATATGAAACTTTATGAAGAACATATGGGCATCTAAATAATATTTAACAATTCATAAATATTTTAAATATTTATTATTTAAAATAAGACAAAACTAATTTATTTAGACATAGCATTCAATAATAATTTTATTATTAAAATTTATTTTATCAATTAAAAATAATAAATATATAATGTTAAAATTTTAAATTAATCATTAAACTTGAAACCAGTAAAAAATTGATTAAAGTATTACATTTTAATAATTTTTTAAATTTTAAATTAAAATCTAAAGTATGAAATTTTATATCTAAGTTTGTATTTAATTATAAAATCTCCCAGAGTCCCATATTTTGATGGACAATAATGTCTTCTTGTGTTATGCATGTCCTTATCTTTCATATTATTAATTATATTTTTTAGTTTTGCTAGTATATGTTGTGTGTATTTATATTTTAATTTTATTTGATCTGATGCATTAAAATATGTATCTTTCCCAGATAATGTGGTACGAAAATGGCAAGAAATATCTATTACTGATATTTCTCGCCTGCCTTAAAGGTCGATTAAAAAAATTATTAATTAAGATCTTATACTTTAGGTAATGTTATAAATTTATTTATTTTAAAATTTTATGATACAAAAAAATTTACATTTAAGTATTTCTTTTAGTATTGTGTGTTTTGGGTTTAGTAGTGTACTAAATTTTCACCTTTGCTTATGAATAGAAAGGATAAGATTTTATTTTTGGGTTATAAAATAAGTTTAACTGTTTCAATTTTATGTTTGGTTTGGAAATCTGGTGAATTATTAATTTTAGGTTTGTTCATTTATTTTTTGGTTAATATTTAGTTGTAGTGGAATGTTTGGTTTGGAAATCTTGTGAATTATTAATTTTAAATTTGTTCATTTTTTTGACTTGATATTTAGTTGTAGTGGATGTATAAATGATAAATGTATATTTTCAAATATTAATATACATAAATTTAACATTATATAATATAAATAAAATTTCATCAACTAAATCATATATATTAAATGACTTTGTTTTTGAATAAGTAGAAAAAAAATAATCAATAACAAACAAAAATTTAATATCATAAAATTGATATGACATTTTATATACACATAATTAATGATTTGTTTATGATATATTTATTAAATCTTTATATAACTTAAATTTTTTGAAAAAAAATATATACTTTTTAGTAAATTGTATAAAAAAAATTACATAACTAATATATTAATTAAATTTATAATATATACACCAAGGAATATTACCATTATTTTTAATATATACACAGACCCATAGGTAAGGAATATTACCACTATTGACCATATCTTGTGATATTACAAGGAAAGTAATTTCACCATATGAAATTGATTATTTTGGTATAAATATAAGATTGAAATAAAGTTTTTAATGTTTAAATGGGTTTTTTTTTTTTTTTAATTAAGCACTTGAAATGAGAGGTAAAGGGTGAGCAAGGACTTCTCTTCCAAAATTATTGTGTAATATGCGATAAAATCAATCCATATAACTAAATTTTCTAAATATTCGAGACAGTTAAAAAATTATTTTCTTCATATCGTTAGGTTATTTTTACGTTGTTAATTTAGTAGATGTACGTAAGTATGAAATTAACATATGTATTTAAAATTTCCTCCAAATGATTAACATCAATGTGCCAAGCATGATGACTCTTGTGATTGTTTCCGAGAAATCTGTATATTCATGTGCGACACCTTTTTTTTTTTCTGAGCTGGTAGGTGGGATGAGGGATATAGTATAAATAAAATGAATGACATGAGGGTATGTATTAGGATGAGCTGTAAGTAGATAAGTATTAATATAGTTAGGAGTAGTGTCTTAATTAATTAGTGTAGGAGTATTGTGGAGGCTTTTAAATTAAAATATTAATATGTATAAGAGGTATATTGTGAATTTTTGTTTTAAAAAAAAAAAAAAAAAAAAAATTATAATACAACATTTATTATAAATATTTATATTAAAATTATAATTTATTTATTTATTTTTTAAAAATTTCATATTTATAAATTTAGTAGGTTTATCATCACAATCATTAATTATATTAGTGAGTTTAAGATAACATTTTTTCATTAGTTTTATTAGAATCGTCATAAAAAACAATATTAGAGATGGATAACTATTTCTTAGGATAAGAAAGTTGATCGTTTTCATTAATATTGAAAGAGTATATATCATAAAAAGCCATCTCACTGGATATTATATTTTTTAAATGAATTGTCATATTATATCAATTCATAATTATCACTATTAAATCTATCATTGTCTCAAAAAATGTATAAATTTAAATCGTATAGATATATAATATAAACACAAAAAGGTGAAAAGAAATAATATATTTTTAATTTAAAAGGAATAAAATTTTAAAATCAAATTTTAATTAAGAGTACCATAAAAATACCAAACCTTAGGCAACTTCCTAATATATGTAATCAATAAAAATGGCGTGAACATATAATTATTAAAGTAGATATAATATGAAAATTTAAGTAAATAAATAAATCTTAAATAAAATTTAAGAAATCACAAAAAATTACAAAACCTTATGAAGAATGTATGGGTATTTAAATAATGTTAATGGTTTACAATTTGTTTTAATTTTTTAAATATTTTTTAGTGAAAATACGATAACATTAATATACTTAAAATATTAACACATAATAGTAAATTTATTTTCAAAACTTATCTTATCGATTAAAATGAAAATTAAATGTGACAATTTTTATCTGATTTTATATCTAAATTTTAATTGTAATACATATGATCAACAATAAAATATGTAATTTTGTATTTCAATTTATATTTAATTTTAAATGGATATCCTCAACACTTAACATTCTTCATGTCATTGGTGGAATTATATGTCCCCTACTTTAATTGACATTAGTGTCTTCTTGTGACATGCATGTCCTTATCTAACTTTTATATCATCAATTATATTGTTTAGTTTTGCTAATATATGTTGTATTTATTTATATTTGTACGATTTAATGTATTAAAATAAATATTTTACTTAAATAATGTGGTATTTGCAGAAGATAAAACTTACTTCTTCAAATTATTTGAAATCTCTTTATCAGTGGACCTAGGATGTTCGGAAGACGAGAAGTGTATTAAAGTAAACCAAAAAAAAAAAAAAAAACGAAAAATTTAAACGGATGAGGTCAAGTCTTCCAGTATGTCTCTCCACTCATGACGGCGTTTGTGCAGAAAATTGGTGGAAGCTGGTGATAAGTTGTGAACTATGTTTGGTCCAACGTTTTGTTATAGCATGTGGCAATTCTATAGCAGTCAGCGTGATAGGTTGGTTGCTGGAAGAAAGTAGATCCCGCTTAACAGTTGTGTTGTTTTTTATCTTATATCCTATCATGTTTGTTCATTTGCCACTGAAAGTGGAATCACATTAATTTTTTCGTGTTTATGGTTTTCTTAAAATTAACAATGCAATATTTTTGGATTTATAACATGATAATAGAGATTGATAATGAGTGATCTTCATATTTTTGTTTACGTATACAAGACTAAGGGTATGCATTCATTGCATATTCATTTTCGATAGGAACTTTTATAATATAAAATATGTGTATAGTTTTGTATTTTGTTTTGCTATAAAAGGGTAAAAAAATATATAATAATTTCAAGGTTAATGGTTGTTCTTAGATTTTTATGTAAGTTTAGGTTATGGAGTTGATACAGATATGAATTTTTTTAAACATTTTTGTATTTGTGAGATGCATAAATTTTGAAATTATATTTAGTCACTATTATGGTTATTGAAATTATATTTTTTCACTATTATATATATGTATATGTTCATATTGAGAAACATTCATTTTGATCATTTAGTGGTACATTTAAAATCATTTATAGGTCATTGAGCTATAATCATATAGGAGAGATTGAGGATTAAGTCATTAATTATTTTTTCTATGTATATGTTATGATATTTGTTTTTCTAAATTTTTATGAAAACATCTATATAATTTTTTCCCCCAATACGATTCTAGTAGAACTTTATATTTTTATTGGAACGTTTTTGTTTACAATAATATAATAATGTTTTTATTTTTTATATACAAAAGTTTGAAATTGTAATCATTCCAAAATCAATATTTTTTAAAAAAAAAAAATTAAATATAAAATAATTATATAATTGTCTTTGTTGATGCTGTTAGAAATTTTTGATTTGAAATGGTAGCAAAATATTAATCGCTCCACTGTAGAAGAATAAATATTTACAGAATGGATGCACTACCAAGCGAAAAGGAGTCCATGTCATTGGTAATATTTAATCATATCATAAGCTTTCATATCTACCAACTAATTAGTGGTGGTATGATGAATCCATATCAATGACCATAAGCTTTCATTGGATGTATGACACCCAAAAAATTAGGGAAAAATGATCGTATTAATCCTCTACATTATAATATTAACTGCCGATTACGTACAGAGTGAAGGGTTCATTTGGATCGACGGCATAGGTTAATGCTTTTTCAAAATGAAATTTAATGTTTAGTATAATTGCAATAACCATCTAATAAAAAATGTAATGTTTCTTACGCACATCTATGTAAACAAGATAATATTGGTGTAAATTGGGAGAAATAATGAAAGTGCCGGACAAAATGTCTCTAATAAGCATTAAATAAGGTCAAAGGGTTGGTTTTCATTTATAAAGTATTTTCCTTTTGATTAGAGGGCACAAGGAAATCAACGTGTTGCATAGATTTAGGTTTATTTGAGGAATGTTTTAATTGATAATTTCTACCTTGTTTATTTAATTATATGGTTATTGATTCTATTTTTTTTTATTATTTAATTATATGGTTGTTGAGTATATTTTTTTGTTTTTATTGTTGTGTCTTTATATGGTTAATGGTTTATTTTAAAGATATTATTTATTTTAAAGAATTAAAAAGAACTTGTAATATTAAATTTTTTGTTTAATTTTTTACGTTTTGTTATAAATTTGAAAAAGGAAATAAAAAGTTAAAAGTATTTTTACATATAAAAATCAAAGGAAAAATAAAAATATTTTAATTTGAAAATAATTAAGCTCATAATGACTTTATAATGACTCTGTGCCATATGTATGTCAAGTTATAAATATTAATTGTCAAACTGATGATGATGATGATGATGATGATGATGATGATGATGATGATGATGATGATGATGATGATGATGATGATGATGATGACAAAATGTTAGCTTTTGTACATGGAGAGGTTAAGGGAGAGTATATTAGTTAGAAAATAACTCAACTCATAATGAATACACAATTAGTCTCTGGCATATATATGTTATGTTATAATTAAATATTTTCAAAATAATATTAATAGAAATATTCATTTTGATCAATAATACATGGAATGAACTTTTACATCTACATATATACACAACGAATACGACGACGACGACGACGATGATGATGATGATAATAATGTAAACATTAAAAAAAATTATAGAAAAGAAAAATGTATTTACATGATTGTCTTGATTTATGTGTGATAATTTGAGCTATAAATTGAAATAAATAAGTTTTTATTATTTCTCTTTTTAAGATATTGAGAAAAAACTATTAAAATGAATTAACTTAAACTCAAAAATTTATAAAAATAAAATAATTTTTCAACCATAAAACTTATTTTTAAATAAATTATAAAAAACACTATAAACCAATCACAAAGATATATTTAAAATAATATAATAATTCTATAATATAAAACACTTCACAATTAGTATACATAATTTTGAAATATATCTAAACTATAACCGCTTTCTCGACTAAAAGATTATACATCCATGTGAAGCTGAGCTTTCTAAGGTGGGTAAGACTTGTTAAAGGATTATCAAGTAGATTTTGACTTTGAAAAACATTTTTAAAGGTATTGTAAAATATAAAGTATACATTTGAAAGTTAATTTGTTAACAATTATAAACAAATACCACTCTTCTAAAGTAGGATTATTTATTTTAAAATCTTAAATAATGAAATTCAATCTAATTGAAAATCTATTGGCCTTAAAATATTTACAGTAAATTCATATAAAGAATTTTCATAGTTGACATCATATTATGACCATGTCAGGTGAAAAACTATTCAGAAATTAAAGGTCATGCTTGATTATAAATCTATTTGTAAGCTGCGAGTTTCTGATTTGTAAGATGGACTAAACCTAGTTGTGTTTAATTAAATTTTAGTAATTTTGGTTAATTTTTGGAATACATTATCGTGTGGTTAGGAAATATGTTTTTATTGAATTTTTATTTTAATAACGTATTTTTTCCCTTGATTTTATTGTTTGTAATTGTTGTTAGGTTTGAAAAAATTGGGTTTAATGATAATAAAGTTCTTTAATGATAAAAAATATATATTAAAAAAATTAAAAGAAAAATAATATTATTAAAAATAAAAATATAATCATTTTTTTTAAATTTTTTTTAATAAATAAATTGTATTTTGATATAATCTAACATTAAAACATGAAACTAAAAAATCATCATACATGCCTCTTCACAAACACACGTTTATTTAAATTTTAAAACAAAAACTTTCCTTAATAAGCGTACAAATACTTGTCCATAGTCATTTTTTACATATAAATTTATTTTAAAAAATTAAAAATATTGTATCAATGTCAGCAATAAAATATATATGCACAAAATAGTCTCATCATATTAATACAAATAAATTAACTTAGATATAATTATTTTATTATACGAATGAATAATTAAAAAAATTGTTTTAAAAATATTATGTAATTTAATAAAATGGAATCATTAGTTTCTTATACACACAATTATTTTAAAAGCCATTCTTTCTTGATGCAAAACAAATTGGTAGGTTCTAATTTATATATAGGTAAAGTAGACCTTATTTATAGTCACTTGATTGTGAGTAGTTGTTTTAGTTAATTCATTTTAAATTTATATTTTTGGCTTTTCTTTAAGATGGGAACCATATTTGTAGATTGATGTAGAAAATTAGGTTAAGCTTTCAGAGGTCATATCTTTTGATTCATAATTTTGTTTGAGCTTTTTCACATGTCAAAATGATCATATTAAAAAGGTTGTTTTTCTAGATCGTTCCATTACCCTAACAATATTTTTGATATTTTTTTGAGGTCATACATCATCATCTGAGAGTCTAAAATTATGATTTAATTATTTTTACTAATTTTAGAACTAGACAACAACTTCAGTTGAATTTCATCCCATTGTCTAATTATAGTGTTTAGAATATTTCAAGAGATTTTTTAGACATTTCAAGAGTTTTTCAAAATAGACATTTTTTTAGATTTTATTTTTTTTTATTTTTTTTTGCATGTAAACTCTAAATTCTAAGTTGAGGCTTATTAAAGTATTGTTTGGGTTTGCAATTATGGGAAGTGATTAAAAATAATCAATTTTGAGTATTTTTTTATGATCTTAGTCTATTGATAATTTTCTTATTCTTATTAGTTTTTAGGTTCATTATCTGGTATCAGAGCAAGTTCAAATCTTGAATGAGTAAATAATGATGAGAGAACAAGGTGTTGCACATATGAATCAGAATATACTATATCTATAGAGATAATTTTAAAAATTAATAGAGGTTATCACGAATAAGTAGAAAAGACAAAGTTGTGATGAGGAAGACATAGATCGTGATGAAGAAGTTAAACAAGAAGAACAAGAACAAGAACAAGTGAAGCCACCATCGATGGAAGAGATGATGGTTAAGGCTTTAAAAAGAATAAACGAAGGAATAAATGTTGATGTTCCATATTATGGAAGAAATCACTACAATTAAATTTTGAGTATTATTTCAAAATCTTGGCATATTGGTAATTTTATTGTTCTTATTAGTTTTTAGATTCATTATCTAGTATGAGAGCATGTTTTTTGTAATAAAAGGATGAGGTAGCTCTAATACCACTAGAGGTGGCTTTAATGTCAATAAAGGTGAATCATCACGTGGTGGAGAAAGGCAAGATGATAATAGACAAGGGTTTCAATACCAACAAAGAGGAAGAAGATTTTAGAGAGGATGAGGTTACGAAGATGTTAGAGGATGGTTTTTGAACTAGCATAGATCTTATATGTGTTATAGATGTGGAGAAGAAGGGCAAAAAATGTTTGAGTGTCAACACTATTAAGATCAAGAAAGTAAGCAAAAAAATCATCCAAGAGTAAATCTAGTTTAGGCTGAAAAAGAAGAGAAAAAAATTGAAGTTGCACCAACTGATATTGGAGAGATTCTCATAATAAGAAGATCCACAATCACTCCAAGGAAGGATCAAATGCAAAATAAATAAGGTGATGATGCATGGTTGTAATCAAATAGTTTTTTAATATGATGTACTTCAAGTGGAAAGGTATACAATGTAATTATAGATGGTGGTAGTTGTGAAAATATGGTTTCTAAAGAAATGATTTAGAAACTAAATATGCAATGTGAAAAGCATCCTAACTCTAATTGAATTTCATGGTTTAAGAAATGGAATGAGGTTACAGTAGATAAAAGGTGTTTAATCATGGTTTCTAAAGAAAAAAAGTTACAATGATGAAATATGGTGTGATGTTACTCTGATGGATGCATGTCATGTGCTATTGGGGAGACCGTAGCAATTTGATAGGAAAGTAGTTCATGCTACAGAAAAGAACAAATACATTTTTTATAAAGGTGGTACAAAGGTAGTTTTGTTACCTCTTAAAGAGGAAGAGAAGATAGAAAGCATGCTCTGTACTAAAGAATTTATGCAAGATATGAAGGTAACATGTTACTATTATGTACTAGTAGAAAAGAATGAAGAAATAAAAATGGTGTCGATACCAATAGAAGAAACAATATTATTGAAATAATATGTAGATGTTATGCATGATGAGTTACCAGATGGTTTACCATCAAAGACAAATATTTAGCATCATATTGATTTGATTCCAAGATCAACTCTACCCAATCAAGTACCTTATAGGTTGAGTCCAATAAAACATTCAAAATTAAATAAATAGGTTATTAAATTACTATGGAATAAGGTGATAAGGGAGAGTATGAGTCCATGTGCAATGCCAACTTTGCGAACTCCAAAGAAAGATGGAGGATAGAGAATGTGTGTGGATAGTATAAAAATTAATAAAATTATAATAAAGTATAAGTTTTCTATACGTCATTTAGATGATATGATGGATGTACTTGTGGGAGCAAAATATTTTATCAAGATTGATCTAAGGTGTGGTTATTATCAGATTCAAATTCATTAAGGAGATGAGTGAAAAATAGCATTCAAGACTAGGGATGGCTTATATGAGTGGATGGTGATGCCATTCAGATTATCTAATGCACCTAACACATTTATGAGGGTGATGAATACAATGCTATGATAATATATTGGCAAGTTTGTGGATGTTTATTTTTATGATATTTTGATATTCATTATGACTAAAGAATATCACTTAAATCATTTGAGAATGGTAATGGATTTGTTAAGAAAGGAGAAATTGTATGAAAATATGAAGAAGTGCATGTTTATGCAGAATAGTTTTATAATTTTGAGATTTGTAGTTTTAGTAGATTGTGTAAAAAAATATGAAAAAAGATAAACACAATGATTGAATGGCCTATTACAAAAACAATTTCAGAGGTAAGAAGTTTAAATGGTTTATAAACTTTTTACATAAATTTTATTAAAAAAATTAGTAGTATTGTGGCATCAATAACAGATTGCATGAAACAGAAGGAATTTGCCTGGATTAGAGTAACTAAAGAATGTTTTGAAATTTTGAAGAAGATTATAGAAAGACCAATTTTAGTATTATCAGATTTTAACAAACTATTTGAGGTTGATTGTGATGCTTTGTTTATGGGAATTGGTGCTTTGTTGAGTCAAGAAGGGAAGCCAATATCATATTTTAGTGAAAAAATTAATGAGGTAAGGATAAAGTATCCTAATTATGATGTTGAACTTTATGTAATTATACAAGTAGTAAAACATTGGAGCCATTACTTAGTGTCTAGGAAATTTACACTATTTACTTGGTGAATACACAAAAGAAGTAAAATAGTAGGCATGCAAAGTGGGTTTCTTTCTTGCAAGGTTATACTTTTGTGTTGAACCATAAATTAGGAAAACAAAATCAGGGAGCTAATGCATTGAGCAAAAGGGTGGCATTATTAACTACTATGATGAGTGAAGTAATTGGATTTGAAACTATTAAAAAATTATATGATACTGATGTATATTTTAGAAAGGTAGTTGAGTAGTGTAGGGATCCATTAATAGGTGGGACATATGTTATTCATGATAATTATATTATACAATAATGTTATTTCTTTAAAGGGAAATAATTACACATTCGAATTGGGTCTCTATGAGACAATATAATAAGAGAATTACATAGTGGTGGTTTGGCTAGACATTTTGATAATTCAAAGAACATAGCTTTGGTGGAAAAAAATTATTTTTGGCCAAAGATGAAGAGAGATGTGAAAAGAAAGGATTCAAGGTGAAGAATATGTCAGGTGGCTAAAATACATGCGCAAAATACTAGACTTTACATGCTATTACTAGTTCCAAGAGGACCATCGACAGATTTGAGTATGGTATTTGTGTTAGGGTTACCAAACACACAAAGGGGTAATGATTCAATTTTTGTTGTTGTAGACACTTTTTTAAAAATGGTTCATTTCATTACATGTAAAAAAACTAATGGTGTCACTAGAGTTTAAAAATTATTTTTTATGGATATTGTGAGATTTTATGGTGTTCCAAAAACTATTACTTCAGATAGGGACACAAAAATTTGAAGTCATTTTTGGAGAACTTTGTGGAATAAGATGGGTACTAAGCTACAATTCAGTAGTGCCTATCACCCAAAAATAGATGAACAGATAGAAGTTATGAATAGAATCTTGGAAATTTTATTGAGATGCATAGTGGGAGAGAAGCCAAAGCAATGTGACATGGATTTACCATAAGCTGAGTTTGCATATAATACCTCAGTGAATAGATCAGCAATAAATTCATGTTTTCAAATTGTTTATGGGATAAATCCTATGGGTATTTTAGATTTTGTACAATTTCTAATTATAGATCGAATTAGTGATGATGCAAAAGTGTTTGGAGAGTATATACAACAGTTGCAATAAGGAGTAAGAATAATGTTCTAGGAAAGTAATAAGAAATATAAAGCATCAGTGCATGTCAGAAGAGGATCCAATGTATTTGAAGAAGAGGAGTTTTTAATGGTTTACTTGAAGAAAGAGAGGTTTCCAAAAGGCACATAAAATGAGCTGAAGTACAAAAAAATTAGACCTTGTAGAATTATGAAGAAAATCAATTACAAAGCTTATGAGGTAAGTTTACCAAAAGTATTTTATATATCTCCAATATTTAATGTTTTAGATTTAAATGAATTCCATGGAGAATATGATGAAGATGATGAAGATGAAGAAGTAAATTGGGAGCAGCAAGTTCAAAATAAGAAGAAAAAAAAAGTTCAAAAAACATTTGATAGCTCATGTTCTAAAGATACAATTACTTTAGAATCATGTAGATAATGTCTATGGGTAATGATATCTTGAATCAGGTAAAAAAAAATTGTTGAAAAGTATGTTTTTTCTATAGTAAGTATAACATGTATGCACTATGGCATAACATGTATGCATTATGATATAATGTGTACATATTACTTAACATGTACATGTTATAGTTTTGAATTCAAAATTTAAGCCTTTTGGCTTGAAACTGACATGGATTCCCAAGCCAAAGGCATAAACCTATGAATCTATATCTAAGTTTGAGAGCTTTGATATAAAATAACAAATTTTAAATTCTATCATCAAATGCACTAGGAATTTCAACAACAAATTTCACACAATTATTACCATGATGACAATCACATTATCCTCTTTTAAAATATATGATTTTTATAAATTTTGGACTATTTTAAGGTTATAAACTATGTTGGTTTATAACTATATATTTTTTAGGCCACCACATGTCATCAATATACATGCCTATATAGGGTAATGTATTTTTATTATATTTTATCCAGGTTAAAGAAAATTATATTGTAAAAATGTAGGCATAATTCTATACATATTAAAAAAATCTATTTTCAAAATTTTTGATGTAGTTGGGAGGTGGCATAAAGCCAGCTATCAATATTTTTATCAGTTTTTATGATATGTTTACTTACAAAACTCTTAATAAAAAATATCCATTGAAAAATTTTAAAAAAAATAGGGAAAAATTATAAGTCTTATCTAAATATTCATGAAAGGGTTTGAAACAATATTAAATGTTGATAAAAATGGTGGGCCACACTAATGTCTATCTAGTCTATTTTATTGAAAGGATAAGAGTTCCTATAAAAAATTTAGATGTTTGACCTAGTTATAATTAACCATTTAAAAAAAAAAGTGTTTTGAAAACTAGACTTGAAGTGCTATAATTCATGTTGTTATATATCATTAAATTTTGAGTCAAGTTATTTCAAATTATCTACATGAGTTCAGTATTCTGAGATTTTAAGAAAACCATGTCAATGATTAACTCCTCTTTTCCTTAACTTTGTGCACTTCCCCAAAATTTAGGAGATATTAAAATCCTTCAAATGACCCCCTAAATAATGAATCGATAACTATTAATAAACTTGTTCACTTCACCTGGGAAGGGTTATCACAAGGAATGAATAAATACACTATGTCACATACAAGCTACTAATGATAGATGGAAAATTGATTGCATCAATCATTATAAATAATTTTCAAAAATAGGTGTCAAATAAAACATTGTATTGCTATTTTTCATATTTAAAAATGTAGGCACATTTTAGATAGACAAGATTGATGCATATGCTGGAAAATAACACATAACATATGTAACAAGAGGTATTATTTATAGGGTAGGAGGGTGGGACAAGTTAGATAGTTTTAAAAAGAGTGGTGTATTGGTGTTTTCCAAACAATATGGATTATTTCAAAATTCATGACATCACTTATTTTAGAGATGTATTAGACTAAAATTAAAGATATGGGAACTACCTTGAGTGATTTGCATCCATTTGTGTAAATTCAATGTAAATACCCAAATTATTCCTGAAACATTAGAGCATACACTATAACTAAAATTTCAAATACTTTTTCTTATTGAATCCATAAATCTAGGGTGTTATAAAATACATATATAATCATACCAGATATCTTATCAAAAACATTTGTAAAACACATTATTGCACATCATCCATAGGAAAGAGTGAGAAACTACTAACTTCTCATTAGCTTGAAATAAAATATTACATAAATCAGTATTTCAAAATGCTTCAATGGGGACAAGCATGGTGGATTTGCTCTATGTTGGACAAAGGAGACATATGTGCAATGCTATTAGAGGTTGTTAATGGTTATACAACTATACCCACCTTAGTAATAAAGACAAAATTCACACAATAATGGATCATAAAATTTGGAAGATCCTATATTTAGGAAACACAAATACCAACAACAACCTTATAATAGATGACAAGACCTCTATTTATACATTTTTACTATTTTTTGTAATCTAGGAATGTGGCTTGCAATTTGAAAAATTGTAAAACTTCAAATAGCTCTCAAAGTTCTACCAAGATGCTCCTAGCTAGAAAATATTCCTTTTCACACATAGAATGTTCATATATTTACAAGGAAAATGATTGTTGAAACTGCCTCTACATGAAATGGTGAAGATTTGGACAAAATCATTTGATTTCCTCGCTAAAAATATATTTTACACATGTTGGAAAGAGAATATTCACCTCTTTCTCCAAACAAACCCTTTATCTTCTTGTGCAACTTCTTGGAGATTCCTTTGACCACTCATTTGGAAATTTGAAATATTCTTGGACAACTACCCTTTCTTCTATGCATGCCAAAGAACAACCCTACCTTATAATGACATCTTTTAAACACCGAAAATGTGTGGCCACTTGAAAAACCACCTTTGAAATGGCCCACCTTGAACTTTTAGACATAAAATATTTCTCCCATTGAGTGCTTTTCGGCTCTACCTTGCCTTTTCACACTTAACTTTTTTCACATTTTTTTTTCAAATTTGCTTTTTAGGGTTAAATAAATAATTTTTTAATGCATAAATGGATTAATTTTCAATTTTTGGTCTTTTGGGACAATTTTGGTCCCTTTTACAAATTTGTAATTTGCTTTGTTTTCGGAAAATCCAGGGCCTATTTGTAATTTTGCAATTTCTTTGCATTAAGGAAATCCATAACTCAATAGTAGTTTTTTAATTTGTAAATTGAAAAATTGTAATTCACACTTGTAGTTCCCTTTAAAATTTCCTTTATAGAAATGGGAACTTTAAGTGTAATTTGTATTATGTAAAACTGTAAAATTACAAATTGCAATTGGAGTTTCCTGAAAATGTTCCCTTAGAGAAATGGAAACTATAACTATAATTTATAATTTATAAAACTAAAAAATTGTAATTTGAAGTTAGGTTTCTCATTTCCTTAAAAATTTCCCTCAAGTAAATGGAAACTCCAACTACAATTCACAATTTTTCAAACTACAATTCACAGTTACAAATCCCCCCAAAAGTTTCCTTAGGGAAATGGGAACTCCAACTATAATTTGCAATTTTTAAAATTACAAAATTTACAAAGGGCCTTGAAGATTCCTATTTGCACTAAGACCCTTAGATAAATGGAAATCCAAGTATAATTTAAAATTTTATAAAATTACAAAATTACAGTTAGCCTTGAAAGTTCCAACTTATACTATGAACTTATGTTGATTGGCTTTGATCTATAGGTTTGAGGGATCCAAGTGCAATTTGTGATTTGCACATTTTCAAAATGGCATTTCTCTTCATATCTCCCTAAATCTCCTATTGAATTGGCTTTCTCCATTCTCTTTGACTGGCAGATTTGGGGAGTTGACCACAATTTAAAACCTACAATTTGAATACTTGCATTTTGTAAGCTGCTTCTCCCGCACAAATCTCCCAAGGACTTTGGGGGCCTCATTTGTAATTTTTTGAAATTTACAATTTCTTGATTTTTTATCTAAATTCATCCCAACATGGTTTAATATAAGATACTATAGAAAATTTTATCAGAAGCCAAACTCTTTTCTATTTGATGCCTCAACCCAAAAATCAATAATTTATGTGCATAATGAGATACCACATTACAACACAATTTATACCAAACATTAATTTTTCAAAAGGTGAGTGTTGCCATCATTCTATGTCTCATGCTTCCTCTGCTAATCACTTGTCGATGTAAAAGTTCATGTACATATCTAGGGTAAAGACATTACTGACAAAACAATGAGGGCCAAATCTTATGAACATCTACATGTGAACCTCTGCTAAAGTGGATTTGAACCCCATGTTCACTTATGCTACCCTCTACAATACCCCTAATTCAATACCAATATTCTTGAATTTTATTTATTCTCAAGGGCCCAGAGCTACTACACCTCCTAAATGACCTTGGTAACTGCCTGATAAACCATACAGAAGTAGACATCAAGGCAGATGTTGAAAGTGGCCTTTCATACATTCCACATTGGCATCTGATTTTTTCTTCATAAGAGTTTCAATTTCTCTAGGATCTTTAAAGTCAACATTTGCTGCTCCTCTCTCTGATGAACTCTTAAGCGAGCACTAGCAAGAAAACAAAAACCTAAGACGTGAAGGCATGCATGCCAATACCCATACATACATTCAGTACTTCTCAAAATCTTTTACTGATCTGAATGTTCATCAATGGTAACAAAAAGGTTGTTAAGAAAACAATATTGACCATGTTGAAGCAGTATAGCTGAAAGAGAAATGACACGACTAGAAAGGTTTGCTAATTGACCACCATTTTCACCCCAAAAAAAATTATAAATTTCTGCACATGACTAAGCAATGCGTCAGGACTTTACAAGGCACCCATCCATGATGCACGATCCTTAGAGATGGAAGAATATCCAAATGCGAGTATGCTAGTGAGGGTGAGATTGCCCATGCCAAGCATTCTTTCCCATGTCCTATTTTCATTTTTGCCATCTCCAATATGCAGCAAAGAAATCTATGAGATGAGGTCCTCCATGGGTGGGGTCTCAGTAGAATTTATGCTCATCGAATGAAGCAAGGAGGACTATGTAGCAATATCTTGGACCCTTGGAATCAACTGAAGCTCTATTATTGAGACATTGGCAGGTTCCATATTCAACTGTCTTTTAATTTTTAGCACATAACCATAAAAACTTACAAGTGTAGTCGAACTGCTCTTTCCATATACAAAACCATAGTTTTTAACTTGAAACCATGCTATCCAAGTGTCAAGGGCACACAACTACATTCTAAGCATCGATTTCCTCTATTAATGCGGTTCTACAGAACACTAATACATGGCCTTCATTAGCCCTGGGTAAATTTTTTTAAATCTGTACCTTTTCCAACATGCATTCAGTCAAAGCCTTTCTCCCCACGGGATCTAGAAACTCAGCTGCAAATTCCAATATTGTATTATTCGAAATTGCATTTCATCTTCCCTTTTTTTCCAACCTTCCCTTTCCTTCTTTCTGCAGGATCCAGAACCATATCAACAATTTGCAAATTGTCTTTTTGATGTTTGTATTTGGCAAGTGTTTTTCCCATGGATTTTGGTGGTGTCTTTGCAATTGGAAGGTAGGTCAAACCTGCAGTCAATGCATAAAGTTCCACTACGCTTTCAACATGCCAACCGGCATTTGCTTAATTGCGTTTAACCACGCAAAACCTCAACAGAACTGTTAGACACTTTTGTAATTTGTCAAATTTGTATATTGACTCAAGAACTCTGACCTCTTGCCACACGTCCCTCTCTCCATGTCAACATGAAATGTTGTTTTATTCCATTTTACCTTTATTCCACATAGGCATGGAGCTGAATTTTAAAACATGTCCATGTAGGCAGTTCTGATGGTGAGGCTATCATTTACGTGGCCTTCCATGGTGCATGGGCAACATGGGCTGGGGATGTATAAATTGCATGCTTCAAACCTCCATGGGCTCTAATATTTTAATCAAATGCCCAAAATTGCTCAGCACAAATTTGTGCACTAACATATGTCTTAGTCAATTAACAATGCAAAGTTTAGTCTTACAATGGTAAACTTAGATAGACGAGTGTCCACGTCATGATATATGTTATCGACATTATTCAGAAACTTCAACTTATATTGAGATAATGTCCAAACATATCAAGTATGTCATTACTACAATCAAAATCAACACTATGAAACATGCTTAGAAAAATATAACAGTTAAACCACAACCTACATCTTACTATCCCATTAGTTATGAATTTTGTGACAGATGTTAAGACACTAATTTTAGTATTTTAATGCAGAGAATGATATTTAAAACAAATTAATAAAGAGTAATATGTGACATCTATTACATTTAAATGACTATAAAAATGCTCAAAATCAACTAACATAGCAATACATTACATTTATTGCTACACATAAAATAATTATTAATTGCATGCAAAGAAGTTGCACCCCACCAATGTAGTTCTCGATTTAATGGAACATGCCATCATATATGAGGATTATAATAATATCAAGTTTATTAAGATGGTTCTAGAATTTCTTATAACATTACTGAAGTTTTTAGTTAGTTTCATGTGTGAAATTATGTTCTAATAAGAATTACAAATTTTAAAGACTTTGAGTGTGATCTATGAAAATATTTTTCCTAAGTAGCTACATATGAACCATTTTTTAAAAATGAAATTAAGGAATGGATTGTTTGTCTAGCATGACATGAAAAAAAGGAAAATTTTAACAGGATTGTTTGGTGTAGATGAAAATCACTACACTAGCATGGAACACCAATTCTAAAATTAAGTAGTACTCATCATTATAATATTTTAGTACTTATTCTAGAACAATATCCTAGAACACTAATAATGATCGATTAAAATTTTATAATGTATTTAATCCTTTGATAAGAGATACTTACAATTATATGCCATAAATTTCTTGTCTTCTACTTCATGATGATGAGTATTCCACAACACTAGTCAAGAGAGTTGGAATCAAAACAAATCACAAAGAAAAAACAACATAAATAAAAGAAACAAATGAAAAAGGCGAGGAAAATAAAAAAAATTAATTGACAAAAATATATATAAAACGAAAATAAAAATTAGATGACTAACCATTATCAAATATTTTCCAATGATGGATAAGACAAAGTATAAGCTGATGTTGAAAGATAACAAGAGTAAATAAATACGGATTAATCCATGAGAGGGATTAAAAATATTAATGATAGGTGGTCCATTTCTATACATTTATAATGTAAGGCATTAATATCAACATGAATATATCCATTCTGCATTTACGTATAGCATTTTAAATATATATTTAAAAAAAAAAAAAAAAAAAAAAACGCCTGGATAAACACATCACATACTCTCATATAAAAAAAAAGGGTAGGTCAAATACCACTATGTGTGGTTTTAGCCAATTCTAACTCTTAAATTATAGATGAAGTATTATCAGTTTGATGTGTAAATAGATGAAGCACTTTGTAGTTAGGATAATGAAAATTTACATTGATATAATTATTTGTTAGTTTGAATGTATCTTCTAGATTGATCTCCATTAAATAATTTTGTTTATTTTCACATATTTAAATGGATTTTTTTTCCCGAGCTCTATAAAGCAACAAATTTGAAACATTTGTAAACAATATTATTTAACATGTCATCTGATTCTAATTCAAAAATAGTAACATAATGAAAATTTTCATACTCACCTATTAGTATCACATCATGATTTGAAAATTTTTGGGAATCCAAATTTTCATATTGAATTTTCTTCACTTGATTGCACATATCAGTAAGTGTAACATAAAAATAATAAAAATTGTTTTATGTTGTTAGAGAACTTAATCCAAAAATATAGAGATCAAAATTTTTAACTTGAGTGTGATTTTTTGAAATAATATTGATAAGATGATTATCATAAAAATTTAAATTATATTTGAGATTATTTTAAATATTGACAAAGTCACGAGGAAAATATTTTTTCGGGTTGAGAAAGCAATAAGTTTCTAACTCCAAATATTTTTCCAAGTTTAAATCTAGATAATTTAGTTCAAAACTTTTTTAAATATTATCACATTCTTCCATATAAATGTTCAAAAAAGAATAGGATTAGTTTCGAATGATAAATGATATTTATGATAAAATGAATCATAGTAAAGAATAATGGTGTAATTACACAAATTATTGGGTGAATCAAAAGAATCAAATTATTTCATTTTGAATTTGAAAAATCTAGATTTTGATCTAAATCAAACCCGTATGATAAGTAATTTAAACTATAATATAAATTTTGGGATACATTACTAGTATCTAAAACCATGATATTGTCATAAAAATAAAAATATGGAAAATTATTTATGTTATTTGTGTTCAAAATCCAACATTAAAATATACAATATTTTGCATTTGAACATATCTTGGTCAAGTATATAACATTTACAGAATTTAAAATTTTATCTTCGAATGTGAGTAAATATCAAAATTGAAGTAAAGTTAATATCATACACACACACACACACACACACACACACACACACACACACACACACACACACACACACACACACACACACACACACACACACATATATATATTAAATTGAGTCCATGTTTCCTTCAAACCAAGTGGTGAAATTTTCTTCCTCAGTTTTAAAAATAGTCATGTTTCCTTCAAACCAATTATTTTCTTCCTCATTTTTAAAACTGAGGAAGAAAATTTCACCACTTGGTTTGAAGGAAACATGGACTCAATTTAATTTTGATAGAAAGCACCAAAAAAAAATCGGCCAATTTTTTTTTCAACAAACCAAGATTTTCATTTTTGCTTTACTTTATTATTATTATTTTTTTTTGGTAAACCCATTCCTTTGTGAGCTCATCCATATCAATCATAACCGAACAATAATTATTTACTAAACTAGAATAAAAATGTAGGTGACTAGTTATGTGAACTTACAAAAATGAAAACTGATGATAAGTTGTGTTCTTGGATAAGGATGTAAAATCATGCAATAAAATAATGTATAATAGTTAAATAAATAACATATATTTAAACTTTGTTAATGGAGTCACTAAATACTTTGATAGTGATATTTGTTATGCCAACTAACCAACCTACTTGTCTATTACAAAGGTCAAAGTAAAATCAAACTATTTTAATCATAAATACCTATGGATTCTATTTATCCTAATGCATTAAAATGGTCTTTTAATTTATTGAAATTAATATGATTATTGCTAAGTATAAATAAGGCTTACAAATAATTCATAAAATTGATCAAACATAACACTATTATCAACCATGCCTAGAGGAAATAAACATATAAACAATGCTCTATTAAAATATGTTAATCACCACATTAAAGTATTTTTTAATAAATTGAAAATTAGGTATAAAAATATCATCTAACATATCCTATATAGCAAATCCTATATGCTATGAATCCCATGAAGGATGCAATATCTAGATTTGTCAAAATATGAATGTCTCTCATGTGTATGTATGTTCACATTGTAAAGATGAAATAAATAAAGTGAAAAAGAAAGATATAAATAGAAAGCGAGCAAATGAAAAATAAAAAGAAGAAATAAAACTAAAATTATAAATACTTATTAGATACAGGTTGAATATTAAACTAATTAAAAGACAACATTAAAACTATGACCTTGGTTAACCCTAAATTTTCCTTTTTTTCTAAAAGGATACACAAGGATTAATAATATATAAAAGAAGAAGCACAATGGTGATAAACAAATCTATTTTAGGCTAATTAATATTTAAGCTTAGATAAAGGGTATTCTAAATTTATAATACTAAGATATTCAAAAAATATGAAGTATAACTATTGATTGAAATTGTAATAAATTGAAAATAAGAGTACTTGGTTCACTATGTGTATGTACAAATTTGGAGTAAAATAAATAATTTATTTGGATTAGAACTCTGGTACAAGCATCAAACAATGGAACTTTTCATTTTGTGTCCTTAGACACTTATTTTAGATATATATGGTTGCATTGATGCTAGTGTCTGAGTTGGATATAGATGTCTGGTATAAAATAGTAACTAAATTTAGATGTGACCACTTAAATCTTTACATATTTTATTACCATTATTTTAGTGTGTTTAGATTATGTGCACATATTTTTACTCTTTGTAAAATTATCAAATCCTATATTTCTCACCCATGGAGTGTTTATGGAAAAATTGGTTAGTGGGTTCATAGTGTCAAGTTATCCCAATGACCCATATATAAATGGGCACTACATACATAGCCACTTCAAATAAGGCCTTAGACTTATGTAGTTCTTGTTTATGTGTTTTCTTGTGTGTGCATGAGGAGATAACAATGTCTGACAATAAAGTAAATAGAGTGAACTAGATTGTAACCTAGAAAAAATGGCTCATGAGATGCTCTTTAATTAACTTAGACCTGTGACGATACTACACATATGTTTGATATGAAAATATGGATGAATATGACATACTTTATCAATTGAATTCTTGATGAGTGCTCTTGGTAAATTCCCTTATGAGTTCTCATTGTTTTCAATTCCTTTTATATGTTTCAAATAAATGAGGGTTGATCTTGTATATATACCAATCCATTTTAAAAAATATATTCCACTAAAGTATTTATGTCAACCTTTAGTATATTTACAAATTAGATGACTTTTAGGAACTAAAAACTAAATTTCAAAATGAAAACTTATATGAACGTAGGCATTTCACTAGGATGTAAGTGTCTAGGAAGTTTAAAAATAGGTATACATTTAAAAACTGGTAAAGAAGGTTAATCATTAGTTTTATATCATTTTATATACAATAAAAGGCCTAGTCATAAGAATAATAGTGGTCAAATTAAGAGATAACCAATTTAGGCATATGACATAGTGAACAGAAGCCTTTTTCCATGTGAAAGATATTATAACTTAAGGGTATAACCATGATGGGTATTTTCAAAGTGTACAAGAATAAGGTGATATAAAATTTATATTTATTGTCTTAATTTTCCCACCCTTTAATTTAGTAATAAAATTACCATTTTAAAGGAAGTAAATATGTTCTTGGGTGTGTACAAAATGCATTATCTTTATGTGCATCTCACTTAATTTATTTGATGGTGACTAACATGTAGAAAAGAGCATGTTACATTATATAATAAGTTCATATAACCTATAATGGAAATAATTTTAAATTCTAAGAAGTAAATAAATAAAGGTTAAGAATATACCTATGTATCGATGCAATAATCTTGCCTTTGGGAACTTTGTTTTGATGATATGATTTCTTGTGAATCCATGGAGATAAGATTAAGACTATTTAGAAACCTAAAAGTGAACAAGAATGTACATGCATGTGCATGCCCACACATACACACTAAAATTAGGACACATGCCCCAATCCTTAGTGAAGAGGAAATTTACCACACTTACATTAGGCTTATCTCAATCATCAAATCCAGTTATACTTATCACCTATTGAGTGTTAATGATGTAATCATATCATAGTATATAGTTGTTGAGGGTGGATGATATAACCACTCCATTCCATAAATTTGGTTAATTTGGATGATTTAATCAACTCTAACTTGTAAAATTGGTAATATTGATTTATCTAATCCATTCAACTTTGAAAAACATGGAATCAACTACTATATTAGATTGGCTCTTTAAATTCTATAAAATTATCTCTTTGGTATAATAAGAATCCATAGTAGTATTTTATAGTTGGAAGTTTATTTGATTTTACAATTTTAGGTGCTCTTTCTATTGTATATGCATCTCATATATGTCTCAAGCTAAACACCAGGTATAAAAAAGGTACAAATGTATATAATTATACTAAAAATGTGTATATGAATCATAAAACTATGAAATTTGGTAAAATTATATATTTTACAACTGTGGAAGACATCTTCCCATGAAATGCCCCCACATAATTTAGACAACTTGAGAGTTGTGTAAGTGTGGAGAACATGTTTCCTTAACATTCCCCCACTTTAATTTTAAAATTGGAAAATGTGGATACTATGCTTCTATGTCATGCCTCCCCTTTTCCCCTATAATATTCCCCCTTTTGAGGTCATACAAAGTAGGAACTGGTGGTTACCCTACTCAAACATATAATATAAATGTATAATTTACGTATTGATCATGTATCACATAGTAGTAGCACGTAGAGGTAGATATAAAAATGAATTACATACTATGTGATCACATCAATTCCTAAGATGAATGATGTGAATCATGGAAGCATATATAGATTAGTAGTATAATATCATCAATCAATCAGGCACACACATAAGAGCACCGAAAATAAAAATAAAAGCCAATGGTCTAAGGAGACTGCATGCAAGGGGCTTGTTCAAATGCTATACAATCAAAGGAACATGACTAATTCAAATGTACAAAAAGAACAAAAATACATGTTCAAATATTCACATATGATAAACTATGACATATTTAAATCTCACAATAGGCAAACAAAGACATGGGGTACATGTAGTGCTGCATATTCAAATGATTGAATAAGTCATACAATGTAAAACAATATTAAGTAAATAAAACAATGAAGGATGTGAAAAAAGGAAATCATTGAATCATAATAAACCAACATAAGCATATCATACTAGTCCCTCGATATATGTGTTAGTGAAATATGTTATGTACATAGAACATCAAGTACATTGTGAAAGATACAAGAATGAATACAAATATGTCTAAGTTATAAACTCAATGTGGAAATGGAAATTAATAATATAATAATATAAAATAGGTGTGTTGTGATTAAATAAGTATATGCCCCTAACATGTTGATGATGTGAGTAGAGGGAATGCCCAAAATATGTGAGTGCATATATCATGTTCTTGGTTATTCTTGTATCACACTAAAAATATGTGTGCAAGATATGTGTGTATATATAAACAAATTATATGATATCACAAACATGGAAACAACAACATAGATGGAAATACGTTAATACTAAATGGAAATGGTAAGTATTTTTGAAATTATTTTTTATATTTTTAGAAAACTTTTAAATATAAAAGTATCATATGATCTCATCCAAGGGATGGTCATAGTTATCTTCCCACTAGGATATTGGTGAAATAAATTGGTGGTACTACCAAGGATCATGTAAAAGTGTCATATATTAAACTAAATAAATGGTAACACTATTCATACCTCATACGAGTATATGGTTTTGGATTAGAAGTAGTAGATGTATTGGTTCATAAAACCCATTATTGAGTGATCTTAGGTTTGTTTTGACTAGGAATACTAGAAATATGTTTATTTTCTATGGATTATTTGAAGATTCCAAAGATATTCGATGATCTAATGATGATGATGATGAGAATCTATGATGAGTAGAAGATGTTCAATCTTTCCTGAATGAGATGTGTCATATGTGTGCATTGTAGAATTAGGAATTATGTCATGGTATTTTGGTAAATTTATATTTGGTATCTCTACTTCATATATGTTTTTCTTCAGTGTTAGTAACCATGAATTCATAAATTTTTGCATTATATTTAGTCAAAAATTGACTAATTTATAACATATTAGACCATTATTATGATCTATGTGTGACATTACATTGAAAGGATCCAACATAAAAATTAGATGCATTATCTTTACTCACATGTTCCAAGCCATATCCCATAAATGTAAAGAGAGTGTAGGTACATATATTAATCTCAAAATTTGGGTCAACTATAATATTTTGACCTTGATTGACATCTATGTAAGCTTTATTGATTTGATGAATCATTTTAAATTTATTCATATGAAGGCTCCCATTTTAAATTATCTTTCATATGCATTTATTTATCTTTCGATAAATGTTTCTTTTGTATCATATTTGGTTCCTCTTGCTATTTATTCCAGATGTATTTTTTTTATTTGTTCACATTACTTTGAATTGATTCTATTTATAGGTATTTATTATTATGTATTAACAAAATGGATAATCATCTTTGAATACTTTACATTAGTATTGCCAATATATCCCAAGCATTGATGATCATTTTGATCAGATGTAGAAATACAATGAATGATTCATTGAGATTGTTTTCCCAAACATTTACCATTAAAATCAAAGTATTAAAAATATTTCTATCAAAAACCATATTGTTTTGGATGTTGAGTATCATTATTAAGAGGTAGATTTGTATCCTTCTCTTTCGTTTGATTTTTCTTTTTGAATATTTTCTTGCACTAGGTTTAGCATTCTCAACTATTTTTGCATTTAATTTTGATTTGGTAACCATATTTTTTATTTTTTTAATTGTTCTTTATTAGAGGTAATCATAATGTGAGTTGTTTTCTTGAGCAATGTATCAATGATAGGATCCCAATATATTTGAGGTTTTATATTTTATTCTTTAATGTAATAAAAACAATTTGTATGATGCCCATGCATTATATTATATGTATAATATTATTTGGATCTACTTATAGGATGTGAAGAAGGTAATTTGATCACATAATTATGAATTATTTTTCTTAAGATTTCACATGGTCTCCTGATAACCTATGGTATAATATTTGAATAACCAATTTTATATGTATTGATTTATATAGTTTCATATATATATGAGACATTGTTTGTCATAACACTGGCATGTGTTTTATTTAGTACATATGTAATATGATTTTCCAATGATGTGAACTTAGAACTGAATTCTTATATTAAGTAAATCATAATGATGATTTGATCTTCGAGGTCTTCATAATTACAAACCTCAGGTACCTTTGATTTAATATTCATACATAGTCATCTACCTTACCCATTGAATGAGTGGTAGCATGGACCTACTTATGGAGATGGTTTTTATCACCTTCTTTAGGTTTAGGAGGAATAGGCTCAAAATTATTACAAGATTGGTAAAGAGAATTTTTAGATTTATATTGGTTATGATCATTATCTAATTTGGTTGTTTTTATATTTCAAATAATGTATAAAATACAAGAAGAAATGACTAAAATGATACATTGAAAAGAAAAGTGATCAATAAAAGTATCCATATTTAGAATTATTTTCAATAAATTGAAAATAAGAGTAATTAGTTGGTTCACTATGTGTATGCCAATATGGGGTAAAATAGGTTGGAAGTGTACTAGATCAATATTTTAGAACATTTATTAGATTTTAAACTTTTTCATTATATTGATAGTGTAGGATATTTATTATTCCATTTAACTATTAAATACATAATTCATACACATATAGATTCACCTTACTTAGTTGTGAGAATAGGTTAAGTGGGTGAGAGGGTGACTTACCTAGATTTTCACCTAGAGTTCGAATTAGTACCACTTTCAGTTCTCGTATAAGTTAAATAGTGAGTTACACTCAGTCCCAAAATGAGTTATCCTGTGAGTTAACTCCCTTTACTCCTTTAGATTTATCTTCACTAGGTTATTGTAATAGAGAAGATAATTGGTAAGCAAGGTAGTTTAATACATTAGGAAATTGTTACACATCTTCTTCCATATTTTTTAATACAAGTAGGGTTAATATCATTGCATAATTATTGTATGCTCACTCTACCAGAGGATCACCTACTAGCCTATTCTAACATGGTATAAGAACTTAAGGTTGTAGTAATGAACATCAAGTTTATATGTTTGATTTCTATACTATATTTTTTAAACTTTTGAATAAGAAGTTACATATTTCTCACATTGGAATTTACATATTTTTATTTTTTTAGTTTAAATATTGTAAATAATTAATTATAGATCTACGAGGATTCATAAATGTTGCAATCAAAAAAAAAAATGAAATCTAGCATGTATCTCTACAATTTTTTATTCTAATGAGAGGTAAAGGGACCGATCGATAGTTTGTGTAATAAAAACATAGGTCTATAGTTCTATTTTAGTATTTTAGAGAATCATATGAGTGGTTGACATTTCACTATAGTTAGTGACGGTTTTGGCCTTTGCTTTACATAAGCAGTTCATACAAATTTTCATTTTGGTTACTGTGCCCTCATCTAAATACTTTCCCATAAGATTTTGTGAAGTTAGAATAGATTGATTGTTTGTCAACTTAAATTGGTGATGATTTAGGTGATTATGGGTTATAGGTCTTGTACATTATGGATCTAAAAAAATTAGTGAACACATGCAACAATAGGCATGGTAATGTAGATATCGATATGTTGAGGGGAGTTTGGTTTTGTTACTACATTATTCTATGTAAGGAATTTTAATGTTGATTTTTGAACCCAAGCATCTAAAAATTGCATGTCAATTTCATGGATTGTCATCAATTTCAAAACTAGAGGAGGATGCCAAAATATTATGTTGTTTCTTTTTCTATATCTTCCCTGGGAGGAGTCATCTATATCAGATGCATCATAAAAAAAAATAGATATTATATATGGGTCTAATACAACCACCCATGACTCTACATACCTTTGTCAACCTAATTTACCATCCTTAACTTATTCACCAACTACTCCTTCCACTTAGAAATATCCCCTACACTTGGATTGGGATGTTTAACCCCAATGTATATGACGAAGAAATCTCAGGTGTATTTATTTGATGCCTCCTCCAAGGCCTAAACCAAAATGATGTCTAACAAGATTTTAGAGCTTCCATGATGTCCTAAGAGATTTAAATATCCTAAAATAGCTAGCTTCCAACCCTGATAATGGCATTTTAATCTCTTACCAGACCTATTCATGGATAATGGTGGTGCCCAAGCTATGGTTTTTATAGACTCCATATGCATAATGGTGCCACATCCTTGATTTCTTCTCTCAATGGTGGTTGTGGTCTCTTTTTTTCTTTTCAAAAGTGGTCATAGCCCATTATATTATGATATAATTACAAATTCAAACCTAGATTTTGTCCTAATCTTTTTTTAAATTTTGGATATTTTTTATTAATTTAAAAATAGCTTTAATTTTTTAAATTAAATCTTCAATATAAGGATTTTTTTACAAAATCACACCTAGCAGAGCATGGGCCATAGTATTTTTTGACTTTTATTGATGTGTGGAGGTATAGATTTTTTTGATGATTTTAACAAGTGGTTACATGACATACATTGTGTTTAAACATTTTGAGTATTTAAACTTTTACGTGTAATTTAATTAAATATTCCATTAATGATGGAAAATGTATTTTGATTTAACTTTTCACTAGTAATTTAGAATTGAATGCCACATTTGCCAAAAGTGCATATTCAATCATCCTCTTTCCATTTGTTTACTTTTTTCTAATGAAATGCACTAAATTTTTAAAGTGCCATATTTAGAGAAATTTACTTACGCTATGGGCCCTACTAATCTTTTTAATGTACTTCACACACTAATTTCTCTCCTTTATATAGACTCATTTTCATCCTAGTTAAAAGTCCATATCTATAACATGAACCACTATTTTCCCTTACTCTAACACTGGTTGATAATTTGGATGCATTTTTAGTTGTTCCAGATGTCCCATTCATGAGCATGCTTTAGGGGTTCATTGCAGAGTATTTTGTTCAATTATGCACTTCCCTAGTGTCTTCTCTTGGTCATGTCAACCCCATTTGAGAGACTCTATAGGAGGAGAGTTACTTCATCTCTAGTGATCCTTCTCAGGAAGGATAATTATGTTTCATGATGTAATTTTATAGAACACTTGCTCATACACAAGAATCATATTCTATTCCTATATAGATAGATCCCTGCACCCATTGATCTTGTTCATTTTGATAAGCAAGATAATGCAGGTGACATGGTTTTTTCCACTATTTTATTACAATTTTCTAGGGATATTCATTACCATGTGGAATATAAAGAGTGTCCATGTAATATTGAGAGCATCCTACATTCTCTTTTTAGAGATCCTACTATTACCTACATCACACCTCTTCTTCATATTATATCTTCTAGGACTATTTTACTCTCTCCTCATCCCTATATCCCTTGTGATGATACATACATGGTGGATAGTGATTTTCCTTCTATCAAGCCCTCACTATAAGACATGATTATACCAAAATTTTATTGTCTTATTGTAGATTCTACATTCAATCCTATGTAGATTATTGCTCTTTAGCAACCTTCATAATATTTTATTTTATAGGACTTTACTGATTTAAGGGTAAGTATACACATTGAGAGTATCGATGACTCATATGTTCTTATGTATGTTCATCTTTTAGATTTGAGTGCTTAATTTGCAAACTAGTTTTTACTTTCCATAGTTATTGAGCCTTACTCTCCTTTTCCCAGGGAAATTAATTCAATGAATGGTCCACATCTATCTTCTTATATAGCTATTATTTCCCCTTAATTGTATGATTCTACTTACCATCTTCTACTGTTAGTCTTAAGATATCTAATTAGACTTTAGAACATTCTAGCATTAGCAAAGAGAGGTCTGAGTATTTTCCTAAGATCTACATCATGATTTCTATCTAAATTCCACTTGAGTGGGAATTCACTAGTTTGATAGCTTATGGATTCTTTATTTCAAAAGGAAGAGACAATACTATTTGTAGAGGGACCTAATAAAACATTCATCATGCAACATTCTATGCATACCTTCTATCTCCTCTTTATGGAGACACACATCCTTCATATTTTGTAGGATATTGGGATCATTGCTATGTACATATGTACCTCTTCAAGTCTTATTTTTAGGACCTAGTTTTATAGCCCATCTAATTTATACATATGGGGGTGGTGTTGGAGTAGGGATTTCTATTAATACCTTTTTTTCTTTTTTCTTTTTTTAGGGGAATTTTTTTCCCATTGGATTTTCTCCTTTTACTCCACTTTTGAGAGTTGTATTATAAATGGATACCTCATCAGGGCTTGTTATCAAAACCCATATTTTCATTTTCACCTACTTACACTATGTCTAAGAGGGGGGGGAGGTATTGGTGTAGCATAATGATTATTATATTTACTTACTAAATGGATAATTCCTACACATGTAGCTTCTACTTACTTATGTTAGATAACAGGTTAAGTGGGTGATAAGGTGAGTTCTACTTAGAGTTCCACCTTGAGTTCAACTAAGTACCCCTATGTGTTTTTATATGAGTTCTACAGTGAGTTACACTGAGTCCCAAAATGATTTTTCCTAAGAGTGAACTACCCCTACTCTTTTTGCATATTCCTCTTCAACATGCTATTATAATAGAGTAGATAATTGGTAAGTTAGTTTAATACATAAGGTACTTATTGCACCTCTTCTTTCACCTTTTTGAATACAAGTAGGGAAAACATCATTGTATAATTATTATGAACTCACTCTACCATAAGATCACCTACTATGCTATTTTACCATATATGGTTTTAGATTCTTGCATCAGATATGAACACTTGTGATGATATTTGTGTTTGAGTTGATTGTAGGTGTCTAGTAAAAAATAACGATTAGATCTATATGTGACCACCTAAATCTCTATGGATTATAAACTTCACCGATTTCATGTTGATGATCATCTTCATGCTCTAAATGGATCATTTTCTTTCCAAGCAATTCCATTTATTCCATGAAACTGTGATACCACTACTACCATGTTTGATCAATATCTTTTTCTTAACTCTTTTCAATAAAATCATTAACAATGGATTATTGCCATGCTAGCTTGCATTCCACCATCAAGACAATCTCTCTTATCATCTTTGAAGGTTAATTTAATTATTTCTTAAAAATAGGGAGTACTAATAAATATTTATTCATCATACATACATGAAACATTATCCTCATAAGATTCTTGAGGCTCACTAGTAGCTGATTGATCCTCATTTTTAAGAGTTTCCACCTCATCACCTAGCATTGACAAAATCTCCTTCACATCTAAGCATCCATCTTATTCTTTTAATGTAATTTATTATACTACACATAAGGAGATGATAGGATGGTGAGATAATTCATTAGCTTGATTGAAACAAGCTAAATTGTTCTTCAAAATGATAACCTTAGAAGTACTAGGATGATCATGATTCTCTTGAAGGGATGGATAAGAGAACTGAATTGAATATATATTCTTTTCTTTCCAATATTTAATAACTTTGATGAAATTAAATTTATATTTAAGTTCATATATGGATGAAACCTCATGTTGGAGTGTAATTAAAAAGCTTGAAGGACTTGGGGAATAGTTTGGATTGATCTCCATACTCTTCTCCTTTTTTTGACTTTGGATAGGCATCAATGAAGGATCTTCCTCAAGAGTAGGCATGACATAATTAGGGGTCTTAGTATAATAGGGTCTCCATAAAGGAATGGTTTTAGGCTCTTAAGGGATAATAGGGGTTATTTTAATGGGGATAGGTTATTCTTGATGAATGAAGGTTTGAAACTTGAGTTTATATTAGACATAAGAAGGTATTTGATTTTATGCAACATACTCTCCTTCCCACCTCATTAGCTTATCTTGCACTCTGTGTATTAGACCTTTTATCTCTAGCTTCTCATTTGATAATTGATATTACTTCTTAAAAGCTTCCCACACTCCCCAAAACACTTTCAAGAGTTCTCCAACATCATTAATGTGATAGATAAGATAAGATACACCATGATCTACTTCTCTATAAGTCCTTGTAATCATTCATACAAGGTCTATTATGCTTTGTTTAAATTTTTATAAGAATGAAGGAGTAACATAGATTTGACATGGTTGATTGGAGAGATAGGTGGGATATTGGTAAACTTAGTAGGCAGTTGTTTCAGGACTAAATGAGGTCAATCCATGAACACCATTAACTTGAAAATATTGATATGGAGATACATAAGAATCATTTTGATCATATAAGTAATTATACATACTATTTTTTTTATTTTGAGGTACTTTTACTACCTATACCAGTTGATATTCATTTGGAGTTGTCATTGGTTTTTGAGTTGTTTCCTCTAAAGGCTGGTACATTGAATAAAAACCCCAAAAACCCTTCATTTGATTGTTAATATTAATGTACTAGAAGTGGTAAAACTATTACATCTCAAATTTACACCCTTGAGATGGTATTTTAATTCCTTTCACATCAGATATATAATGGGATTAGTCTTAGGTTGTGGGTGACCTCTAAGTCGACTGAAACTCTAGATTATAGGTCTAGCTCCTCTTGATGTATAAACTAGGATCATAAAGTCTGAACTAGTATATTACAAAGGAAAATGGAGAATAATAAATTAAAATACAAATAAATAGTGGGTGAGACAATAAATTAATTGATCAAATGTATATTAGGAGACTAATTTGAACATACACTACTCTGAGTTTGAATTCTCATATCAACATTTTAATGTGGAGGTTGTGATAGATGTTTGGTATAAGAGGAATAATCAAGAGGTATATAATGACATAATGAATAATAAAAATAACTCAACCCTCACACTTTACTTGAACACTTAACATGACTTGAATAACAATCTTTAAAACTACATATATGTGTTATAATAGGACATGCTAAAAAAGACTAAGCCAATCACTTAATAATATAAACTATCCATGAATACACACTATGTAAATTCAAAGGAGGACACAAATACATTATTAAATATTTATATAATGCATAAAAATGAGCAAGGATTCACCATACTCTGGTGGAGGATCCATTACAAATCCAAAAAGGTTGTATATATAGAAGAATTGGAGAAAGAAGATTGGTGTAGGAGTAACTCAAATGACAAGTATCACTTCATGGAAAAATAAGTTATAATATATAAATATATTAGATATTACTATTATAAAATCATTTAACATGTGTCAATTAAATTTGATCTTATCCCTTACCAAGGTTGGTATAGAGTAACTCTTGACCTTCTTCATGACTCATCCACTTCATTACATGAAATTGACTTCCTTATTTCTCTAGAAGTGACAAGTGCAATTATTGATTATAATCTCATCTTTGGTTACCATCTACCCTTTTTATTGACACTTTTAGTCTCTTTATAATCTCTCCATATTGATTTTTCAATGATTATCATACCTCCATAGGTGTCTTGAAACACATCAATCTCACTATGCCTCTCTTTCTGAAATGCCTCAAATCTTTATTTTATCTTGAATAATGTAAATGTTATCCATGAAACACATATTTATATCTTTAAAAACTATTATAAACCCACATGAGTGCCCCATACACTGTCGAACACTCTATTCCACACCTAAGGCTCATACCTCTCTTCATTTTCTTGTATCCCTCAAAACCTATAAATATCCTTCTCTAGAACCTTTTACACATTTTAAATTAAACAAATATATATATTTGATTACCTATTTGGCTCTTCCTACCCAATACAAACTCTCATGATCAAACACCAAATACAAGTGTACCTATTCCACCTATTCTATTCGTAATTAGCCCCTAATTGGGTCTGTAGGCCTATAAAATTGATCTTTTTCTCCACACATATCTCACACACTTGAAACTCTAAGAAACTATTTGATTAAATTTCATGACCTCATAATCAATCACAATGTTAAATTTGAGGGTTTGTAACCTTTTATAAATGGGTGAACCAAGAAATGGCCAAAACTCTAGCCTAGATGTATGTTAATTCCCAAGAGGTAAATAGAGTGATTTATCAAGAAGTTAATAGGTTACAATGAGTGATGATGGCCTAGTAAGGTCTATACCATAATAATACAACATAATATATTTACGTGAAGCTCTCCAAGAGTACTCCATAGGTCTATATCTAGGCTTGTTGGACAACAAAGTAGAGAAATCTCCCTTTTTAAACCCAATTAGTGACTTGAATATCCCATGTACCATTGTAGAAGACCTATAAAAAAATTTATAGGATAAAAAAACATATTCCCAAGGTTTCAAATCTTTTCTACCTTATTATATATATTACCACCACCTTACCCACTCATAAATAGGCCTCTAATTTAAATTTAAGGCTTATTCCATACATCTTACCTTTCACACATGCTATAGTTCTAATTCATAAAAGGTCCAGGATAGGTAAGGTGAATATTCATTCAATTACAAGGTCAAAATATCCCATTTGCGGTAATTAGAGGTTCCATTCCTCTTATTGAGTCATTTCTAGTCCTCTTGGCAGCTTAGGGCCTATTTATCATCTTAATGATGATTCATAAAGTATAGGGTACTAATTTATTAACTAATGTAAAAAAGCAAAAGTAGATAAGAGTTCATAACACTACCCATTATATTAGGCTCATATGTAACTCATCTCTATAATTTTTAGGAATAGAAGATGTCTCTTAAGCTAGGAATATTGTGTTTGGTGAGCTCAAGAGAGAGTTTTGTCTTGAAAATGTTACCTTGGTTATTGATTAAAGTTGTATATGGTGTATTGAGGTATGTATCACCTCTCACCTTGTCTATATATGATTTTATAATGCATTTATCCCCTCAAAAATCTTGAAGTTTGGTCTAAATAATGTCTAGAGTTTGTTGATAGTTTAGCAAATATGATCCCAGTAGGATTCTTCTAGTTTTTTTATTGATCTAAAGGCATCCAAACATATTATTAAAAAAATTCAATTTTTATTATAACCTAAAATATTCTTCACACTCAAAACATGCATATTTCCTTTTAGAAAATACACATTAGCCTAACATAACTAGGTTAGGTGTATGGGGGTATTATGTTATGATTGATTGATCTTAAAAATGACATGTTTCAATTTATAGTGGTTTAATTTTCAATTTCCTAGAGCATATACACTTTTAATCCTTTCTTTGATTTCTCACACCTCTTAATAAACTTATTTCCTCTATCATAGTTGCATATAAAATTGTAGATGTGTATTTTGCGCCTATTAAATCTCTTTTGATCTTTTCCCATATCTCACATTGACACTTGAGTAAATTTTTCACCTTGAGGATCTTAAAAACCAACTTCCTCGTCTTTATCACATTTATCACTGATCTTATATGTTCATGATGAGGTATTTTAACTACCTTGAAGTTTCAAACAAATCAATCACATCTATATTCTTGATATTGTATAGTCTATTGGTCAGATTATTTTATTTCATGTGAATGACCACATATGCCCTCTTATTTTACCTATAACCAATCATTAAATGAATTTATTGTCTCAATATAAGTAAACATACATTTTTTTTACCATTACATGAATGAGGAACCATGGTTTCTCCAAGTTGGTGGGTGATGTCAACATTTTCTTCCATTAGTTTTTTAATATGTCCTAAAATAATCCTACATCAAAGGAGTTGATGAGCCATTACTTTCTATCAAAAAATTACTGATTAATCAATTTTGTGACTTAATCATGACCCCAACATATCTTTAAAACTTCATATCTCAAGTCTCAATAAAATATTCATTACATTGCTATTGAGAAAGAGACCCTCGTGTTTCTAGAATTGTAGGTCTACATTTTATCCCTTTGAGATCTCAATGGAGTAATCTTTGATCCTATAATCTATATAAATATCTCTCCATTTATTATTAATGATTATTATGAGGTTATTAACCTCATAAATCATTGATCATATGTGATTGGACCTTTTAGACCCTTTACAAGCTCTTTTCTATCTCAAACCCACCTTTTCTATCACTGATAATATTTGGTCACACTTACAAATTCACCTCATGAAGAATTTTTCCTCATCCATTAACCTATATTTCTATTATTTTGATATAATATAGTGTGTTAAGTATGGTAATACCTTATAAATCCTCCACTATGTTCAATTTACATCAATGATCTCAAACTTGCATGCCTATTGCCTAATACTGAGCCTATAGGGTTTAAATAGGGTTTTAGACCTAGATATCATCTTAGTGATTATTCATAAATAAAGGAAGTTAAAACTAATAAATAATTCCATGAATATAAATATATTTATTGTCTCCTTATTTTTTAAAAACTTTCAGTTCCAACTCTCTCCTCTGTATGGATAAAGCATGAGAAACTTGTCTTCACAAGCTTGTCAATGAGCTGATGCAAGAAAGGAACCATTTTATACCTTGTTTGGACTTGTACCTATATTATAAGATTTATTTATATATTTTTGGAGTTAATATAGGCCTTTATGTCCCTTTTACATATTTCACACATGTAAAATCATGTTATTTTCCTTCTTGGCATTATAAACCACTTATAGCTACCATTTTCTATATGAAACTGACTCAAACTATATTGAAACATGTTTTTTCATAAAATGATACATTGGTTAACATTATTTTCAGTATATTTAACCTTTTAATTATGTGATACAAGACAATAAAGGATTTTGTTAAGTGTTTGCATGAAATATGACTCAACTACACACAGGACATTGAAAACACCTAACCTTAAAATCTCCAAAAAAACCTCAAACCATTAAAAATTATTCATAAGACATTATTGAACATTTAAAATACTTTAAAAGTTAATTTTTCTTTAATACATGGGTAAAATTTGACTTGAGGGGAAAAATTTGTAACACATCCCAAGAATAAATAATTTCAAGCATTAATGATTAATTTTGTGTGTATAACCTCATACAAAATACCTTAATACAATTATGAGTATAAATAAATATAATTAATAATTAACATATGAAAAACATTTCCTTAAATGTCTTCTTATAAATCACACCATTCTACAAAAAAGTAGATAGATTAAAGGTTAAACCATAATGGGTTATATAATACCTTGTCATTACTATGGATTCATGAGACTACCCACCTAAATTTATAATATTATGGTAATAATTAAATAAATTAGTATATAACATTATATTAGGTATACCATGGTTTGCTACAATTTATGAATTCATTGGTTATATATTAGGGAACATGTTGATGTCAAATGGTAGCATAAAAAATAAAATGGTTCTCTACCCACAAGCTTAGTCTTCATGTGAAGAACAAACCTATTAGATATAAGATGGGGATATCAAGTAATATTCATTATATTATTTAATCATGATTGAATTCTTATAATATTTGAAATATCAATATGATAACAAATTCATTTACAATATCCTAAAAAAAATCATTAGATCACCTAACAAATAAAAAACTTATTAAAATGCATGACATGTCTCCTCACCAATATCTTTCCAATTAAAAGAACCTCATATGTCATGGGATACATTAAAACTATAAATAAAATACTACCATGTAATTTTATCCTTGGCCTACTATAGGGTATTGAATAATCCATGGTGTCTTTATCTATGCAATTATAAATCCTAATTGAACAACCTCTAAATATCAACATTAAGTGGTATTTTAAACAATAGAATCATCTAATGACCATGATTCAGAGACATGAAACTTCTTTCACATTTTATTATCATGAAATAATAGGTATACACTTATATATGAACCCACCACATATATATCAATGAGGAAGGCACATCCATACACCAACAACAAAGACAAATGAACCCAATTGTTAAGGACAAAGTGAAAACATAGTTCCAAAATCTCATAGATGAAGGATTGATCTATCCTATATATGATAAGTGGTGGGTATCAATCCTTTTGTTATGCTAAAAAGGAAATAAAATGGTGTATCTCTATATATATATATATATATATATATATATATATATATATATATATATATATTAATGCATGTACATGATGAAAGATCACTTTCTTCTTCCTTTCATTGACCAAGTACTTAACACATTGGGAGCAAAAAAATTTATCTGCTAAACGGTTTAGTTGCTTAAATCATATTATAATAATTCCAATGGACCGGGATAATAATACACTCACATGTCCCTGGGTTTCCTATACACGTTTTTTACCACCATTCATAGTGGGCCATGCTCTATCCATATTACAAACAACTAACTTGAGCATTTTTTTAAACCTATTACATCATATTTTATAAGATTATATGGATGAGTTCACAATATATGGGGATATATATAAATAATCCGTCAATATTATTAAGAAAGTCATTCAATGTTGTCAAGATAATTCATTGTATCTATGTCATGATAAATGTAGTATGTTGATAGCTATATGTATTTTGTTATGCTACCACATCCTACTGATAGAAATAGAGGTAGGTCCTACTCAAATAAATTTAATAATTTTTTTTTTAACCTCACAAAAAAATTAGGTTTGAAGTTTCATAAGATATGTTTCTTACTAAAATATGCATATTAAGGATTTTAATAAAATAAAAAAACCTTTATTTGTCTTAATATCTAAATGTGTTGACTTTCTAACGACTGTTATGTACAAAAACTCATTCCAAGAAATGTAAAATCTAATCATAACAACTTTATTTCTATAGGGACATGATTGGAAGTTACACTTTGACACCCATACATATACTTTTGATATCATTTTAAGGTTTGTCCTAAAAGAGGATCCTTACTTTATGGCATATAATGTATCATAAAAATATTTCATGAAGCAAATATCAACTACACCATAATGGTAAAATAATTTATTCTAGTTGTATATACCATCGACAAATTTATACATTATATTACAGGTTATGCAAATTTTATTGCCATTGACCATGTTACAATCATGTATTTAATGAATACACCAATAGTTAGTAGGATAATAATTATATGGTTATTACTCGTAATATAATTTAAAATTGATATTATAGATTTACCAAGTAAATATAATGTATTCATAGGATTTTTATCACTACTAACATCTCTAGAATATGGTCCAGTAGTAGATGACTCTTTTCTAAATGAAAATATTTATGCTTTTTGAAATAACACTATTTGGTTTGTATAAATTTTTAATCTTGTGGATTTAGTAATTATCCCACCAAATTTATCTTAGAATTACAAATTCTAATTTATCGATAATTTTTCCTAGACTCACAAATATTAGGGTATCTCTTTCATGCAAGAGCTGACTTAATCATCCATTAGTCTATAAAGGAGGATGGAGTAAGTAAAATCCTCTTTACATGTAAAGATGAATGTTAGGAGTGAAATTTTTATTACAATAGGATAAAATCTAAATATTGATTGAAAGATACTATAGGTCCACCCTACATAAATATGTTTTTTCGTATACCTTCCAGAGTGACATATGTTGTTGTATCTAAAAACCCATGTGTTCTGATGACATGCCTATTAAACCATAATTGGTACTAGAATCCATTGACTTATGGGGGATCTATTTTATTCAATTTATAGATCCAATGTCTAATATAAATGATTACATATTGGAATATACATATTACCTGATTAGATGGGTGGACATGAAAGCTTTAACACATGCAAGGGATGATAAAGTTACATAACTTCAATATGAAAATATATTCATAAGATTTGATTTATTAAGAGATATAATTATATATCAATTAACCCAATTCATTTTTGATCTTATTAAAACCCTTATTTTAGTATATGAAATCAGGCACAAAGTATCTACTCCACATGATCCTCAATCTAGTGGCCAAGTTGAGGTCATGAATAAAGAGCTGGAAAATATTCTCATGAAAATAGTATGTAAGCACAACTGGGATTAGGAAACACATATTTCCAAAGATTTATGGGCATATAAAATAATAAGGAATATCACAATATGGTTTAGACCTTATGATTTGGTCTATGTAAAAAAATTTGTTCCACTCACATATTTTTTGATCCAAGATTCGAGGACTACCCTCAGAATTGGCATATATTTATTTAAAGCATAAAAGTAGAGGATAATGAAATTTAACATCTTATATGAAATCTAAAGGGAAGAATATGATAATAAATAAATGGCTCAACAATAACGAGTTAGATTTAATGATAAAGTCATCAAGACATGGTAATTTCAATTAGAAGAATGGTCTTGACTCTATGAACCCAAGTATAAGGACAATAAGGGGAAGATGAGAACTACATGGTTTAGTCCTTATGACATAGAAAAGGTTTTATAAAATGGAAAAGTCTAGGTCAAAATAATCAAATTTTCAATATTTTATTTTCTATTCAACAATCATCATCTAAACATGTGCATGAAACCAATTCAAAAGAGGACTTCACATAGAAGATCATCAAATTATAATAACCCTAAATGGATATGAAGTTATCTAAAATAGTGGACAAGAACACTCTTTTAAAATATTAATTTTTTGAGGACCCTATTTAAGGATCAAATGGGTATTGCATCTCTCCCTAAATTTATATGGATAAAGGGTAAAAATCATAACACAACCTTGACCACCCTATTAGTTGTTTGACTTACAAAGGGATGAATAAACATTTTAACCATACAAATGATATGATGATTAGTAATTTTTTTTTAAAATGATATAAATGATGATGATGATGATGATAATCACCTTTGGTAAATTTTCATAGCATTGGTTATAAACTAGTTTACTAATTGAGCATTTCATGAATCAAAGGCCTTTATTGGAAAAAATAACTTGAGCATAAATCAAAGGAAAATGTTAAAAAAAGAGAAAATTATAAAAAAAAGAAGGGTAGTTTTTTTTTTTTTAATATTCTTACCTTTGATCATGAACTCATAGAACTTTTAAAATCTTCATAAAATTGTTGTAGATAAGTTCATATACATGTATGGGTTGAATTATGATACTACAAGTCACACATTATTTGATAAATGTTAATTAGTAGTTTCCACAAGTATAGTAATAGTTTATAAAGGTTAATTATAAGATGTTATTGGATCATGGAAAATGCTAAAATAAGGTAAATACATATACTACAAGTTGGCTTAGATTATTTGATGAAACATATAGTTTTTGTGGGTTGTTATAAAATGCCATATGATCTTCAAAATTGTGCTTCAAGTTTCAATCACAACACCCTACACCCTATATCCATTTCTTTTTTGTAAAAATGCATATGCTTAATTTAGGAGCTCCACAATTACTTATAGGAAGATCATCATGAATCACTAAGTTTTATTAGACACTTCTCAAGGTATATTTAAAATGCAACTAGAAACAACATCATTATATGATTAACTTATTAATCAATGTTGCTGTTTAAATATTCACCTCCAACCAATCCTTCTCAAATATGTTTGTTAATCACCTACTAATTGAAGGTATAAGCCTGATTTTGGTAAGATAAAACTATTACTCAAGGAAGCTAATAATTGATGTTGTAAGAAGGAAATTTAGATGAACATGGCCATTAATAATTCAACATAACCAATCTATTGTAGTTATCACTCTTATTCATGATTTCAATTAATAAAGTATCCTTGATTACATCATATAAGAATATGTAATAGGTTACAACAAATGATCAAAGAACCAATTGAAGCAAAATTAGAAATCATTGGTAAAAAATGTATAAGAGGTAATTATGACATATTTTATATAATAATCAGTTTTTATTATAACATTTATATCGATGTAATCATGATCATTCAAGACACATTTCTAATGTGATAGGTTTGAGCCATGTCAAAATACATATTCTTGGGAGATCAAGTCAAATAAAAATTGTATACCATAAATCCAACCCATGTAATAAAAATATTTCATCCTACGTTATTAACCACACTTATTATATCAATACAAAGGTAATGACATGGAAATTTGAGTGAGATATATAAAAAAATTAGATGATTAAAATAAATGATACAGGCACATGTAATATCCAATAATGGAAAATACATAAAATCACCTATATAAATTAAGGTGAAATGATTAGAAATAATACATGGGGAATAAATATAAAAATCCATCATATTTTAGCATAGACAAAGAAAATTTGAAATATTATATTTTGTTGTACTAGATAGAAACAACTTCTTTGAGCACATGTAAATAAATTAATAAAAAGTTGAGATGAGATATGTTTAGAATAAACCCAATAGACCTCACATAATTAATAATCAAATAATATATTTTAAACATATTTATAGATGTAGGTAGGTTAGATTAATTTTATAAACTAATAATTATGGTTATCAAAATTTCTACGAATGTGTAGAAACCTTTTGTCGATGATGTAGTTAGTAATAGAGGTATATTAGCTAAATTCATTTAATATATTCTTTAGGACATAAATAATTTACCATACATAATGGATTTATTTAAAAAATAATTTGACTCATATTATGATAGGATACATATATTTCATAAATGATGAGTAATTAAAAGCCTGCAATTAGATCATAATCTTCTCTTCATCACCTCCACTATGGCAATAAGTTTCTAGTTACACTATCAACTATTCAACATGTTAAGGGATATATTCATGCTATAAATAGTTCAATTCATTCTCCTTAATCTTCTAAGGAATAGAATAATAGTAAATGTTCCAATTTTTTATTGAAAATTTTGAGGAGGGTGGCTGAATAATATAAGGAGGGTGTGAGAAAATAGTTCTCATAACATTATTTAATTTATTTGATAGTATAAGCTATCTAAGGGATAAAAATCCTAACCTAGCCTCAAATGATTTTATTTTAATTGAATAACTACAAGATGAAGAAGGAACTTTTGTGAAGATATAATTTAAAAAAAAATTATTAATATTATAACAATATACATGGTTTTTCAAATAAGATATGGAAAAAGGTATACAAAAATTTTGAATTTTAAGGTAAAAAAATTAAGGTTCATCAAAACCATTTGATTTAAAAATAATATGATCCCATTAACATAGGTTTTAGATTCTTGAGGACTAGTAACAAGTTCAGCTAGGAAGTGTAATTAGTTAATAAATTAACCATTGAATGACCCCATAAAACATATGTTATTAAATCATTTGTTTCAATCCTAAGTAAATAAATTAGTCTTTTGTATTCATGTTTATCAAATAGTACTAAATAAATATGATATTCATATCTTTGGTGTTTTGTGCTTAATAATATTATTTTATGAATAGGTATCCATCATAGACTTAATTTTTTTTTTTAATTTACTAATAATTGGGAGAGTATAGATCTTAGGGATAAGATGTAAATTAGTAGGAACCAATAACTAAGTAATATAAAGTGGTAGCGATAACCTATAATAATTAATCAACAAACTTGTAGTAATTGGATAGCTAACTAATGGTAATTATAAACACATGTAAGTTAATTATAGTTCTTTCTTATTAAACAACTGATATGTAACAATTAGGAAAAAATTAAGGATAAATTTCCAAATATTCCTTAATACTCTTTTTTATATGGATAATTTTTCTCAACCATTTCAACCATGTAAAAAACTATTTTGTTCTTTGTTGTAACTAATTGTTAACTATACACATTTTATTTGGAATTAAAATATTAATTTTATGTATTATTTTTAAAAACTAAGGTAATCAAGAATGTAACTAAAATGTCTCCGATTCCAGATTGGTAGTCTTTCGGTTATGTATTTGGGGATACCTGTTTCCACAGGGCAACAGTCGAGGGAGTCCTAGCAGGTTATCCTAAATAAATTTCGTGCCAAGGTGAATCACTAGACACACAGATGGCTATCTTTCACAGGTCATGTCCAATTGATTCAGTCAGTGGTCCAGGCTCTCCCCCTCTACAGGTGCATGCTCCAGGTGGTGCCCACTAGTCTTGTGCAAGATCTGGACTCTCTTGCTCGGCAATTTTTATGGGCAGGGAACTTGTCCTCGACCAAATGGAGTCTTATCCAATGGGATGTTGTCTGCAGCCTAAAGAGGTTGGGTGGATTGGGTCTTAGACAATCCACGATGGTGGGTATGGCCCTCGCTACCAAGCTGTACTAGAGATGGTGTACCAAGTAGGACCAGATATGGGCCAAAGTACTGGCACACAAGTACCTTTTTGGGACCCCCCACAAGGACATACCTCAGCATTGTTTGATGGGGAGCAGTTTGGTGATTTGGGACACACTTAAGAAGGGGGCTGCTTTGATAAAATGAGGTCTTTTTTGGATTTGTAAAGGCGGGGTGGAAGCGCAGTTCTGGCATGACTCATGGGATGGTTTCCCTCCCATCACGCTTTAGTACCCCCATCTTCAAGCTCTCTCATAGAGGTTTTGTGAAGCTGGCTAGTGTAAGGTGAGTGATTAAAAAAAAGTTTAGGCAGGATCAGCTAATGGGAGCTAGATGAAAGAGTCCGGAGGTTTGGCCTATCAGAGATATGGAGAGGGAGTGCATGGAGCTGAAGGGGATTTTAGCTAGGTGCAATTGCTACGCCTTGGGTGGGGCAGATGAGCTCACCTGGTTTCCACACCCCAAAGGGAAATATACTATTTCTACTGGGTACTAGGAGCTGGTGGCACAAAAATTTGGGGAAGGGAGGTTACTTGGTGGAAGAGGACCTGGAACAAGTTCTCGTGGCCAAAATGCAATTGCTTTGCTTGGACTTTAGCTTGGAATCATTGCCTGACGTGGGATAACTTGCACAAACGAGGCTTTGTTGGACCTTCTCGCTGTGTTCTATGTGGTGAGGACGAGGAGAATTCATCACATATTTTTTTAAATGTCAGTTCACAGGGCATCTTTGGAATGCCTGGTGGGGGGCGTGGAGATGCAAAAGAGCCAGCACTTTTTCCTTGGCTGAATTTTGGCAGCAACTGAACCATCTGACCACTGCTATGCACTTCCTATAGGATGTCTGCCATGTGGGATTGATCTTCTTGCTGTGGCAGGTATGGCTGGAGCACAATAGGAGGATTTTAAATGATGAAAGGCTGGAAGCAGCTCAGGTTTAGCATAAAATCTGTAGAATGATTCAGGAGTTGGTGGAGGCAAAAAGTGAGGTCATGCTGCCTATGAATAGGGATGATGCTGGGGTGTTAGATAGACTGGGAATAAGCAAGCTCATGCCAATTTTTGCGTGTGTGAGAAGGGGCGCAGGAGTGCAACAGAAAATATAGTAAACTAGTAAGTGGATGCCTCCCCCAGCTAGTTTTTTAAAAATCAACACGGACAGATCATCCAGAGGTAATCCTGGTCCATCTGGTATTGGCAAGATTGCCCGTGATGCTTTGAGAGGGGTGATTTTCATTTTTTTGAAACATAGGGGAGACCAGACGGTCAACCGGATGGAGGGGCTTGCCATTTTGTACGCTTTGCGACGTGCTTATGAGATTGGCTAGCAGGAAGTGATATACGAAGCGGATTCACTTATCTTGATCAATATGATCAATGATCAACAAATTAGTGATGTGAACTAGCAGTTATCCTTGGTTGTTTAGCGGATTCTACAGATCAGTCGGCTTATGGATTCGGTGATTTTTGCTCATGTTCTGAGAGAATGGAATAAGGCGGCGAACTGTTTGGCTAGATGGGCTTTTTATGGTACGAAAGGGTGGCATGTGGCTGAAGAGGTTCAGCTGCCGAGAGATATCAGACTTAATCTGGAGAGGATCCTGTCAAAGGATAGGGAGGGTTGATCGGGTTGTGGTGTCTGGGTGTTTTGTGGTGGCCGGTTTGGCTGGTATTGTCTGTGTAGTGATTTTTCTTGATTTTGAATAAAGTTTTTACCCCTGGTTTATTTTAAAAATAAAAAAAAATGTAACTAAAATGTAACAATAAATAACCTAGATTATATATTTACAATAATGTACTAGGGTATATAAGGTAATAATAAATAATCAAATAGGAGTGAATAGAACATAAAGAAACACAATCTTAAGATTTTGTAATATTTTATTAGAGACATATTCACATTGATATTATTTAATTTATACAAGAACAATTGATTTTAAGTAAGGTCTATTTGTACTCAAGTGAAGGACTGGAACTCAAGTATGACCAAGGAGGGCCTATTCACAAGGATATCTAGGGAAGATATCAATTGTTTAATTAGTTATTATTTGTGTCATGTGATCTTATAGTTTTAGTTATTTTCATGTGTTTCCAAAATTCTTAGGTTTAAATAAGTAACGAAATTTGGTATTTTTGTGAGAATTATTATCATGAAGCTTCTAGAACCATAAGTTGATAAATCATTTCCTTTTAAAAATTTAGTTCTCGCAAGTGTTATTTCATTTCTTATACATTCCAATCATGAAATTTAATTTATGCAAGTGTCTTTCACTATACATTACTTATATCTTATCATCATATGAAATACCTAATATTACACATACAATTCTAAATTGCTTCCAAATACATTCCATGGGTTGACAATTAGTGAAAGTAGTAGGATTGATAAACTAAGTGGTTTCCTTGTCCCATAATTTATCTGTAAGGTTGTATGAAATCATTGTTCAATCATGTCAAGTTTAACTCCAATAATCAAAGTGTATAACTTATTATATTTGGAAAGAAGTGATTTCATGAAAATTAAGAATGAATTTTTACTTTATTTATATATGACGTATGTTTTATATTTACAAATAATTACTATATTTTAGGATAACAACCCAATGTAGATAACCAGTGCTTGAGTTGATGGAATGTGTATTGATTATTCTTGATTTTTTTTAAATCAATTAAAACAAATAAATTATTAATCTTTATTTTGAATAGTTTAATGTGTGTAATAAGGAAGAGCTCCCAAATTGCATTGTTTATTGGAGAAACTATCATATTTTATTGAGATCAAAATAGTATTTTGTTTTCTTCACTCCATTCATATCTTGAGGGAAAGTATATTAAAAATATTTATGTTGATCAATTCCATGTTTTGGTATATGTAATATTCATAAAAATTATGGAAATATCGTCACAACATAGGGTTATAAATTTATTTAGAATGTGCCTAATGACATTTTGATTGATATTTAGTGCATAGAGTTCCATCACTCAAAGGAACCTATGTTTTTGAATCTACCTTGTGTAATTATCTGCTTTGATGGTATACTAGATGTATGGTACTTTTAGTACATACTTTTATAAAATGACACATCTTTTCTCAATCGATCACCAATCACCCATGCTTATTGATGGAAATAGTTTTATAGTTTTTAAAACTCATTTTTTAAGTCTTAGAAAACCATATCAAGTATATCACTTTTAATATCATTTATATATTCTACATTAAATTGTAGAATTTTGCCAGGTAGTTCACAACTATGTGTGCACCTAAGCTTTGGCTGACGTATATTATCACAAAAGAATCCACAAAATTTATTTTATATCAATTTACATAGGAAAATTAAATTTTTCCATGTATATTTAATTTGGTCTAAATCATGAAATATTGGTGCATTAATAGTGTTGGGATAGACCACAATTAAGGGTCCATCTTGATAGGATTGAATACATGAAGTGCAAACTATATGAGAGTAGTGAAATTTGAAAAATAAATCATAATGGAAGAAGATTATATTAACAACTACAAGTTGCATTAACATTCATTTATTTATTAGCCGAAAAGTACTTATGAAGGTACATTACATAATGAGGAATTAGATCAACCAAAAATATAATTAAGATAACTCATAATTAGAAAATTAATTTAAGTACATTTCCTCTAATGACCTATTATTAACCTAAGAAGTCTAATTAGACCATGTACATAAAACTACATAGTGGTGACAAGCTTATACTAACACCATAATTTAATTAAAACTTAGGTGGATAGAATAATCGTGTCCTAGTATAAAGGCCTAATGAAATACCCAAGTAAATAGGGATGGTACCCTAGAGGAGGAAGAAATATGATCTACCCAAACCCCAATAAAATCCTATAAATGAAGATATTTGTTCTTGGTGAAGGCTATGGTTAATATATCATCTTTTTTTTCCATTTTTTGGATGTAACAAAGATTAATGACTTACTAATGTATGAGCTACGAATGAGATAAATGTTAAATTTTGAAATGCTTAGTCTGTTGATAGAGAAAAAGATTCCTACAAATATGAAATATGCTTTGGATGTTGTAAGAGATGACTTTTGGTCATCAAAGTTAAATGTAAAACTCAATGAGAATCCACTGAATCCAAATAACCTCAGTGGTAGCGTTAACAAATCCTTTGTATTCTACCTTAGTAGAAGATAAATAAATAACATTCTAATTCTTTCTTGAGCAACTAATAAGAGTTGAACCAAATGAGAAACTATATCCTAAATTAGACTTATAATTATAAATATCATCAGTCTAATTTGATTATATATAACCAATCAAGTCAACATTGATGCATAATCTATAGTGAATGATAAACCTATGAGTTCCATGAATGTATTGGAGAATCCACATAGATACTTTCAAGTTTAGATCATATGGTTCATGCATAAATTCTAAGACCATGCCAACTGAATATGGAATATCAGGACTAGTGTACTTAAGGTCCATGAGACTGTTAATATGTTTTTGATAGGAGTTAGTATCTACCAAAGGATATGGATAATCAACCTCAAGATTCACATAAGATAAAAAAGAGTAAGACTTCACTTATAGTTTTCCATGTTAAACACTAAAATTAAATAAATGTGATACTTAGATTATGATATAGTTATCTCATAGTCAGACTAATAAATTTTAATCTTGAAATAGTGCAATAAGCATAATTAATTAATTTATAACTCATAAAATAAAGTAGTTTTCCATGTTGTGATGATGATGAATATCTCCTTATGATCAATAGGTCATCCATATAGATAGAAAAAATCAACATTGAATTTGTTGGTTCTTGAATCCACAATATGTATTTATGCCATTTTTGAGCAAATTGTATGGGAATTAGAGGTCCACGATGGAAGAGTGAGGCCATGTAGACATAACAAAAAAAACTATATTGTTTTTTTAGCCTAGTAAATGACTTGATTGGTCCATGTGGGATTAAAGGATTGTAACATTCTTATTCCAACATCAGCACTAGAGACCTACCATCTAAGCATTTCAATTAAATCAAAGTTTTGATGGAATGAAGTGAAAGGCATGGTAGTTTTCATAGATTTAGACGTTGAATCTAGGTTTGACCAATTGTAATTTGTACCATAAAGTTCCACCAGAGCTTTGAGTGATCAAGTACAACATTGAAAATTACATTTATGGAGTTCAAAGTCCATGGGGGAATGTCCTCGAGAATGCAATGTTAGTTTTACAATTGCTAAATTATATATTATTATTAAATTTGTAGACCCTAAAATGCAAAGCTTGGTAGAAAAGGGAAGTTGAAATGTAGTTAGCCATTATAAAAATTAAGAATTTCAAAGTGTTCTTATATCTTTGGATCATGGAAGAAAAATGGTACAAAAATAAACAAGCAAAAAAATCAATGTGGAAAATATATGTGTACCCTATTGACAGAATAGAAATACATGCTTGTGGTTAGCCAAATGGAAATGCCATTGAGAGTAGAATTTATAATATAAAAGGAAGTGTCCTTGGTAGAATGGAGATTATATTAACCTATAATAGAGGATTCCATATCATTAAATATAATTATTACAACATATACACTATGAGGACTCATTGAAGAAACCCTAAAATATTATAGAATATGCCCAAGCAAAATGTGGTATCATGAAATAAAATGGTTTTAGGGTATGAATAAAATTATCACAATAATGAGGCCCTAAAAGCATCATGCATAATGCTACTTTTAGGTGCAAAACTAGACTCAGTCACCACTACAAGTCTCCTTCTAGTCTGTGTCGATTTAGTAGCTTTGCATCAAGAAAAAGAAATCCACTCATATATGCGTGATTTGAAACTTGTCCATATAGATCTAAAGCCTAAAAATACACTTTTTATTTCACTAGACTTTGTCAATATTCCTAATTAAAAGTACACAAAGAGATAAACAAAAGATAATTTAAGCTCACTATGAAAGTCAAGTGTAATAAAGTTGATTGACTTTAGAAGCACTATATTTGAGGATAAATATCACACTTTAGTGATCTCAACAAGGCAATATCATGATAGTGAGGTGATTCTAGGTCTTTGATGGAGCTATCCTTGTGATATATGGAGTGTGGGATGCATACTTATAGAGCTATGTATGGGAGGGATCCTATTTCAAACCCATGAAAAATTGAAACATCTTACCATGATTAAATGGTTCTTAGGACCATTGCTTAGATATATGATAAAGAATGAAGATTGTAGATGTTGTGGTGATAGCAAAATATTTAGGGTCCATGTTATTATTGCTAACCATTAAAGATGGCCAAAAGAACTGAATGGACAATTTGAGAAGATTTATGATACTAGCTACTTCATTACAAGTCTATAAAACATTTTGTGAGGTATTGGCTATCCTCTAGATGATATGAATTCTGTAATTCCAAAACTAATACATGTTACCTACAAGGCAAATCATGATTACATTCATGAATATGTTTATAACATATTTAACTAGAAAGTGGTGATTATTCTCGATAGTGTTTTTCCAAATGTCATGCTCAAAATAAGAAAGGGATCTTGAAATAATTCATAGGAGATAGGAGTATGAGAATTTAAGAATATAGATCACATATATTAGGTGTTGGCATTTATAAATTTGTACAATGTTAAGGGATGCATGAAGATAATATATTCTAGGATGGATTGAATGGATTTACTCCACATGAAGAAAATGCATGGAATGGATCTACTCAACAAGAAGATACTATATGGATGGAATATATCATATCTAGATTTGATTTTGATGATATTTTACATCAAGTTACCTCCAAGATATAAAATGTGTAGCAAGTCAAGAATCATTCTATAGTAAATGTAAATGTTGAATGTGATTTTACTCTACCTAAAGGCCCTAATTCATAGCCTCCTATTCCTATTGTTTGGGACTTATTATAATTCATGATTCCTTATATATAATTGGATCCATTTGATGATCAAGATCTTTAATAAAAATAGGGTTCTTGGAAATGGCTAAGGTTGACATACATTTTGTAAAGTTTTATCTAATATAAAAATGGAGAAGAATAGGTAAAATCTAGGGTTTGAGAAATGTCCATGTCCATAGGGAAATTAAAATTTCCATTAGTGAATGCTTCAAATACAAATGCATTATGCAAAGAGATAGATTTTTAGGTTGAATCATCGATTTGAGAAAGAGTTGGCTTCTATAAAAATCTTATATAGTGTATCTCGCTAAACCAAGAATGCGGTCGACTGAAAAGTCAAAAGGTGGAAAGTTTCAAAAAATGAAGATGAGCCTCCAAAAGTCCCCAAGAAATTTATGTAGTAGAATCAACTTATAAAATGCATTTCTTCAAAATGATTGTTTCAAATTATGGTCAACTCTCCTAATCCCACTGATCAAAGATAGTGTGAAATTCAACTCAAGAAGAGCTTTAAGGAGAATTTATGGAGGAATACAATTTTGCAATTTTATAAATGTGAAAATTACGAATTTCACTTGGATCTCTTAAGACCATTAGCCAACACTAGTCAACATAAGGTCATAGTGAAAAAGGGAACATTCAAGGCCAATTATAATTTTGCAATATTATAAATTGTAAATTGTTGTTGGCATTTCCATTTTCACTAGTCATTGTCATTCAACATGATGTCCTAGTGCATAAGGGAACTTTCAAGTCCAATTCTAAGTTTATACTTTTGAAAATTCAAAATTACAGTTGGAGTTCCCATTTCCCTAAGGGAGATTTTGAGGGGAACTGCAACTATGAATTATAATTTAAAAATTTTCAAATTACAAATTGTACTTGGAGTTCACATTTCCCTGAGGGGGATTTTGAGGGTAATTGGAACTATGAATTAAAATTTCTAAATTTAAAATTTATAATTGGAGTTGGAGTTCCCATTTCCCTAAGGAAAATTTTGAGTGGAAATACAACTACAAATTGCATGTTGTAAATTTACAAATTGCAAAATTGTTACCGACTTTCAAATTTTCTCAATAAAAAGAAAATTACAAAATTACAAATAGGACCTGGATTTCCCCTAATACAAAGAAAAGTGCAAATTTTCAAAATGGACTAAAACTTCCCCAAAAGGCAAAAATGTGAAAATTAATGCATTTATGCATTAAATATGTGGAGGCAACCCTACAAGGTCAAAATGTGAAAAAATAAAATGTGGCAAAAGCAAGTTGGGGCCAAAAGGTAAAAATAACCTATGTTTTTCATTTTCCATTACTTTGCTTGTTCAAACATCTCCATGACAGAAATATTGTAGGTTTACAAGATCCAACTGGGATATTAGAGGAATATTTTTCAAATGGCCATGGATATGTAATATTCCTATAAACTCATTTCAAGGTAGAGGTTACTCTTTGGCATGCATAAGAGGAAGGGAAGCTGCTAAGAAGGTTCTAGTTGTGTAAATGAGTCATCAAAGGCATTTCCATGTAGTTATATAAGAGGATAAAGGGTTTATTTGGATACAATTGGAAATATTCTCAATTTTTTTGATATAAATATTCATCATTACTTGTATAGGTAGTTACAACAATCATCTTCCTTTCACGATAATGAAGATTCTAGGCATGGTAAATAAGCATTTTCTAGGTGGGAGTATTTGGGTGGATCTTTGAGTGTTAACTATAATTTTGAATTATTTTAAATATCTGCCCACATTTTTTTATTACAAAAGGTGATGAAAATTTATAAATAGAGGGCTTGTCCTCTATTCTAATGGGGTTGTTGGTCTTTATTTTTCATAAGTATAGGCTCTTTCAAAAAAAATGGGATTTATTATTATGAGTATGTATTGTCTACCTTGATAAGGTGGTTGTAGTTGTACAACCATTAGCAATCTCTGAGAGCATGTTTATATGTTTCCCTATCCAACTAGGAGCAAACTCACACTACTTGTCTCTATTGAAGCATTTTAGAACAATGATGTATGTAAGGTTTATTTTCAAATTCAATGAGAATACTTATGGATTGTACTCTTTCCTTTTGATTAAGTACAATAATATGTTATACAAAAATTAATGATTGGATATTTGGTTCAATACTTACTACTAGTTATAATTTTGAGTATAGATTTGGATTATAAACTAATTCCATAGTTTGATTGGAAAATATATTGTTGAATAACTCTTTAGGGTACCCTAGGTTTATGAATTCAATAATAAAAAGTATATGAGATTCTATTTATAGTGTATGTTCTAGGGTTTTATAATCATTTACGTCTTTGCATTTCATTACCATCAATAAATGCAAACCACCCCTGGTATTTCCCTTAACTTTTATATGAGTTTTTTTGCATTTTTAGAAAGGAATAATGTCATTAATATTGAAATAATCCCTACTATTTGAAAACTATTAGGAACCACTCCTTTTTTATAACTATCAAACTTGTCCTACCCTATTCTACCTTGCAAGTAATACACCATGTTTAATATTTCAAACTTGTCCTACTATGTTCTACTCATAATGTGAGTTATTTTATTGATTCATGTATTAATGATAGGATCCTAACTATATTTGAGTCTTGATATTTTACTCTTTAATGCAATAAAAAAAAATTATATGATGACCATTTATTATATCATATGTAAAATATTATTTAGATCTAATTATAGAATGTGGAGAAGGTAATTTGATCACATTATTGTGAATCAATTTCTCTTAAGATTTCACTTGGTCTACTAATAACCTATGGTATAATATTTGAATAGCCTATTTTAGATATATTTGTTTTTAGCTTTTCATTTGTATATGAGACCTTGTTTGGAATAAAATTGGTAGTTGAGGAAGCAAACATGTGATTAACACTAGCATGTGTTGGATTTTGTATGTATGTAATATGATTTTCCAATGATGTGAACTTAGAGCTAAATTTCTTTTAAAATTCCTATATTAAGTTAATCATAATGATAATTTGAGATTTGAGGTATTAACAATTAAAAAAATTAGGTACCTTTAATTTAATATGCATACATAGGTCATCTACCTTACCCATTGAATGAGTGGTAGAATGGACCTATCCATAGGGATGGTATTTATCACCTTCCTTAGGGTTAGGAGGAAGATGATCAAAATTATTTTAACAAGATTGGTAAAGATAAGTTTTAGATTTATATTGATTATGATCATTATCTGATTAGGTTGTTTATATATTTCAAATAATGTATAAAAGACAAGAATAAATTACTACAGTGAGATATTGAAAAGAAAAGTGATCACTAAAAGTGTCCATACTTAGAATATAATTAGGAAATTAATTTATTATTTATTTAAAATTTAAATACTTTGAAATTAGAAAATTAGGAAACCCTAAGTCAATTAACTTTAGGTTCACAAAATGTTTAACCTTAAATTTGTTTTTTTGGTACAAGGATACACTTGGGTTAATAATATATAGATTAATAACACAAGCTTGATTAAAATATCTATAACATGCTAATTAATTTTCAAAATAAATAAACAATCTTATGAATTTATAATACTAATATATGTTAGAAATAGAAAGCAAAAATATTGACTTTTATTGCAATAAGTTAAAAATAAGATTAATTAGTTTGTTCACTATGTGTATACAAATATGGGGTGAAATAGGTTGGATGTATACTAGATCAATATTTTGGAACATTCATCAGATTTTAGAATTTTTCATTATATTGTTGGTGTAGGATATTTATTATTCCATTTACTTATTAAATATATAATTCCTACACATACATTCATCTTACTCATGTGTGGTAAATTAAATGCATAATTCCTACACATATATATTCATCTTACTCATGTGTGGTAAGAGGTTAATTGGGTGAAAGGGTGAGTTACACCTAGAGTTCTAGTTGGAGCTCAAATGATTACCATTGTGAGTTTTTGTATGAGTTCCACAATGAGTTAAACTCAGTCCCACAATGAGTTATCCTTTGGGTTAAGTCCCCCTAATACTTTAGATTCCTCTACACTAGGATATTATAATAGAGCACATAATTGGTAATCAAGGTAACTTAATATAATATAAAATTATTGCACCTCTTATTTCATCTTTTTGAATACAAGCTGGTTCAATGTCATTGCAGAATTCTTATGTGCTCATTCTACTAGAGTATCACCTACTAGCCCATTCTGATAGGTATACGATCTTAATGTTTTGGTAATGAACTTCAAGTTTATATGCTTGATTTCTATTATGTATTGTTAAAATTATTGAATAATAATTTTCATATAATAGTATTATCATTTTCATATTTTTTTAATTTGTTCAGTTTCAAGGTGGTCAATAATTGCTTATAGATCTATAGGAAGTCATAAATGCTTCCATCCAAATAATAAAAATTAAATATGGTTTGTATCTCTATAATTTTTATTGTAGTGAGAGGTAAAGGGACTGACTGGCATTTTGTTTCACAACAACATAGTTTTGCAATTTTATTTTGGCATTTTAAAGAATCTTATGAGAAATTGACATTTCATCATAGCCAGTGAGGATTTTGGCCTTTGCAATTGCCTGAGCAGTTCATATTTCATTCAATCCACCTTTCCATCATCTAAATACTTCTCCTAACTTATTTTGTGAAGTTTGAATAAATTGAGGGTTTTTAGCTTAAATTAACCATGATTTAGGTGATTATGGGTTACAGGTCTTTTACATTAGGGATGTAGAAAAATTAGTAAACACATACTATAAAAGGCATGGTAGTGATGATATGGATATGTCTAGGGGGTTTTGTTTTAATAATGTATTTCTATATGTAAGGGATTTTACAGTTGAATTTTGAACCCAAGCGTCTTTAACTTACATGCAAGTTTCATAGATTGTCATGGATTCTAAAACTAGAGGAGCACACCAAAATACTATGTTGCTTCTTTTGATAAATCTTCCCTGGTAGGATTCATCTGCATCATCTATATTGGATGCATCATCAAAACAAATAGAAATTACATATGGGTCTGTTATAGCCACCCATGACCATAATTGTCCTTATTGACCTTGTTCATCATCCTCAAACTATTCACCTGCTATTCCTTCCACTTAGATAAAGCCTTTGCCCTTGCATTGGGATGCTTTACCTCAATGTAAATTTTGAATAAATATCATGTCTAGCTATTTGCTTCCTCTAAGGCTTGAACCAACATGTTATCTAACTAGATTTTGGAGCTTCCATGGCATCTTGAGTGATTCAACTATCTATAATAGCTTACTCCCAGCCTTGATAATATAATTTTAAGCTCTTTCCAAACTTGATCATGGATAATGGTGGTGCCTACGCTATGTTATTTGTAGACCTGACTATCCATGATGGTGGTACGTACATGATTTTTTTTCTCAATGGTAGTTATGGTCTCTTCCTTTCTTTTCAAAAGTGGTGGTAGCTCATTGTATTATGATCTCATTACAAAGTCAAAACTACCTTCTATCCAAATTTCTTATAAACATTTTGCTATATTTTATTAATTTAAAAAGAACTTTATGTTTTTGAATTAAATCCTTCAATATAAGTTTTTTTTTTAAAATACACCTAGGGGTGCATGGGCCATAGTATTTTTAACATTTGTTGATGTAAAGAGGTTTAGGGTTTTTTGAGGATTCCAATGGGTGGTTACATTGCATATTTTGTGTTTAAAACTTTTGAGTATTTAAACTTTTAAGTATAATTTATTTAACTATGGCATTAATGATGGAAAATGTATTTTGCTTTAAATTTTGACTAGGTTACTTTATATTATAAAATACATTGGGTTACTTTCATCCTCTTACCACTGGGTTAATTTATTTTATAAAATTAACTAAAGTTATAAAGTGTCATATTCAAGGGTTTACTTATGTTATGTGCCCTACTAATTTTTTCACTGTAATTCATGCACTAATTGCTCTCATCTATATAGACTCACTTTTATCCTAGTTTAAATTCCATATCTAGAGCATGCATCGCTATTTTGACATACTCCAACATTAATTACTCACTTGGATGCATTCTTATTTGTTACCAAAATCACATTAATGAGCACATTTTAGGGGTTCATTACAAAGTAATTTATGCAACTATGCACTTCCTTGGTGTTTTTTGTTGGTCATGTCGACCCTAATTGAGAGACTCCATATGAGGAGAGTTCCTTTGTATCTAGTGATCCTTCTAGGGAAGGAAAATAATTATTCATAGAATTCTTAAATATAACACTTGTTCAAACATATGAATTGTATTCCATACTTATATAGATATATTCATGCACCCATTGATCTTTTTTAGTAAGATAAGTGGGATAATACTTGTGACAAGGTCTTTTCCACCCTGTTATTACATGTTTCCATGGATCTTAATTTCCATATTAAATATAGATATTACCCCTATAATGTTTGGAGCATCCTATAGTCTATTTTTGGAGATCCTATTTTTACATACATCACACTTCCTCCTCTTCTTATGTCTAATATCAAGGAAAGTATAGACCAATATCTAAACTATACTCTTTCACTGTTCATCTCCACTCAAATAAACCACCTTGAGAGCATTATTTTCACCATTTGAAATTAAATAAAAATAATATAAATAGCATGGATAGGAGGAAAAATTATTGAAAAAAAAACCAAAACCATTGGATTCATTCCTATTCATTTTCAACTCATCCCTAAACACGTTTTCACTCTAACTGGTTTTTTCTCAATGTTCTCATTGTTAGCCATTTTAGTGATAGGTCATCTTGCGTGACCAAATTAATTAAAATATAAGATATAAATATCCAAAAAATACACCATGGACATTAAAAAAACGTCTTGACCTTGAATCTCCAACTACTTGTATGTATTGACCTAGTCAACCGTACCTATAGCATAAAAAATCTTAAAATAAGGGTTTTCCTATAGCTTATACCCATTTTTAGGATTAAAAAACCACTTGATTAAATATTAAAGATTCATTTATAACATAAAGTAATAAAAATTTATAAAAAAAATCATTTTTGGATATTTTTATTAAGATCTTCATCATCAGGTCACTATGATGGTTTAGAGAGTATTTAAGAATAGTTTAAATTCTTAACGACTATTCATAAACATATATAACTAAAAAAACTTCTCAATGATTATAAAACTATTTTAGGATAATTTTGAATATCTAAAAAAATGCTTAGATTCCATGAAATTATCACACATTCTGAAGAACATCAAAAGTTCCTTCTCGAGCTTCGAATCCTTCAATTTGCATGCATAAGAGACCTCAAAAAATTATTTCTTGATTTATCCTTGAATTGATGACTTAAAACTTGGTAAATAAATTTTATAAAACATATCACACCTCAAAACGTTCTCACATGGGATACAACACCTTGGAAACTCACCTTGACCCCTCATTAGGACTACACTAGGTCTCTATGCATGTTAGGTCTCGAACTAATAATCATATTGAGATATTGAATGATATTAAAAACATATTAAATTATAATAAAAACCTAATATTAATGTTAAATTAAATAATAATAGTCTCACAAGCTAATAAAATTATTCACATAGGTCTCATGCTTCTCCTTTCAACAAGCTACCAAGCTTGTGTTTTCAAACTAGGTTTCTGATGCAAGGGTTAGACCTCAAACTTTGACCTTAATACCACTGATAGATGAAATTTTAACCTTATTAACACGTTAACAAGATGTATAACATACTTTAACAATATTATACCACTGATTTTCAAAATGTGAATCTCATACATACCTATATCATCACTGACATGCCTCTACTCTAATCACATAGACCTAGTAGGTACTTTACCTCTTGGAGTCATATTATGAAACATACATTGGTATTTTGGTGAATCAAATACATGTTAAAATATCCTCATTCATCTTTTTATTCCTATATAAATTCATCTCCAAGAGTCATCATACTCTTCTTGTATCAGACTAGACATCTATGCTTAAAGCCTTCTTATCATTTTAAGACATCAGTATTCATCAATCATCTAAAGACTCATATACAACATATCCATATTCTTGTGATTAATTTTACATTAATGAAAATGAATAAAAATATGACATTAATGATATCTTGCAAAAGAGTTTTATGCCTCCATGGAATTGTTGAGTGTTACTATTATTGATCAATTTTTAAGTGTAGTCAAGAAGGTATGTGTCCCAACTCTCAAATTTACTTAGGATGTAAATATGACAAAAAAAATATGAATTATATAATAACTATGAAATTGAATATCTAAATTTACATATAAATGAAGTTTTGTATAGGGATGTGGAAATGGTAACTTTTTTGGGAATGTTGATGTTGATGAATACCCTATTGTTCTTGATGTTGAACCTGACAATGAAGATGTTCTTTGGAGAATGACATTAGATGTAGATGGGGTTATATTTTTTTATTCTAATGATGAATGTTTCCAATCTTCTTTCACATAATTATTTGAGTGCATAAATAAAATTGATGAATTTGAGGCACTCTTGCTTGGTACTCACCTGATTGTATATGATAAACACCCTTATTTACAATTGCTAAAAAGGTATAAAGATTCCTTGGCTTGGTATTATCCATATTTGAAAACATAAAAAAAGGATTTGTTTCAAAATTTCATCCTATCATAGCCTCGAAGCAATACCTTTAGGTAAGTCCAGAGATTGATTAACATCATCTTGGCCACCAAGCTATTAGAAATGTCAAAGAAGTTAATGGATAATGGCAGACAACTAAAACATTTACTAGATTGAGTTCATAATTGTGTACATAATTATATAGTGTAAAGTTTTGAGGGATTATTTTTTCCCCTCTACTTTGGGCCTTATTTGTATAGTTCCTTTCATTATTTTTATCATGTGTTCATTTTAGAATCCTATTGGTCTATTTTTGTTAGTGTGCCTTCTTTCGTTGAGCTTCCATGGGTGTTTTTTTATAAAGTGTTGATTTTTTGGCCCAATGTATTATCACCCACTCTTTTTTTAGGGTTATTTTCACACCCATAGGGGTATATATCCCTTAAAGAGATCTAGTGTTGTTACTCTAACCTATTCCACGTATTTGTGCTATTTTATGAGTAAATGGCATGGGAATTAGGGTTCCATTATGGAAGGGTGAGGCCACATAGACATAAAAAAATTATCCTGCTATTTTATTGAGCACAACAAATGACATCACGAGTCCATGTGGGATAAAAGGTTTGTAACATTATTTTTCCCACATTAGTACTAGAGACATACCATGTAAGCATTCTAAATAAATCAAAATTTTGATGGAATAAAGGGAAAGGTGTGGTAGTTGATAAATATTTGGTTGCTAAATAAAGGTTTGACAAATTAAAATTCACACTATAAAGTTATACCAAAAGATTGAGTGGTCAAGTGCAATTTTACAAATTGCTATATGGGTAGGTCAAAGTCCATGGGAGAATTTCCTTGGGAATACAAGGTCAGTTTTGTAATTTCATAATTTTAAGTTATTATTAAAGTTATGTATCCTTAAATGCAAAGAATGGATAGAAAGGAATTTGAAATTCAATTATAAATTAGACAAATTGCAAATTGCAAAGTGTTTTCCATCTCTGGATCTCTGTAGCACAAAAGGCATATAAATAAATAAGTAGGAAAATTAATATGAAAAATGGAATTTTTCCCTAATAATAGAATAGGAATACGTTTATATTTTTAGTGAAATGTAAATTACATGGAGATCACTACTTCTAGAAGAAAAGGGTTCTTGGTAGAATGTAGACTCTAGCTACATGCAATAGAAGATACCATATCGTGGAATATAATCATTACATCATACACATTATGTATACTTGTTGAAGAATCCCTAATTTTATTTCATAATTTTCCCAATTAGAATGTGGTATCATAGAATACAATGGTTTTAGGGTATACATAAAATAAACATAGTGACGAGGCCTTGAAATAATTACACCTAATAATACTTTCAGGTGCATAAGCAAACTCAGTCACCATTTTGTGTCAACTTAGTAGCTTTACATTAGGGAAAAGAGATACATACATATTTATATCCTAAAAATACACTTTTGTTTCATCAAACTTTGTTAAGGTTCCTAATTACAAGGGCACAAAGAGATTAATAGAGGATAATTTAAGGTCACTACTAAAGTCAAGTGTAATAAAGTGGATTGACTTTGGAAGCACTCTCTTTGAGTATCAAAATCACAGTTTAGTGATCTCAACTAGGAACTATAATGATCTTATGGCTATTTTGGGTCCTTCATGGAGTCATCCTTGTGATATATGGAGTGTGGGATGCATATTTATATATCTATGTATGATAGAGATGGTGTTTCAAACCCATGAAAAATTGGAACATCTTGGCATGTTGGAATGGGTATTAGAGCCATTACCTAGACATGTGATAAAGAAATCAAATTATAGATGCTCTGGTGACATCCAAATATTTACGGTCCACATTAATGTTTCCAACCATTAAAGATGGAAATATGGAACCAAATGGATAGTTTGAGAAGATGTATGATACTAGTAACTTCATTACAAGTGTGCAAAACATTCTACATGTTTTTTTCTATCTTCAAGATGATATGAATTTTGTAAGTCTAAAACTAATACATGTTCCCTATAGGGTAAATCATGATCACATTAAGGAACACATTCATCCCATATTCAACCAAAAAGTAGTGATTATCTTTTATAATGTTTTTCTAAATGTCAAGGTCAAAAGAAGAAAGGGATATCAACATAATTCATAGGAGAGAGGATTATGAACATCTGAGAATATAGATCACATATATTAGGTGTTGGCCTTTATAAATTTCTACTATGGGAAGGGATACATAAGGATAAAAAAATTTGGGCTAGATTGAATATATTTGATGTATGGGAATAAAATGTATGGAATGGATCTACTTAGTAAGAAGGTCTTGTATGGATGGACTATATTATATCTAGATCTAAATCTAATGATATTTCACATCAAGTTTCCTCCAAGATAGAAAATTTGTAACAAGTGGATAATTTTTATGTAGTAAATGTAAATGTTGAATGTGATATTACTCTAAATGAAGATTTTGAATCAGAGCATCATCTTCCTATTATCGAGGACTCAAGAGAATTTTTATTTATTTATAATGTAGTGGATCCATTTTTTGATCAAGAGCTTTAAGTAAAATGTAGTTATGTGGAGTTGGTTTAGGTGGACATACATTTTGTTAATTTTTATGTAATATAGAAATGGAGAAGAATAGGTAAAATATGGGGTTTGAAAAATGACCATGTTTGTAGAGGAATGAAAATTATCATAAGTGAATTCTTTAGATTCAAATTTATTATGCACATAAATAGATTTTTGAGTTGAGGTATTGACTTGAGAAAGAGTTGGCTTATGGAAAAAATTTCTACAGGGTACCTCGCTGAACCAAGTAGTAAGAGTGGAGTTGGGTGAAAATTCGAAAAAAGGAAAGTTTAAAAAATTGTAGATGAGGCTTCAAAAGTCCCTAGGAGATTTTTGTGGGAGATGCATCTTGTAAAATGCAAGTGTTCAAAGTACAAGATAAAAATTATGGTCAACTCTCCTAATTCTACAGATCAAAGCTAGTGAAAAACTCAACTCAAGAGGATCTTTAGATAGAATTTAGGGATGAATGCAATTTTGTTTGTTTACAAATATGAAAATTGTAAGTTGTACTTGGATATCCCAAACCCACCATTCAATGTTGATCAACATGAGGTATTAGTGATGAAAAATGGAACTTTCAAGGGAAATTACAGTTTTACACTTTTATAAATTGTAAATTTTAGTTGGAGTTCCCATTTTTACCCATTAATGTTGATCAACATGAGGTCCTAGTGCAAAATGGAACTTTCAAGGCTAATTACAATTTTATACTTTTGAATATTGACAATTACAGTTGGAGTTCCTATATCCCCTAGAGAGCTTTTGAGGGCAACTACAACTATGAATTACAATTTGTAAATTTACAAATTACAAGTTATATTTGGAGTTACCATTTCCCTAAGCAAAATTTTGAGGGGAATTACAACTATGAATTGCAATTTACAAATTTTTAAATTGTAAATTACATTTGGAGTTTCCATTTCCCTGAGGGAACTTTTGAGACGAAATATAACTATGAATTACAATTTTCAAATTTGGAAATTGAAAAACTATTACTAGGTTCTAGATTCCCCAATATAAAGAAAATTGTAAAATCACAAATGGGACCTAGATTTCCCCCAATACAAAAAAAAAAGTCTAAATTTGCAAAAGGGTCAAGAATTTCCCTAAAAGGCTAAAAAGTGAAAGTTAATGTATTTATACATTAAAAATTATGGTGGCAACCTTAAAAGGTCAAAATGTGAAAATAGTAAATTTGAAAAAAGCATATGTAGAAAAACCAAGTTGGTGAAAAAAGCAGAAAGGTAAAAAAAATCTAAGTTATACATTTTCCATTTTTTTGCTTGTTCAAACACCTCCATGGGAGAAATGTTACAGATTTTCAAGATAAAGGTGGGTCATTAGAGGAAGATTTTTCAAATGTCCATGAATTTGGAATATTCCCATGATATCATTGCAAGGTGGGGATTGTTATTTGGCATGCATAAGAGGAAGGATAGGTGTCAAGAAGGTTCCAACTAAATAAATGAGTGGTCAAATGCATTTCCTATTAGTTTCACTAGAAGAAAAAGTGTTTATTTATCTTGAAAGGTTAACATTCTCCTTTTAAATCAAATAATATTTATTTCTAGCCAAGAAATCAAAGGGTTTGTTTCAAATATTTAACATTAATTATAGTGATAGTTACAATAATAATTTTGCTTGCAAGATAATGAATATTTCAAGCATGGTAAAAGGTCATTTTCTAGCTGGGAGTATCTTGGCGGAACTTTGAGTGTTAACTACAATTTTATAATATTGTAAATTGAACCCCACATTCCTGGATGGCATAAGGTGGTAAAAGATGTATAAATAGAGATCTTGTCCTATATTCTAAGGGGATTGTTGGTCTTCTTTCCCATAGGTATAGGATTTAGAAATAAATAGGATCCATTATTTTATGTATGTATTGTCTCTCTTGATAAGGTGGTTGTAGCTGTAAAACCATTAGCAAGCTCCAAGAGCATGGTTATATGTCTCCCCTATGCAACAAGGAGTAAACTCATGATGCTTGTCCCCATGGAAGTATTTTGAAATAATGATATATGTAAGGTTTATTTTCAAAGTTAATTAGAATACTTATGGTTTTTTCCACTTCCCTTTTGATGAAGTACAATAATATGTTTTGAAAATATTGTTCATTAGATATTTGGTTCAATTTTTTACTATTGGTTATCATTTTGAGCATAGATCTAGATTATAAACCCTTTACATAGTTTAATTGGAAAGTATGTTGTTGAAAAAAATCTTTAGGGCATCCTAGGTTTGTGAATTTAATAAGAGAATGTATATGATATTCTAGTTGTAGTTTATGTTCTAGGGTTTCAAAATCATTTGGGTATTTACATTTCATTAGCACCAATAAATTCAAACCATTCTCGATATTTCCCTTTGCTTGCATTTTATATTTTTGCATTTTTACAAAGGAATAATACCATGAATGTTGAAAAAATTAATGCTATTTGAAAACCAACAACACGGCAATCCTTTTTTATAACTATGAGACTTGTATTACCCTAATATACCCTATAAATAATACACACTATTAAATATTTCAAGTGCTATTTTCCTACAGGTGCATAAATCTTGCATTATTAGATTGTATATCCATTTTTTAATTTTAATCCCAACATTATTGTCTTCCATTCAACCCCTTTTTATTGAAAAATTATTTAGAATGGAAGTTGCAAGCACATCCCCATCTATCTACAACAGCTTATATGTGACCTAATGTATTTATTCATTCCATGTGATAGCCATTAGTGGGTAGAATGAATAAGTTTGGTTATGCCATGGTCATATTTTTGTGCCAAAAACCCCCATGGATATTTAATTTTAATATCACTCCATATGAATAAGATACCCCTTAATTCCACTCACCTTGGTTTAGGCATAGATAGAAGTAGCAGGGAATTGACCATACCCTTTATTGGTGTCTCCTATTCATTATCTATGTTGGGTCCATCCATGTGCTAAACCCATCCATGTTTTTCATTTTTATCAATTGTGTAAAGATGATCACAATAGGTTTATAACTAGGAACCAGCATAATCATGATGTCATAAAATGTAGACATTCATATCAAGATGGCATGTGGTAAATGGAACTGAAAGAATAAAGGAGTCCATCTTGGGATACTAATATCGAGGATATATTTTAAGGCCATAAATAGATTTTGAAAGTTTTCAAATTAAATAAGAATATTCCACAAATCCTTCCAGTTGATTCATGTATATTTAATCCTTGAGGCCACCATGAAGAAATGAACTCTTCACATCCATTGATGAACATCCTAGCAATGTAATAAGATAATGGTGAGACTATTTCAAATCATTTCATTTATGAAACTATGGATAATGTCTCATTATAGTCAATACTAGGTACCTTAGATAACCCCTTTGATATCAAA
>JARHVA010004039.1:187500-200000 GCA_037957365.1 Torreya grandis
AGGAGGGACAAGAATTCCAAAAACATACGAGATTAGTTTAATAATAGTGAATGGGTCAAGAAAAATCACATTGATTAATTAAAGAATGAAAATGCAATAGGCATAATTGTTTTGTAAAAAAGATACTAGATGATTAATAGAATCATAAAAAAACATTATTACACCAGAATAGTTGTAGTGAAAATTATTATTAAACTAATTTTTTAATAAAGCTAAGAAACTTTTACCTAAAAGGGTTGGTTAACTTACATGAAACCAATGGAAATAAATTAACTTGTATATGCATTTACACATCAAAACATAATGAATTCAATAAGCTAAATTTAAGTTATAAAAATAATAATGTTTCCTGTTCTAATGGTTTTGATGTTGATGGAAATGTAAGTTGAAATAACCACTATTTGAAAAATATAATTATATGAATAGCATAAAAAAATTATTCAAAAAAATTAAAAACTTTGGTATTCTAGGATAATAAAATAATTAATTAAAGAAAACTATTTTTCAATATGGTTTTCAAGTGTATTGATTTGTAACTTATGAAATATTTTGAATATTCTGTGAAATCAACCTAAACATATGTAGTGAATTAAAAAAATATTTAGACTAAAAAATTAAAAGTAATTAATTTCTTAAAATATTAATGGAAGTCTTGAAATGCCTGAGCTATACATATAGAGTAATTACTAAAGTGCAACAAAATGAATACAATATAAACAGGGACGTGCATACCAAAAAATGTGCTAGAAAAAGGATTCTAAAAGGTGTTAAGAACTATAGCTCAGAAAAAGATCATAAATAAACTAATGTTTTATAAAAACATAGACAATTTAATTCAAATTTTTATAAGGTGAGATTAATATGATATAAAAATCAAAATAAAAATTATAAAAAAGACAAAGATAGAACAAAACACAACCAAATAATAAGCTGAAAAGACAGAGATTTGAAAAAAATACAAGGGTTGAAGCCCTTAAAAAATATTCAAAGTTTTATCATGAAAGGCCTACAAAAATTATAAATTAATTCTATAAAAAAGCATTAACATCTAAAATATAAAGGATTTAAACCAAAAACATTCAATAATAACACTGAACTAAATTAATGTAGCATAACATGAAGTTAAAATACCTCTCAAATGAACAAACCACAAAGTGAGATGTAATTTTTGAAGTGGGAAAAAAACAAATAAAACAAAACCCACATGATAAATAGGAATGATTTTCCATAAAATCTTTACAATACAACTTATAGATACAAGAAGGTTTAAGAAAAATAGACAGAGATTCAAGTAACTAGTGAAGAAAATAGGAGAAGAGTGATTTTTAAATAGAGTAAGAAAAATGGAGAGGTATTTACAAGAAATACTTTCATGACCTTAAAAGGCATCCTTAATGTGTGTGAAGTGTTATATTCTATTAGAAATTTAAGGGAAGTGTGTGACATGTCGGGGGGATGAGTTAATTATGCAAGTATGTCCTAAAATTCTATAAAAGGACAAATGGGTGAGAGACACCACATTAAATATTTATTTATGTGAAATATAAATTCACATAAATATAAATCCTACACACTCCTAAAGACTTAGGAATGATAAAAATGAACCCAATTAATATTAATCTATAATAATAATAATAATAATAATAATAATAATAATAATAATAATAATAATAATAATAATAATAATAATAATAATAATAATAATAATTTAAGTTTTTTAAATTTAATTGATGAGACATTTGATTTGATAAACATTCTAAACCACATACATAAGAATAATAGAAGGAGAAGTAACATGAATAATAAAAACCCTTGAACTATAAAATTTTATTTTACATGCATAAAACCAAGATTCCAAGTTTCAATAAAATTATTCATTCACTATTAGAAAATCATTATTATCATTCACCATTACAACAAAGAGAAGTATTGTCAAGCATTTATAATATATGAAATAAAAATTAGGAAAATCTAAATATTCTATGAAAACCATGAATGTAATGTCAAGTCAATAAAACCCTAAACTAACCCTTCATTAATATATCTTATGTACAAAAAATTATATCTACACATATACAAACATAGGTCATGTGTGTTCTGTAAATATTTTCAAAATAAATGACTATCACATGTAAATAAATAATCATCAAAATCCAAATAGTTATTTTATTTCACTAAGATAATATTACTCCCAAAACCTAAGAGAAAACTTCATCTTCAAGATATAATAAAATAATCAATAATCAACATAAATTAGTCAAAAATGTAAAATTGACTAACCAACAAAACTATTTGATTTCATGAAGATAATCAATGTAAATAAAGTATGTCTCTAAGGACATCAATATTAGAACCAATTAACTAAGATATATTATGGAAGGAGAAAATATATTATGGTTTTGGAATAGGATTGGGTCTGGGGTCATCTCAAAATGCCTCCATCTAACCTAAACTTTCTATGCATATCCAAGGGTGGGATTAGTAGAGCCAGTACCTGAGGTAGATGTTCTTAGTTTTCTATGTATATATAGTGTGACTCCAATATTCTTTTAAAATTAAAAAAAGACCCTCCTAATACCAAATAAATTCCTATTGATGTGAGTTTTATGCACATTAGTGAACATTATGAGGTATCCTCTAACATTTTAGGATCAATGATAAAGATTTACTCCAAGGAATGAGTTACAGGGTATTAGGTTTTATAAATAATATAGTGGTAGATCGATGGTGAGTGGAGTATTTTTTTACCATAGATGGCTTGGCTATGACATAATTCTAGACATAATTGAAATAGATAGATATATGATGAGTATAACCTAAGGTGGGAAGGATAAAAATAAACTCAAAAATAAATAATTATAGGGAAGGAAAGAAGGCTTTATGAATCAATATAAGATGAAATCTTTCTAGACATATCTTAAAATATGGGTAGGATAAGTAGCCAAAGATCCAATGTTTGTTACAAGTCACTTTTAGTACAAAGATACTCAAACACATTTAAAATTATAAGGAAACAAGTATAATATGAACTTTAGTGCACATAATAAAAGGTCGTTACATTTGAGAGATTACAATTTCACATTTACAAAAGGAGATATTGATGAATATAAATAAAATATTCAAATCAGATACTACATAATATGCATACCTATATTAAAAATAACACTCATGCACAACCCAAAGACTAAAATAACTAAATGATAGAACATATTTAAAGACTACTAAATTATGTAGATTATTTTACAATTTATTTTGATTTGCAAATCTTGTTCTTCTAAAAATTTATGATTCTTTAAATAAGTTCCATCATTTTGGTGTTTTAGTATTTGGGTTGTGCATGGGTGTTCTTTTAAAAACAATTATTTGTATTGTGAAGTAACTAATTTGGATACTTTATGTGTAATAACCATAATTTCCCTTTGTAGATGTACAATTACAATATCATAAATGGAACAACCTTTGATTATGTGCAATAAATTTCATTGTATTCTTGTTTCCTTGGACTTTTAACTATATTTAACTATATTCATCCTAATTGTGACTTACAACATAAATTAGCTCTTTGAATACTTGTCCAAACCTTAGCTCAATATTTGGTCTAGAAAGATTTCATCATATATTGATTCACAAATCCTTATTTTCTACCCTACCCATTTTTTTGATTTTTCATTTTATAATGACCACATTGCGATAGACTCACCATATATCCATCTATTTCAATTAGGTCTAGACTCATATAATACCTAGAAAAAAATTGAGTTAAATAATTACTTCACTCATCATAATTCCACCACTAGGTTATTTATAGAACCCAATACCCTAAAAGCCATTCCTTGGATTGAATCTTTATCTCTAATACTAAAACATTAGAGGCTACCTCATAAGGTTATTTAATGTGAAAAAAATCCAAATCAACATAGATGTGTAGAAATAAGTTCAATATTTGATGTAAAGGGTTTAACCAAAGAAATATTTACCCCATGTGAAATATTATTATATTCAACACCTACAAATAATGTAGATAGGAGAATGTGGACTAATTATAGATCCAATAACAAGATTAATATAAACTATATATTTTTATTGACATGTGAGGATGATTTAATGGATTGATTTAGTGGGGATAAATAGAACACTAAGGTTAATTTAAAGAGTGGATATATGTTGGAAATGTGATTGTCATTAATGTCAAAAGGGATATTATTGGTATTTTGGATGTCATTGATGCTCAAGGATAAATATGGTCATTAGAAGATATGCAATGGATCATATAAGAGGTTATGGATGATTGTAGTGCTTGTATGAAAGAGTGATATTCATTTGGTTCTTCATATTGATCATCTAGACATTTTGGGTCTATGATAGTAAAATCTAAGAAAGTAGTTTCCTAATGTCACTATTGCCACATGTGGATGAGTCTGGGGGAGTTGGTCATGTGGTTATGATCACATTAGTCCCTAGTTGTTATGCACTAGATTTGAATCTATGTGATGAATCATAGTTGAAGATATGGGAATGAAAATTTAGACACTTGAATAAAATTCACTAAGTTTTTATACTTATTTAAATTTTCAAAAGGGCTTAAGCAGAGCCAAGTAAGCATATTGATGAGGTCAGCATTTACACACATAGAGGTGTGACAAAAAAATGATCATATGAGATTATTAATTTTTGTGCCTATTTATATGCACTGAAGCTTGGGTCACACAATATACCAAAAAAAATATAGTCATGAGCAAATTTGAGATCCCAAGTATTTTGAAACTGTTTTCCCATACTTTAGTCGAATTTGTAGATGGTAATAAAAAGATGAGTAGGCATTTTTATGATTTCATATCTTCCACATATGAAGGATTCTAGAGAATATGAATATATGGATAGAATCCCCTATCTAAAATTATATTATGGACCAAATCTCAAGTCATGAGAATAAGTACAACAAAATTTATGCAAGAACAAAGTTGGCTTTCCATGAAATTCTAATCATAGTTAGCTCTATGGTAGAAGAATACAAGTGAGAATATTAATGTAATCATATCTATAATGTGAGAAGGATTCAAGAATAAATGATCATATGGGTTTTTCTATTATCATTTATAGTTTATATGGTCCTAATTTCATAACAAGGGGATGAGCAAAGAAAATGATATGAAGGTTCAAAATTAACCTTCCATGCATATTGAGGTCATCCCCATAGTCAAATATTCATAACGTATAGTTTGAACTTGTTATAAGATCTAATGGTGAGCTCTTAATCATATGTTTAATTTCTAGTGATGCACATCAAATACAGTATGTCAAAGGCACCTACAACTAAGTGCACTATTGACAAGTGTCCCATTCATGAGATCTCACTAAAAATAAAGTTTAAGCCTGTTAGATGATGGAATAGTGAGTTGTTGATCATGTAATGAAGATCTAATGGAGTGAATGGTCTTAATGGGACCAAGTATTTGAGGTTTAACCATAGATAAAGATAAAACTCATGCAACTATGAATGTCTAACGACATATGGGAACTCAGATCAAAAAGATCAATAAATCTCTTTTAAAGTTGAAAAGTTAAAGTACTAGAAGCATATAATAATTGAATAGAGAGCATAAGTCTATCAGATATTGATCAAACTAACATGTTATAAATTTAAGTAATTTAAATGAATACCATTAGATCATGGTGCCAAACATAAGATCAACGGTCAGTATTTAAAGATATGATCATCCCAACAGTGAAACATTGGAACATGTAGCAAAATTATAGTTAAGCCATAAATTATGATATAAACAATGAATTTGATTGTTATAGTCATTCAAATTAGTGTAATATGACACGTACATAAAACCTATAGACCAATATATGCTATAAGTAGTAACGAGAGAAAGAATAATGATGGTGGAGCATGAGTTTAATAAATATGAACTAAAGTCTAAAATGAGCATGATGTGTTAACAAACAAGTGTGAACATAAAGAAAATATAGAACCCTAGATCAAATTATTATATATGTCATCTAGGATACAATATCTATTTCTAGTTTTATTGAATTGTGACAAATAAATAAATATAGAGACACAAAGATAGAGGGACACAAAAGGGAAGAAAAAGGAAGAGAAGAGAAATGAAGTGCATATCATGAATAGTTACAGATCAAACCTATAATATATGATAAATAATTGAATTCATTTTTAAATCTATATTATAATTTTGAATTATAGCTCCATATAGATTTGATTAGTGGGTGGCATTAGATAAAATAAGTTGGTGGTTACTTAGGGAGTGGTTGATTCCTTTGAGTAGGTGACCTTAAATTAGGGGATTAGTGTTTCCTTAGGGTTGGTGCCCTTAAACATTGTAACTAGTGAGATTCCTTATTATGAGGTGAGATTAGAATAGTAGATTCTAGTAGATATTCTCATGGTGGTTTTTCCCATATTGTGCTTTCCATGGTATACCTAGTGTTGTGTCTATTTTTATTTATATGATATCTAAATATAGTTTTAATTTGCATTAAAAAGTTTATAAAAATTATGTTAATCGATATATTGATTCACCACCCTCTTAGTATATAGTTGTGTTCTAACCATTGGTATCAGAGTGCTAGTTTCTTAAAAGAAGTTTAATAAGCTTAGGCAGATCTTGGATGGTGAACACAAATGGCTAATCAAGAAGGTTCTTCCTTAAATAAGTCACATCTCTTTGTTTGATCAAACTATGCATTATAAGGCATTAGAATGGAAGCATATTTTTCCTCATTAGGGTTTTCTATATATATGTCTATGGTAAATAGATATACAACTACTACTATAACTCCTATTTATTTGGCTTCATAGAAGACATATGAGAGCAATGCCAAGGAAATAAATGTTATTATTTGTCCATTGTATAATTTAAATTTTGGTAAAGTGATGCATTACCAAAATGCAAAAGATATCAATAATAAATTAAAGAACATCTATGAAGGTGATGACAAGGTAAAGCAGGGCAAGATACAAATGTTCAAAAGTAATTTTAAAAGCGTTAAAATGAATGAATAAGAGACAGGTGTAGACTACCTCCTCATAGTAGATGAAATAGTCAATGTAATTAGAGGTATTAGAGAAGAGATGAAATAATTAGTCATTGTCAAAAATGTCCTAATATCCCTACCATCAAGGTATGACTCTAAAATATCAAAAATAGAGGAAGTAAGAAATTTAAATAAGCTCATTGTAGATGAGTTGCATGGAACCTTACCTATGAAATGAGAATGGGATAAGTAGATACTTTTAATAGAGAAGCTACATTCAAATCATCCAATAATTACAAGTAAAAGCACCTAAATTTAAATTTGAGGAGACTAATGAAGAAGAAGATAACTTTGTCAAAAGATTAAAAATAGGGTATAGAAATTATAAAGGCAAGTTACCATTTAAATCCTTTAACTATGGTAAAGTATGACATTTTGATACTAAATGACCTTATAACAAAAAGGATAACTCTGAGTAAGAAGAGAATACTAAAAACGTGAAACATCACTATTCCAAGAAAAACTTCTTCAAAAATAAGAAAGGACTATACACAAAATAAGTTAGTGATTCATTCGATGAGTGTAATAGCTTAGATGATGATCATGATTGTGCCTTTGTGGCTAAGGGAAATGAATCCCTATTCATGGCATTAGGATCAACTTGTACGAATCTATAAAACGAAGAAGATGAAGACTCTGATGAAGAAGATGAAGGAGAAGTGGGTCTACAGTATGAAATCATCTATGTTTTAGAGGAAATTGACAAGCTGAGAAAAGAGAGATCAAAACAGAAGAAGCTTGGAAAAAAATTGACAAACTATCCAAAAATATTGAAAAATATGATCAGATGGTGGTTATCCTAAAGACATAAGTTGAAGAGGCTAAAAAAATATAAGATGTAGTCAAACTTCAACTATAATCTAATGTTGATGAGTGCATGAACTTAGAAACAGAGATAGTAGATTTGAGAAAAGATCTTGAGAAAGCTAAAGATAAAATAGATAAAGGCCTAAAGTTGAAAAAAATATCCAACATTCTTGATAATTTTATCAACTCACAAAATCCTTCAAAAGAGAGATCTGGTCATAATTATAAAAAAGGAAAAAGTTTCATAACTAGTAGATTTTCTAACATATATGAAAAATTTAAAGAAAAAGGAGAATTAGGAATAAATAAAGATAAATATTTCAAGGACACAAAGATAGACATAAGCACTACTGATGCGAAGATAGCTAAAGTTGAAAAGAAGTTTGAAGAAAAGAAAAGACAAAGGTAGCTGATGCTGATGGATACACAAAAGTGAGAGAGTTGAAGAAGCTAGAGTTTAGAAGAGTTCCTCATAGTGCATAAGGAAATTATATGACCAAGTATTCCTCATTTTTCTATGGTTATTTTTATACCTATATTCAATTTGGTCATAGGGATATTAATTTTAGAATTGTACTTAAAAGGAGAATAAAATTTTTAAGTAGAAATTCATTTACTCCCTTGTTAGATACAAATGTAATATGCTATAATTGAAATAATTATGGTCATATAGCTAAACAATGTAAAATAAACTTTGTAAGACCAAAAACACAAAGAATAAAGTCATGCCTCTTAGTGTGAATAAAGGTTCACAAGTCTCTGAAATGGAGAAAAAGAAGCCAAATAATAAACCCAAGGATGTGTAGAAAGTTAAATATCAATCTATGACTACTCAAATTACACTCCATGACAAGGAGCATAATTTGTGGGTAATAAACAATGGTTTCTCAAAACAAATGACTAGTGACAAGAGTAATTTCTTCAAATTGAGCAAATGTAAGGAAGGATCTATCATCTTGGGAGACAACACTATAGTAAAGATCAGAGGTAAAGGAACCTTATACATATATGTAAAACTGTCTACAGATGATGTCCTTTATGTTGAAAGATTGAACCATAATATGCTAAGTTTAGCTAAATGTGTTACAATGGATATAATGTCACATTTAATGTATAAGGCTTCAAGTTAAATAGACCTAGAAGAGCATTTGCATAAGGGAGAAGAACTAAAATAAAAATATGTAATCTTCTTGAAGTGAATGGTAATAGCTGCTTGATACAAAAGATTGATGAGAGTTGGTTATAGAATATAGGAATGGGTCATGTCAAATTTGATAACCTAGTCAAAGTGAGTTCTAATAAGTGTGTTAGACACATGCATAAGATAACCAAATCTATAGACACTACTTGTAAGGAATGTTAACTAGGTAAGTAGACAAGCGTCAAATTTTAAAGGAGTATGTAACTACAAAACCTCTAGAATTATTTCATACAGATCTTTGTGGTCTTATTAAAAAAAGAGGATATAAAGGAGAGATATAATTTATGTTATTTATAGATGACTACTCAAAAGGGACATGGTTACCCTTTTTGAAGGATAAGTCATATGGATTTAAGAGATTTAATATCTTTAGGGCCATGGAGAAGAATGAGATTGGATGAAAAATCAAATTCTTAAGATCTAATAAAGGTGGAAAATCTACCTCAAATGAGTTAATAAAGTACTTTGAGAAGAATGGAATCAAAATAGATTACTCTATAGCAAGGATTCCATAGCATAATGGAGTTATTGAGAGAAAGAACAAGACAATCAAGGAGATGGGCAAAAAAATGATAAAATAGGCCAAGTTACTTAATGGATATTGGAGATAAACACTCCAAATATAAGTATATATATTGGATAGAGTTAAACTAAGGTTAAACAATGAGAAAACTCCCTATGAACTATGGTATTGGAAACTTGTGTCTATTAAGTACTTCAGAGTGTTTGGAAGTAAATGCTACATCAAGGGAAAGGAGGATAGATTGGGAATGTTTGAGTCAATATGTGATGAATGAATATTTATTTATTATTCCACCCAATTAAAATCCTACATATGTTACAATAAAATTCTACACAAGATTGTACAAAGCAAAAACATCAAGGTTGAAGAAGGCTTGAAACATATTAAACCTGACAAGGTAATTTGTATTGAAGAATCAAATTTTGAAGTAGAAGTAGCTAATCAAGAGACTAGGGAAATGAATAAAAAGGCACTTCAAATAATAGTTCAAATGGATCATCATATAGATCAAATCATTGGCAATATGAATGAAGGAGTTCAAACAAAGAGAAGAGTTGCACAAAACAAGGAGCAAGTATGTTTTTTTTTTATAATGTTTGTAATTGAGCCTCAGAGCTATGTTTAAGATAGCAAGGATGATAATTGGATAAAATTGTTGGAAAAATAACTAAGCTAAATTGAAAAAAATAAAAATTGGAAACTAGTTCCAAGACCTTCACTCAAGAATGTGATATTTACAAATTGGGTATTTAGAAACAAGATAAATGACAATGGAACTTTCATAATAAATAAATAAAGATTAGTGTGAAAAGGATAAGCATAAGTTGAGGGCATATATTTTGAAGAAAAATTTTCTCCAATTTCTAGAGTAGAAGCCATAAAAATGTTTCTATCATTCTATGTTTATAACAAGTTCAAAGTCTATCAAATGGATGTTAAGTCTATTTTCCTGAATAAGAACCTAGAAGAGGAAGTTTACATAGAACACCCTGAATTTTTTTAGCTATCATAGGAATAAGATTATTTTTAAGGACTAAATAAAGCTCAATCTGGTCTAAAATAGGCACCTAGAGAATGGTATTCAAGATTGGACCAATAGCAATAACAACAATAATTCAATAAAGGGTGTGTAGACAACAATCTATAATTCAAATTAGAAGGTAAGCATATGTTAATTTTTGTTTTTTATGTAGATGGAATCATCTTTGGTGGTATCAACAATATAATGTGCTAAGAATTTTCTACAAAAATGTAAAGTGATTTTGAGATGTCTATGCTTGGAGAACTTTCTTTCTTCATTGGTCTATAAATAGCATAAACTAATGAAGGGATACTTATATCCCAAACTAAGTATGACAAGGAAATACTCAAAAAGTTTAGAATGGAAGATAATAAACTAGTTAGTACTCCCATGATAATTGGATGAAATTTGAGTAAATAGGATGAGTCCCTTGATGTAAATCAAACTATGTATAGGTCAATGATAGGTAGCTTATTATACCTAACTGTATGAAGACCTAATATCTTGCAAGTAGTATGCATAGTTATAAGATTTCAATCTGTTCGTAAAGAGTCACATGTTAATGTAATTAAAAGGATATTTTGATACATGAAGATCACAACTGACTATGGACTATGGTATCCTAAAAGTAAAGATTTCACTTTGAAAGCATATATAGATGTTGATTGGGTAGGAAGTGTGGATCAAAGAAGAAGCACTAGTGGGGGTGCATCTTTCCATATAAATAAACTTATTTCATGGTTGAGAAAAAAGTAGAGTATGTCACAGTAGTGGCATGTTACACTCAAGTCTTGTGGATGAAGTAAATACTTAAATACATCAAGGTAGAGTACACATCACCTATATCTATTCTTAGTGATAATTGAATTGCTATAAACATATCAAAGAATCTAGTGATGCATTCTAGAACCAAGAACATATCAATCAATTATCACTTCTCAAGAGAAAAGGTTATAAATTAAGAGGTCACAATGGAATATGTGACAAATCAGGATCAAATTTTATACATATTCACCAAACCACTTCTAAAGGAACGATTTGAGTATCTGAGATAGAAATTGGGAGTGGTGGATCCTACATCACATTACTAAATCCTAGAAGATTTTTTAATCCCTAGAAGAAGAGAGAAAATCAAACTTAGGTATACATAAGATTAAAAATCTCTAATGAGTTAATGATTATATATTCTTAGACAAACTCATTTATCTAATAAAGGGGGATAAAATTGAACAAACTGTGAGAAATTTTGAGTCCCTTTACCATTAATGTCAAAGGAGGAGAAAAAGTGAAAATAATCTCTCAAAAGATTTGGAGGAAAAGTGTAAATTCTAAATAAGATCATAGCATGTGTACAAGTTGAGTTTAGGAAAAAAATTTCATTGTCTAAAGGGGATAAAGTTTTGTATGAAAAACTTTAGTTCATACTCATCAGAGGAAAATGTAGGTAATGCCAAAAAAGGATCAAAATATTATAATATCAGAGCATTTAGTTTGCCATCAATGACAAAGGGTGAGATTGTTGGCAATATGAATGCCATTGATGTCAAAAGGGAGATTATTGGAATTTTTGATGTCATTGATGCTCATGGATAAATATGATTATTAAAGGATATGCAAAGGATCCCATTAGAGGTCAAGGATGATTAGAGTACTTGTATGCATGAATAAAATTCATCTTGTTCTTCATATTTATCATCTAGACATTCTGGGTCTATGATAAGAAAATTTGAGAAGGCATTGTTTGATGTCACCATTACCACATGTGAATGAGTTTGGGGGGGATGGTAATATGGTTATGATCACATTAGTCCCTAGTTATTATACACCAAATTTGAAGCCGTGCGATGAAGTGCAGTTGAAGATATGGGGATGCAAAGTTTGCTACT
>JARHVA010004039.1:205000-212500 GCA_037957365.1 Torreya grandis
GAGGGTTATTACATATTCTATTTAAAATTTGAATGAATCCAAGTCCAAATATTGAGTATATGATTAGGAATTATGTGAAATTATGAAGCACTAAATAAATGGAGAGATAACTTATTTCAAAATGAGTTTATATTGTACATATCATCAAGAATTACATTTTTTAAATGGATAGCATATATTGAATTAGAGACACATGAAATTTGTTGAATTATTATTAAAAAAATAAATTTAGAGATGGCAATAGAAATTCTAATAGAGTTGTTGATTCATTAATTATAAGATTTGTTTTATTATTGAATTAAGAGTGAAATTCATAGGATTTGATATTATCAAATATAAATATAAACAATAATGTTTTTTTTTTGGAAAAATCATGGAATTCATGTATAGAACCAATAATTAAAGATAGAACACTTTGGTTAGATTATTTTATTCAAGAACATTTGTTATTCCAAGGAAGATAATTATGTATACCTTAAGGTTCAATGTGGGAAATTTTAATTAGAAAAAAAAATAGTGGAGGTTTTGAGATTCATTTTGTATATGAAAAATCATTATCTCAAAAGCATAAAATTATGTTTGGCCATGTATGAGTGAAAACACAATAAATTTGTTCATTGGTGTATATTTTTCCAACTAGAAAAAGGGAAAAATTAGAATGCAATGTTATATCAATTATTGCCTATTATGAAGAAACCTTGGGACTATATAAGTATGGATTTAGAATATATTTTCTTAAAATATATAAAGGAATTGATTCATTATTTGTGATATCTGATATATTTTAAAATATTTCTTTTTTTTTTAGCATGTAAGAATACTAGAGATGAAAAAAAAACATTGTTAACTTGGATTTTATAGAATTTCTCAGATTACGTGGCTAGCCATGAAGTATAGTCTTAAATAGAGATGTGAAATTATTTTTTTATTTTTGAGAAAATTGTGCAATAATTTGAATACTAAACCATCATTTAATTTAGCATACCATCCTCAGACAAATGAAAAAATAAAAATAGTTAATATAAGTTTGGGTATATGTTTAATTGAATGTATGTTTAGAATATGGGATAATGTTCTAGAAAAAGATGAATTTTATTATAATAATTAGATTGAATACAAGTAAAATAGATAAACAAATTACATTTTTAATGGGTCAAGTCCGATATGAGTTATAGAATTAAGGGGTATGAAGAATTAATAGAAGATAGGTGTTGAAGCATATAATAATGTAGAAAATATGTGTGAAGTGAATAATCATCAACATTAATGTTTGGAAAAGAATAAAACATACTATAAACAACATGTAGATCATAAGAGGAGAATTTGAATATCAGCACAGAGACTTCATCTTAGTAGACTTAAGAAAAGGTAAATTTACAAAAGGCACATATGATATTTTTAAGTGAAAAAATATTGGTATGTTTAAAATTTTATGAAAGTTTAGAAATAATGCATATGAAATAGAATTATCAAAAGGTATTGGAATTCATATTTTTAATGTGAATAATTATTTTTAAAATCATGAATAACATACTATTTGAATTTCAAATGTAGTTTTTGAAGAAAAATACTTGATATTTTAGATGCCTAAAGAAAAGTGAATTATTAGAGGAAGTAATTGGCATGTGAGTTGGAAATATTACAGTAGAAAAAGAATTTAAATAATATCTGCTAAAATTGAAAGGATGATAAATATAATATGAAATTTGGATTATCACATCAAAATATTTAAAACAAGGAATACCATTATCAAAGTTCTTACAAGTCACATGAGCAAGAACACATGTTTCTTCTCATATCTAGGATGTATAATGTAGGAATATCCATGTTCATGAAAAAATCTTGTCTAAACTAGAAACATATTAGTTTAGCATTTTTCTTAAGTGTTTTGTTGCATAATTATTGTTATTGTACATATGTTTTGGTTATGTGTTTGTGCAAGTATTCTTTTTTGAGTTGATATTATTTGTGTTGTTTTGTGTTATCCTTTATGACTTCCTTGTTTAGTAAAGTTATTTGATTTCCTATGAGAACAAAATTTTATGTAATAATCCATGTAACTTTTATTTCACACTTTTATCCAATTACCACCCAATAGAATTTAAGAGACTTAATGTGATTCATTGTGATAATATTCCCTTACCATGTAGTTATACAAAGATGTTACGTATGTTTTTGTTAGACTATTATACGTATTGAATCAAGGTATTTTATCAATATGATTCTTAATCTTAAATAAGTAAGAGTAGGACTTATTTATTAATACCATTAATTTGTTAATAAGGAAGTTCGGTGTCAATTTCTAGATCATTTGAAGAAACAATAGTAAATTACTACATCATCCTTGAGCATATTAAGATTCATGGTATCAATATATTCATGATCATTTATGGAATTAAGGGATTGAAACATTGGGAAACTTATTATATATTTGGGATACATTATTGAAGGATATATTGCTAATTGTATTGAAATTCATTACAAAAGTTATGGAATATTGTGAAGATTCATTTACTAATATCTATGATCTATATTTTGGATGCTTTAAGTTTCATGTATTCTTGTTCCTTGGAAATGTACATACATTTGATGTTTGAGACACACTGAAGTGTGTTAATACTATTAGTGGGGTAAAATAAAATATTTTAAGTAGGTAGGTCTTGTGTCTATATAAGCATGCCCTATGTTTATGAAAAATATGGAAAATAAATTGGATTTTTGGATTGGAAGATAAGTTTTGGGAATTTAATTGTTAAAACTATGAGTTAATAGAGTAGAGATATACAAATTTTATTTTTTCATTAATCTCATTATTATATCATGATATTATTATGTCACTAGTTTTTATTTCATTTAGATTGAAATCAAATAAAGATGATTTTTTATTACATTTTATTACAAATTATGCTGAATATTCTTAGGGTTGTGTGGTTTATGGCATTTATTAATTAAGATGTTAAATCATGATTACATCACTCATCCTTATAAATATGGGCATATAATTGATGGCATCATTAGTATAGTTAAAAACAAACAAACATCAAGCCCTCTGATTACATTTTATGATAGTGATGTTTTTTATGATAATTCAAATAGACTTTCATTCTATATTCAAGAATTTGTTGACAATAAATGCATATAATTTTTTATGATATACACTAGATAAATTTAAAATGTATACACGTTAACACACTTGTACTATTTTGATTATATATAGTAATATTTTTAGGATAATTCTAGAGTTATCAATATATTTGATGGCCATATATAGCATACAACTAGGCATATAATTCTAATTTTACAAGTTGGAAATCTCATAGAGCCCACTCCATTTTTAGTTATACAAATCAAATGGGTGTTTGATATGATATTAGGACACACTTAGACATAAAATATTATATCAGTACCTTATATAATTCATAAGTGTCTAAAATATATTCATGCTAATCAAGTGGTCAAAAATCAAGGAATCTAATATGAATATCCTTTAGAACCAATGATATTAACTCCTAAAATATATTTGGTTAGAAAATACAATGAGAAACATGGTAATTAAAGAGTATATATAACTATTAAATAACATTTTAAATAATCAATTTCTCCATCTATTTATGAGTAATGATCTAGTTTCACATGAGCATGTTAAATAATCAAATTTTCCAAATTTTTATGAGCATGCTAAAATCACCATGAGCAAAATAAGTTAGTTACAAATATCATTGTACATCATCTTAGTCATTAAGTACCACATAAAATAAGTTATTTATCTCCTAATAAACAATTAGTTATTCAAAATGCTTCACCACAGGTATTGGTAGTCACATATTCTCTTTGTAGAAGAAGATACATGTTTACATGTGTATATGAGTATTGATTCATATGGTTATATTATAGCATATAATTCATATTGATATTCTAAGGCATTTAGATTAGAAACCTCACCATCATAACAAGTCTTTCCTTTACAAAATGTAGTTGGGTATAACTATGAAAATAAAAGTAATATAAATGAATTAAATTAAATAAGCTATGCAAAAATGAAAATGTTTTCAACTAACCAAGAGAATTAACCTTCCTAGTAGTTTGGGAGGAAGTAGGATGTTGTGTCCAAGAAAAGATATTCATCATATTCATATTATAAAGCATTTACATTTAAAACCTAATCATCATAACAATTCACTCCTTCTTAGAATGCATTTTGGTATACATATGCACAACCTATTGATGATATCTTTCCTTCAACACAAAATCCTTCTCAATCCTAAACCACTATTTGGGATAATTCTATTGATAAGTTGAAAACATTTTAATTTTTTCATAGCTTATTTACTTTTACTTCATTTCTATTAATTTTATTCATAATTAAATATTTCTTCTAGAATTTGTATTTTTATTCATTTCAGGTATTTCACCTTTTAATTTAAAACCAATTCAAACAATCTAAAACAATATCTTACGGTGCTTTCAATGCCCATTATTTATATATATTCACTTGATTATTTTGTCATATATATCCTTTTATGTCATCCTTCACATTTATATGAACACATCTATCAAATCTTACATTCTCCAAGAGAACACATACTATCTTGCCTATTATGGGTACGTACATTCTTATATATATCAATCATTTCCAATACATTACTATGACTCATTTATAAATAATTTAGAGGCATATTTATTACCTTCCTTCTTTATCATACTATGATTTAACACCTTGTTATGTATTGTTTAAGTCCTCATTTATTATAATTTTGAAGCCTTAGTTATTAGAAATAAAAAGAAATTAAGCTATAATATACTAAATTTTAAAAAAATATATGTATACCTCAAAATTTCAAACAAATTAAATTAATAAACTTTCAAAATTTTCAAAAATAAAGACCTCAAAATAAATTTCAAATGTTTCTAGCTTACATTCTTATATATGTTATTTATTTCATGTTAAGTAGATAACAGACTTTAGTTTTCATAAACACTCTACTTTTCACAAGGTATGTAACTATGAAATAAGACATACTATGATACCATTTTTTGATTTCATGTTTCCCTTTTACCCAATAAGATTTCTACATTAGGGAAAACTCTTAATTCTTTGTGAACACTTCAATAGGTTGTATCTATCAAAAATATTTCTAACATGATGAGTTATATATAATACATTTATTTACTAACCACTCATATTTTAATTTTATTACATGGATATGCTATTTTCTCACAATGAAATTGATACATATGGATAATGTAGACTACTCTCATTGGATCCATTTTTATTTTTATAAATTAGAGATTTACTACTTGATAAATTATGTCTTGATTTATTATTGTGTGTAGCCGTTAGCCTTATTTGTGAAATATATAGATATTCTTTAATTTATTGAATCATCATGCCATTGAAGTGTGTCCCATTATCTTGTGAATTTATTTGACATTCATATGTACCTTCAATGTGGAATTTGGGCCTTAAGTGTGACATTATGTGAAAACTATGTAACATTAATTGTAACTTTGGTGTCATGATTCATACCATTATTTTTTTATATTTTTTACATTTAATATTGTGCCATGATAGATATCATGCACATGTTAATTATGTGATTCAGTTTTATATTTATCTAGCATGTGTTTTATATTAAATTCAATGTTATATTAATAATATGATGAAATACAATTCAAATGTTCACATACTACTTCATGATTATATATTTCAAAAGTATTCTCTTGAGACTAGTAATATGAGGGATATGTTATTCATCACAAAATGAGGATATCACAATGGGATTACCTTGAATATTCAAGATGTATGAGCAAAAAAAAATATTTATGATAGTATATAGTTTTTATAATTATAGTATGCTTAAAAGTTATCAAATTATGGGGGTATATGGCATGCATGTGTAATAATTCTTATATATACTCCAGTATAGGTTCACATAAACTTGATGCATTTATGTAGGCATGTGTAATACATTTTCAGTTAAAAATGTTAAATAACTTCATGTTCAATTTACATTCCAATATAGTTTAGATATAAGGGGCATGATAATCATTCATGTTCATGTTTCTAGATGACAAATATAATAATTCACTTTTTTTAAAGTTTAAAAGTTTTGAATAGAATCAAGATATATCTAGATCAGTGTGACTCCTCTCATTTTTAAAGTGGCCCATGTTAGAGTTTAGTGACACTCACCATCAAATGTTTCACTTTAGTTAGCCATAGTGTGTGGTTCCACCCCTTTATCCTACCATGTTTACATTTATAAACACTCAACATTTGTGGTGACATTATAGCTACCCACTTTTGGTGGATCCACCCCTTCAACTATTTTATAGAATACTCTATACAATAAGATTAGAATTTAAACATATAATATCTCCAACTCAAGGGATAAATCTGGTCTTGATCCATATAAGTGACTCAATAATGAGGAACATACTTTTACAATCTCCACGAACAATAAAAATTAAATATCATACACTTTTAGCTGTAATATTTCCTTTCTCTCTTTACAAATTTTAGTGGCATTGGTTTAGGCTTTACATTGACGCACCTTAAACAATCAAGATTCACATCAAAATAAAAAGTGTGTATGTATACTTAGGTTGATATCTCCTTTAATATATTAGATACATTAAATTTCATCATTAAAATAAGGTTTGGGAAGGGATGTAAACACTTAAATTTAGTCATTAAGTCCTTGAAAAGGTCTAATATTGATATATTTACCTTGTTTGGATTATTTTTTATTCTGTTAACTGGCATTATCTATGAGATCCTTCAATATTATACTCACTATCTTCAAACTTATTAAAGCATCACTCAAAACTCACTATTGTAATTGAAAATTCATGTCAACCAACTTCTATTAGTCTTGATATTTTTAGGATGAAAGCACATTATGTTATAAAGTGAAACATCTTAACATTATCCACCAATATATCCTTATCTCTTGTGCTCTAAAGTTAAATATTAAAATTTGATACATTTCATATTGACCTTCGCTAACTTTTAGAAAAGGTAGTTAACAGAAATAATCTAATTATTACTCTATTTAAGAACATTAGGGCCTCTTAATGAATCATATAGAAATAATTTTTCAATTATACTATAAATTTCACCAAAGGAAACTAATATTTTCCATCAAAATTTTGTTTTATTTTATTAGTCATAGACCAAGTCTTTTATAAGCTTGTATAGTTTTCATGATATATATGTATATCCATCATTACCCTTAGTTTTCATGATATCCATTCCCATTACATAAGCATAATATATGTATATCCATAATTCCCTATTTTTTAAAATATTCCCACAATAATACTATGTATATCAATTATATGCACACACAAGTAGCTTTTCCCAATTATAAGCACGTAAGTACCATGGAAACATAAATGCTCAAAAAATATACAAAAATCTATTTCGTGATATAAATCATGGATCAAAATATAGTATAATAACATGTATAATATATATCATGTGTAGAATCACAATAT
>JARHVA010004039.1:217500-222500 GCA_037957365.1 Torreya grandis
ATGGAAAATGATCATAAAATAATGTAATTTGGGTTTATCATGTTTGAAGAAGTAGATGCCCTATTGTAATGCTAACATGACTAGATGGAATTACCAAAATGTTTACGTGCATATACCTTATGCCTAGTTATGCCCAAATCACACTAAAAATATGTGTGAAATATATGTCCATATATAGAAAGAAATGATATGATATTTACCAACATGGAACAAATAACATAGATGTCGGGTTAATAAAACATGCAAATGCTAAAGAAATTATTTTTTAATAATTTATTTTTTGGTATTTAATTATTATTTTAAAAGCAAAGAATATAATTTGATCTCTTTGAATGGATGTACATAGGTAGCTTAGATCCTTGTGCAATAAACTAGTCATACTGCTAAGGAGCATGTATAGGTTTTATATCTAACACTATATGATCTATGGTGCTCTACATGTGTATAATAGGACTATGTGGTCATGAGTAAATAATAGAATTAATGGGAGTTAATTAAACCCATTTTTGAGTGTGTTGTATTTTCTTTAGAATAGTATAAATAAGAATATATTTTGTTACTCTATGTAATCTAATATGTTATGTAATAGTAGATGAGAGATCTGTGAAATCCAATGTGTATTTGTAATGCAATTGTCTCTCAAGTAATAACCACCTAGGAAAAGAGATTACCTATTGGTTACCCATTTTAGGATATTAAACTTAGTAGGTTTGATGATTAACTTTGTGGGTATAAACTTATTTTCTTCAAGTATATGTTTATATAGAATTTTAGAAACTATAATTACCTTATTGCCATGAATATATTTAACACACCCATGGATTGTATAAGGTACTGTATGGAGTGTATAATTTTAGATTTATTCCAATAACATATCACATACTCATTATTTGGTATAAATGAGAATGTAGTGACTATATGTGGGCCAACATGTAAAGGTAAGTCAATCTCACCAAGGACCTATTATTAGGTTATATTAATTGATATGACCACTTTAGTTGAAGGGTGTAAATAATCATGTGTAAATCCCAAGTGTGTAATTAATCTCATGGTGAAAAAATTCTCATGAGAACCATTATCATTTATTACATTATATATAATGCAGTGATCTAGGTATGCTCAAATGAATAGTGAATTAATATTTGAGACATTATCCATAATCTCATTATCATCAAAAGTAATAGTGTGTCTCTAAGCCATATGAGGAATATGTCATGTATACATACCAATAATACCATGTAATGAATTCCCATAATGTGGTGTAGGATGTTGTGCATTATATGTCAATTTCACTTTTGGATCTTTCATAGAATGGTCTTGTAAATATTTATTAAATGTTTTTATATTTTAGCTGATCAATAGCTTATGAATCTAATTCCTTTTGATGATCATAAAATGTAAATTTTTGGTCATTTATTAGGTCTTGAATCTTATGATCCAATGTAAAACATATGATTGTATAATGATAGGGGCCTCAATGATTATCATAATAAGAATTTATATCATTTCCTTAGGGTAGAGGTTGACTCATATAAACCTTATAAAAGGGAGAGATGTGAGGTGACACTCCATAAACTTAAGAAGTAACAAATCTATAGACTCAAGTAAGCATGAAAAACATTTCCATGGTACATTGGATAAGACAGGCTAAATAAGTTGATGTGACACTAAATTAACCATAGTAGTTTTTTTCTTTTGATGTAATTTAGGATTCACCTTATAACTTGGTTTGATAGTAAAATTGGTACTAGAAATTGTTGATGTGTTTGATACATAATTAATTTTTATTAATGAGATAAGTTTCATTTCATGATTGTTAAAAATATGGCATATGTCATCAAAAGATTTGAACTTTTTCAAAATAATGGACTCATGTAATATGAAAAGAAAAATTTTCTTGAAGATATCTTGAGTCTCTTTATTTATAATTAGATTAGTAATTTTATCCAACATTGTCTTATACCTCAAGACATATTCATTGATAGGTTCATTTGTTTCGTGTTTGATATTTTCAATTTGGGCATAGTAAACCTTTTTTTGTAATGCTAATAGAGAAGTGTGCCAAAAAATAATCCTCAAGAGGTTTGAATGATTTTACTAATTGGATTAGTAAATCATAGAACAACCTTAGAGTATATTCCTTGAGGATCCTTAGAAAATGTTTAGTCAAATTTTTATCATTTGGAGGCATAATCTAGGCATGCCAACACATAAGGATTGACGATGTTGTTTAGGATCACCATTTCAACCATAAAATTTGAACTTAGGTGCAAAAGAACCATTTATTAAGGGGAGAAAAGATATTTTAGGTTCAATATAGTTATGTGATACCTTTTGTGAATCAATAACATAAGGAGAATTTATAGTATTCTATTTGATAGATGTAACTTTATATTGTAGACATTTTATAGTTTGGACAAGATCTTGCACATTTTGATCACTAAGGTTTAATGTCTGAAAAGCCACCAAAGTTAGTTTAACCATAGCTTGAGTTGATATATGCATTAAAAATGCTAATTAGGTTGAAGTTCCAATGTTTCCCATGTAGGATGTAGCAATAAAGGGATTTTTTTAGGTAAAAATGGTGTAAAAATAAAATCCATGCCCCCATTAGAGTCATAAAGTAATAATGTGGTTAAGGTGAGGATTATAACCGTAGAGGTGAATGTCCATAGCTCTAATAACATGATCAATATATGCACCTAGTTGGCCATCTATTATTTTTGGTTATTTGGTTTCTAATATGGTTGTGAGGATCTCACCAATATCATCTAATTATTTTTTGATACACTCTCAAAACATAACAACATCTTGTACTTGTTCTTGATCTATTTTTTCATGTTCACTATTTTTATTAGATTCTTTTTTTTCATGATCAAAACCATCCTTTATGATAACCTCTTTAGTACATTTTTTAGTTTAGTTAGTGGTATCTTCATTATGTATATAATTTTTTACTTCATGATTTTTAGCTATCTTAGGTGGCTAATGGGGAATATCTATGTGTTTAATATAAATGATAGAGTGACTATGTAAAAATACAAAAAATGAAAAACCTTAGAAGGTTTAAGACCCTAGGATGAGCTAGGGTTTTCATTAAGATATTATTTCAACAAATGTTTAACCCTCAATTGATAAAAGTGGATGTTAAGACTGTATAAATAAATAAGCAAAAGGATGATAAAATATCTATAGCAGTCTAATTAACTTGAAAAATTATATAAATAATATCCCAAATTAATAATACTAAGATATTGAAAAAATAGAAAGTAAAAATATATATTGATATTGAAATAAATTAGAAACAATAGTACTTACATGGTTTCTTTATGCACATGTATATATGGGCTAAAATAAGATGGAAGTGGAATGGATTAGGATCCTCGAACATTCATTATATTTTCAAATTTTACATTTTATGGCATCTAGCATGAAACAACTCAAAACAAATTTAGATTTGTATATCAAAGTATGTTTTTGATAGGTGTTAGGCCCACTTACTTTGATTATTAGTATAATGATAAACATTTAATTCACTCACATATACATAACTAGAACTAAAGAAGGTGAACTAAAGTAATTAGTTAGAGTTAAACACATACAAAAGGTGCTAAGTGGAAGCATGTTATTGTATAATAAGTATTATGGGGTTCAACACATATCAGTGTATACATACATGGATAAGATTCAAGTGCTATATGTGGCACTCTTACTTCCACATAGGACCATTTCTAAGTCATTAACCCTAGGTAAATACCTCACTCTCCTCAGTTGTTTAAGTCCATCTTGAGGATGGTTAAGTTAAACAATTGGTTTAATCCAAAAAGATAACTCTATCTCCTTAGGTTATTATTTAGGGTAATCATATATTTATATTAAAATACATGTTACATAATTGAAACAAGAAACATAATTAGTAATTAGAGACAATTCAACACTTACAGATTTTAAATCATTCACACAACAAAATATAGTAAAGCATAAATAATAAAATGATTTAAATACAAGGTTTTCTAGTGCTACTGATCGGGTCATAATGCCTTGTATGACTCATATATCATTTATTTACCAATCATGGATGTTAATAATAGAATAAAAATTAATGATATAGTTATAATTCAACATTATTATTCTATAAGTAGTTAAGTAACAAAACATATGACCCTTTAGATTGCCATAGACAATGCGATATTAAAAGAGTTTAACGTATTCAATCAAATAAATCTCTACTATCTATTTATTTCAAGAGAAGTAACTTGTTTAAGTAAAAAATCTAGATCAGTTATTTAATTAAAAATAAATCATTTCCTTTCATTAAATATTCCATAATCACATACATAATTATATCATTATATTTATATTTTAGTTAAACAAGAATAAGGCATTAAGATTTCAATAGTAATAATTAAACACATAATTGAACATTATTAAGTAACATAATTCATTTGAGTTTAAAGTTGAGTGAAACCCGAATAAAATGTTCCACTTAAGGGACTCTTACAAATTCCTCTATTGGGAAGCCAAGGCAATGAGGTAAGTAAGTTCATATATCAAAAAGGAAAATGAAATACATACTACTCGACATGAGAGAAAAACAGCGAGTGTATAGATTTTGGTTAATCAACTAAGTTTTAATAAATAGAGTAAATTGACATAATAAATTGTTTATAATTTACCTAATATATTATTATAGTTTCATTTAAGTTATCTTACTTAACCAAATGAATAATGTATGCATCCCTATTATAAAATAATAAGACTTAGCTAACCATTATTTTATTTATTAAATTACACAAGAGTTAACTTGTTAAACTTTAGATTACACAAATGTGACATACATGTTTAAAAGGAAGGATTCGGTTTGTCATTCTTATGAACCAGCTACTAAAGTTTGTACATTTCTATAATGATTAAGAGATCTATATGCATCTATGTATTTATATAAATAAGGTGATTAAATATTAACTTAGTCAATGAAAGTTAAATATATAACCTATATC
>JARHVA010004039.1:227500-252500 GCA_037957365.1 Torreya grandis
AAATATAATGGAGCTATGTGCATGAAATAAAGACTATGATTGATAAAACACATAATGGAAGGTAATGGTAAATAATAATAAATAACAACCTCAAATAGAATATAGTTACAATAATAAGTACAAGGACCATAATCGATAATCATAATGACTAATAAAGGTGTTCAAAGGATAGAATGAAATATACAAGTATACATGTCAGACATGTTTATGTGCATAGAATTAATTTAGTTTTGGGATTACAACCTCCAACATTTGCCTAGCTCATAGACAAAACCTACAAATATTGAAAAGTAAATCAATCACATTATGTTTATAATTGATAATTTAATAGAAATCACTAATATTATAAAATATAGTAATAAGTCTATGAAATCAACAAATATAGATTTTAAATATGCATCCCAACACTGATGCACCCAATAACACATATAGTCTAACTACTAACAGTCAATAATCAGTGTAACAACATAATATCAATGTTCTAACAGTAAAATAGAGTTTTAAAATGTGGAATCATAACCTCCTCCCCCTCTTAGAAGTGATATATCATAATGACTTAATCAAAAGGACATGCATAATATTGTTTGAAAATATGAGCATCTTCCAAGTAGCATTTTTTTCACGTAAAGGGTCCCATTATACCAAATCCTATTGTATATCCCTATTACACAAATTAATAATGTGATGGTCAAGAATTTTCATAGGTTTCAATTGGATATTTTCCTCTTTCATGATTAGTAATTGAGTCCAATCCAAAACATGAGATAGATCATGTATATACTTTCTTAACGAAGCAACATGAAAAACATCATGCATCCTTGAAAGAGGAGGAAGTGTCTATTAGTAAGAAATAAGGATAATATTTTCCACTATGTCAAAAGTCCCGATACAATGTGGTCCTAACTTGAAAACCTTTCCAAACATAATAGAAATTTACTGTGGTTTAATGCACATAAAAACCTTGTCTCCCATGTTGAACTTGCATGGGGTTGTCTTTATATCTACATATCTCTTTTACCTCTCACAATTTTTTTTTAATTTTTTACTTATTAATTCCATCTACATGTCATATTCTAACCCCTAGATAGATCTTTTTTAGTCCATGCATCATTTTTGTAACCCCTAGATGAGCATAATAAGGTGTTGTATACACTTTAGTAAGTACATAATTTCTCAAGTCACTCAAATTACGTACATAAATTTTATATTTATTCCTTATTAAGCCATCTATTTTAACAAAAAAATTAATAAATATTTTTACTATAGGCTCATCAGCTAAACGTACTCTTAAATCATGGTTGAATACATCAGTAAGATGTTGTTCCAAAATAGCACTTCTAAAATTTACTTGTAACATTGACAAGGCAATAAGGTACATACATCATCAACATAATTTTCCTTGCCCTTGACATATGATATATTCATGTCAAAATTACTCAAAAATTATAGCCACTTGTGCCAGCATACATTTAAATCTTCTTCAAAGAATAAATAATCAAGACTCGAATGAACAGATTTCACCTTGAAAGGCTTTCCCAACAGGAAATATTTTCATTATTAAGTGCATGAACAATGGTAACAAGATCCATGTCATGTGTAGATAGTTATTTTCATGATATTTCAATTTCCATGACTCATAAACCACAACCTTGCCATCTCGAGTCACGATGCCACCATAGCCATCTTTAGGAGCATCATCTAAAAATTCAAAGTTACCATTTGTGTCTTGTATGATAAGAATATGATATTTTATAAGTAACCCTTTCATATTATAAAATGATTCCTCACATTGAGGATTCCATACAAACTTCTTTCCTTTGTGCTCTAAAGAAGTGATGGGATTTACCACACTAGAAAATTCTCAACAAAACACTAGTAATAACCAGTCAAATCCATGAAACTATACACTTTATGCACCTTGGAAGAATCATGCCAATATCGAATATCTTTGATCTCGATAGGGTCAATAGCAATGCCTTCTTTATAAATAATGTCTTAATTAATAAATTTCAAATTCATAGAAACTACATTTGGATAATTTTACATAAAGCTTATGTTGTCTCAGTCTTCTCAAGACTAGATGAAGGTGATGATCATGCTTAGCCTCATTTTTAGAATAAATGAGAATGTAGTTAAGAAAAACAAGTATAAACATATCCAAAAAGTCTATAAATACACTATTCATAAGATTCTTGAAAGCTATAGGTACATTGGTTAAGTAGAAAGGTAGAACTGTGAACTCATAGTGTTGATAAGGAGTTCTAAAGGTAATTTTATGTATGTCATATTTCTTAGTTCATAGTTGATGGTAGCTTGATCTCAAGTCAATATTTAAAATAACTGTAACACACTTAATTTAGTCAAATAAGTCATCAATTCTAGGCAAAGGATATAGTTTTTTATTGGTACCATATATAACATGTAGTAATTAATGCATAGATTTAGTATACCATCTTTCTTCTTCACAAATACCACCAAACCACCCCAAAGAGACACACTTGGTTAGATGCTTCTACTATCTAAAAGTTATTGTAATTTAACTTTAAACTCTTGTATATCAATCAAATTCATATACTCTCAAGTGTTTTGGAAGCATGGGAAGATCTGGGTAAGATGTCAATAGAAAAGTCAAAGTCTTGCTTGGGCAGTAAACATGGTAGATTTTTAGGAAAAACATCCATAAACTCCATTAAAATAGGAAACTCTACATTTACCAACTCTTTTTCATTGGACATTTCTTGTAGTTGATTGCATAAATCTTGCAACCCTTCCTAATAGCTCTTTTCAGCTATAATGTTGAAAGTACTTTATATCTCAGAAGCCCTTACATGCACTACAATTCTACAATTTATCTAAAGTTATTGGTGCATCACACTCTTTTTCCTACACAATAAAATTTGGAATAATGTTTGTGAAACCAATCCATCCCAAGGATGAGATCATAATACCCTAAATATATGAGAAAAATATTCAACTTGGTCTTAAAAACACCAAGATCTAATTCTATTTGTTTAAAACACTCAAGAATAGGCACTTTCTTGCCAGTACCAAATTCAAATTTTCAACCTTCTCTTACCAAGATAGGTTTAATATTACATTGTTTATCAAAAGAAGAATAAATAAAATAATCTATTGCATTATAATAAATCAAGATAGTCAAAGGAAAACCATTAATTATACCTCAAGTTTTAATTGGAGCAGCCTACAAGTCATCATTGTGATTATCAATAACAACATATACTCTAAGATACACTATTTGGCTTGATTTAATTTTAGGATATTCCTTTTTATAGTGGTTATCACCACCATTTAAAAAAATGATCAGTCTAGAAGATGATACTGAAATAGTATTAACACCTATAGTAGGTTAATATTGGTAGTTTTGATGTTGTTGCTTCTTGTAAGACCTAGATTTAGAAGAACCATGGTAATTAATTTTTTTCCTTATTAGGAAACTTACTTGAATTTTTATTACCTCCTAAAAATCTATGGTTATGATCCAATTTTCTAAATCTTTTATTCATGGGAAAAAGATTATTTTCTTTAGACTACTACTTGCTTGACTTTAATTCTCATCTTAGCTTTTGGTGAGACTTCTCTTTATCATTAGCCCTATATGTGAATTAAATTGTTGAAGCCAAATTCCTTGGGTTTATCATGTTAAAATCATGCATTAGAATTTTCTTAAGCCCAAGTTGAAACGTAGTAATCTTGGTTTTTTTGTTATGCATATAGTTCACATGATGCAAAAAATTTGGGAAGTTGTTCTTATATTCAATAATAAACATATTATCTTGCTTTAAGATCTAAAAATACGTTATTCATTACTCCTTATAGTTTGAATTTAGGTACCTCTTACAAACTAAATTCTAAAAAATAGACCAAGACCAGTTTAAACACTGATGTCCTTTAATAGAACAAAGGTGGTTCCACCATAAGGCTGTAGGTTCTACTAACTGATAAGTTACCATTATCTCTTTCACATTGGATGGCATATTATGAAAAATAAAATATGTTTTCAAGTCTATCATCCATGCATCAGTTGCATCACATGATTCTTCATGTAAAAAGGTAGGTGATGAAAGTTTTTTTAGATCTTTGATGATTGTGTCAACAATGGTGAAAGGCAGTTCTTGAATTATAGGTCCTTCTACTTATATTATTTCCAACATAGGTACTTACTCTTGGGATATACCTTCAATAATATTTAATATTTGTTCTCTTTTATCAATATCTCTATAGAAGGTGTTAATAGCTATCAAGATTTCATTGAGGATTTTCTCATGCTTATCAGTTGAAATCCCACTGACTACTTTAGTATTGGTTACCTTGGTATTATTGTCAACATTATTTATGAGTAACTCTTCTAGGATATAAATATCCATGCAACCATGATGACCCCTTCAACATCCTCTACCACTAACCCTAGATGGGTTGACATTCAAATAATTCTTATGGAGGTTACCTCTACTTGATCATGTTCTAAGAACCTGAAAAAATCATAAATGATAACTTAGAAGATTTTAATTTTTAAGTAAAACACTCTTTCCTAGAGTTATCTAGAGAAAAAAATACTTTGATAACATATGAAACAACCCCAAATTATTTTTTTGAATCATATATCAAAGTAGATTTTGGACACATGTTAGGCTCACTTACTTTGCTTACTAACATAATGATAAACCTTCAGTGCACTCATGTATGCAAAACTAGAATTGAAGGAGGTGAACTAAGGAAATTAGATAGAGGTAAACACAAACAAAAGGTGCTATAGGGAAATATGTTATTGTATTAGAATAATTATGAGTTTTTAGGTGTATCAATGTATGCATATATGGCCAAGACCTAAGTATCATATGTGGCACTCATATTTTCTCATAGGACCATTTTTAGGTCCTTAAACTTAAATATATACTTCACTCTCTTTAGTAGTTTGATTCTTGTTAAAGAATGATTAAGTTAAAGGATTGGTTGAACTGAAATGGATAACTCTATTTCCCTATGTTATCATTCAGGGTAATTATAGGTTTATGTTAAAATACATGTTACATAGTTCCAACAAGAAATGTAATCATCAACCAAATTTTGAATCATTTACACAACAAAATATAATAAAAATAAAGAGGAAACATATTTAAATAGAATTTTTTCTAGTGTTATCGATCAAGTCATAATTCCGTACAACCTTTAAGGACATCACACTACTTCTATGATTCATAGATCATTTATTTACCAATCATTGATGTAGATACTAGAATAATAATCAATGATATAGTTATATTTCAAAAAAATTATTCTATAAGTAGTTAAGTAATAAAACATATAACCCTTTCTATTGGCATAGCCAATATGATATTAAAAGAGTTTAAGACATTCACTCAAATTAATTTGGACTATCTATTTGTTTCAAGAGAAGTAACTTATGTTAGTAGCGAATCTAGATCAAATATTTAATAAAATATAATGCATTTCCTTCCATAAAATATCTCATAATCATATGCATAATTATATCATTGTGTTTATAATTTACCTAGACTAGAAGAAGGTTGTAAGAATTCAATAGCAATGATCAAGCACATAATCTAACATCATCAAGTAATAGAATTAATCCAAGTTTCAAGTTAAGTGGAACTCAAATAATTTTTTTTACTTAAATAACTCTTACAAATTCCTCTATTGGAAAGCTAAGGTAGAAATGTAAGTAAGTTAAACTATCAAAAAATAAATTTAATTACATATAGATCAACATCAAAGAAAAATAGTGAGTGTAATGGTTTCAATTAATCAGCTAAGTCTTATTAAATAAAGTGACATAATAACTTGATTATCATTTTAATAATATATTATTATAGTTTTTTTTTAATTTATTTTACCTAAGGAAATGAATAACTTATGCAAAACAACATACATACCTATTATAAAATCATAAGATTTAGCTAACTATTATTTCATTTATTAAATAATATAAGAATTAACTTGTTAAATTTTATATTACACAAATATGACACATATTACTTAATAGATAATATCTTTTAAACATATGCAAAGTAGATACCTTGCATGCAACTAGTCAAGTCTAAAATGCATGTTTAGAAGGAAGGATTTGGTTTGTGTTTTTTATGAACTAGCTAACATAATTTGTGCATTGCTGAAATGATTAAGATATCCATATGCATCTATGTATTTGTATACATAAGGTGATTAAATATTAACTTAGTCAATATGAGTTAAATACATAACTTATATTTGAATCCTTTACACATTATAATTTAAACAATTTTATAGAATTAAGAAAGTAATGTAAAACATCTAAGTAAATCATAAGTTAGTATTCATATATTAATTTTATTAACATCAAGAATTAATAAGATATATATATATATGAGCTAAATCAACCTAGATATAATTAACATTATAAAATAATGTTAGATCAAACTATAATTAATATGATAATCAATATATACATGGATTAATTGCATACCCAAATTAAATATAGCTTTGATATAATTATAAATAATATTAAATCAATACATAATTAATCCAATAATTAAATAATACAATGTACCTAATATATATCACCTTCAACAAATAATCAATTTACCTTCTATAATATTTAATTTTCATTCATAACACATGTTAGTAGCCATAAATATATTAATTAATGTCAAGCTAACAAATATAGTCAATTTTACATGATATATTAATAACCAATCAAATTAATAAATCAAATTATTATCATTTTCATATGCATGTGGAAGGTCATCAATGCATGAAGTCGAACACGGATGAACTAGTCAAGATAAACCTACCCAACTAACCTTATGAACCCAACCATCAGTGAACCTCACCACCCTAATCATTAGCAAGATGATGGTTATGGTAATCAATAATATGATATTAATTCTGAGCAAATCAATTTCTGAAAAAATAGACATATCAAAAAAAGAATACAAAAAACATAACCATATCATTCTGAGGTGAGACATGAATAGTTAATCCATATGAAATATAAACTAGGAGAGGGGAAGTTTAATCTTATTTTTCAAATGATATAAAATATATTAACCCTAAACCATTATATATCCTTAAAAATTATCCTATTTGGACCCCATACAATGTTTATGTCAGCTTTAACCATCTAAATAATCCACACATTCCAACAACTAACCCAAACACCTAAGTAAAACTCAATTAAATAATTAAAAAAAAGAGAGAATATAACTCATTCACAATTCTTTATTTAACACAATAAAAAATCAAATAGATATGCGTCCAAGAGCAACAGTCTCAAATTCTGACACATGACCCATTTACTTTAAAAATATAAATTCACTAAGAGTATCAATAATGACACCAGTAATATATATTCATACCAATAAAATACCTTAACTCAAAGGTATATTTTGGCATGCATTCACACATCACAAGTATATCATGCAACTTTGATGTAAAGGTTAACATAGTCGATAAAATGACGTAGATGTAAAAGAAAAACAACATAACTATAAAATGAAACAATATAATAGAGTCAATAATAATAATAACCAAACCAATAATAATCAAGACCAAACACAATAATAATGATGACCTAAACAAACAGAAGACTACGGTTGATATCTAATACCATAGCAAAGCAAGTATAGGTAACTCATACACCCCAATCATAAAATATTAAAATAACATAGTCTCTTAAATTAAATACATCTTGAGCCACAAGGGGTCTCTCTCTCTCTCTCTCTCTCTCTCTCTCTCTCTCTCTCTCTCTCTCTCTCTCTCTCTCTCTCTCTCTCTCTCTCTCTCTCTCTCTCTCTCTCTATATATATATATATATATATATATATATATATATATATATATAGTTTGTATAGATCATGTATGTATAGTTCAACACCCTAAATAAAAATGAAGTGTTCACAACTTAGTTGGATGAGAATACCATAGAATTCTAATGAACATTGATTAAAAAGGGAAAGGACTCAAATGGTTCAGTGATTATCATCATACACATAGACAAACCATAAAATTAACCTTGTCACGAATAGATCTCAAGAACTATAAATGTAGTTGAAGATTAGAAGGTTGATATAACACAAAACATAGTCAAAATAACCAATGGAATAAAACCCTAATTATGACATGCATGCATATATAAAACACATAAATATTTTCACATGAACAAAAAAAAAGCATGGAGCATTTTATTATAACCAAACACCATGATAATAACAACTAACCAATTGTATCTTTATGTTTTTAAAAAATAAATGAACAAGATTATCAAAAGGTAATGAATGTACGGTGGTCCAAAATAACATAGTCTAAATAAAACCAATTTGGCTTTTGTAAAAGTTTGAATCACAAAATGCATAATAGATTTACCCAAACAAGGATATGATGTAGATAATATAAGGTGTGACAACCCATAATGACACTCATAAGGATAATAACCATGACCCTTTCAATAAACAAACAGCTTGATTTATCCATAAAAGGAACATAGACATATCTTTATGAGAACATGGTTACTACTTTTAACAACCATAGACATTTCTAAAGAAAAATAAAGTCATCTTAAAACAACATAGTCTCTATATGAAATAAGACCCAGTTAATATAAAACTAGGCAATATTTAAATGAAAACACCATTTATTCTTTGATAAAAAACATAGTCAAATACTTAAGAAATGTAATCACCTTTAATCAACTCCATTGAACAATGCACTTACCCTTTGTCAATCAACACAATTACTTAAAAGGCAAGGGAAACACACAGTTACCATTTTATTTTGTAAAACATTATCAACAATAACAAAATTATCTTCAAGCATATACATTCAGATGTTACTCATTGTATAATATAACTATCTTAACCTATTTTAATTTGAGCAAGAATATAGCTGGAGTCAACCCAAAACCCACATATAGTGAAAGACATAACTCCACAGCTAGTTATAAAACAAGTAAGACAACAAACAAAATGCATGTAGAATGGAGTCATAAACCAAAAGATTCAAACCAGTCATTCACATATAACTATGTATATCCAATGTAAACTTATATAGGATGATATATCAATATATCATTATATGGGGTTTGTGTATGCACCCAAAATTCCTAAGATTTTCAATTGTATAAGTAGCCTCTTATCATCATTTCCATTTAATCATATTAAACAAAAATGAAACTAGAAAACCAAAAGAATTACTTGAAAATGCAAAAAAAACTTTAACAAGATAAAATATAAAAACCTCTATCTTATTTCCATGTATTATTGTGTGTGTTTTCCAATCTACTATTGCTACCATTAAAACTAGCTAAGCTTTTCTATAATTTTATCTCCCAACTTTACATCTTCTTAACTTTTTTATCCACCATCTAAAATCTCATCCTTTGCATCCACTTTTGACATACCCAGTTTGATTCTACATTTATTTTTGAGGAGAGAGAAACACCTTTGTATCCCAAGGTAATCCCCTACCAACCTCACAATTAATGTCGTCTAGAAAACTCAATTGCTAATATGAGTGCCAACTAATAGAAACATAGGTTAAGGATTAACCTAACATTAATCCATAATTAAATAGAATTAACATTAATTCTTTTTGTTATCCATGCCATCTACCCTAATAAATGGAACTAAAACCAATTTCCATATGTTAATGACCTAAGCTGATACTATGATATTTAAATCAAATGACATAAGCCAAGTTGAATACAAAATTTAAGTCATGACAAAACAAGTCATCAAATTCTTTGGTTCCTAGTTGTATGCTTCTTATGTTCAGACTTGCACACTTGAAAAAAAAAGGCAAACAAATATCAATAACCCTCTAGTATGTCATTATAGTCAAGGAAGAATTTTGCATCTACAATTGACTGAATGTCAAAAATGACTGAGAGGTACCAACAAAAGGTAAGATCAACTCCATACTACTTCTAGATCTAACTGAACCAAGGTGAGAGGACTTATGGTGTATCTTGCTCACATGGAGTGATTATGGAATTCAACCTCCATAGGGATTATTGGCACAAAGAACAAAAAATATGACCAGGAAAAAACCAAACTTGTTCACTCCACCCAAAATGGACTATTTCATGGAATGAACAACTGCACTATAGCACACACAAGTTACTAAAGACATATGGGTATATGAATGTAATCTTCATTTTAAAGAATCTTTAATAACATAGGCTGAATGGAAAACTGTACTGTTGGATCTTTAAAGAAAAAAATGTAAACACATGTTAAGTATGTGATATTTATGCATTTGTAGGCAAATAACACTTAAAATATGTAAATGGTGTATTATCTACATGGTAGGATAGTGTATAAATAGGGTATCTACATGAAGGCTGATATGTTGATGAATTTCAAACAATAGGGTATTTTTCAATATACATGACATCAATTATTGAAAAATTGTAGATAAAATGACTAAAAAGCTAATGGGAACTACTAGAAGTAATTTGCATCCATTTGTGGAAATATAATGCATGAACCCAAATCATCCCAAAAACCATAGAGCATATACTAGACGTAGAATATCAAATACCTTTCCCTATCAAATTCATGAACCCAGGGTGTCATTAAGAGGTATTCAACAAAATATTTCCAAATCTCTATGCAAAAAGGGGTTTATAACCAATATCTATGCCCAAGATGACAATCATACATAAGCACAAGACTAGATATCCAATCAAAATAGCATGTAAAACATCTCATTGCATTTTATTAACAATAAAAAGTAAGAACCATAGGTATTTTCCATTATCATTGATTAAAATTTTACATACATCAATATCTCAAAATGTTTTCATGGGGACAAGCATGATGGATTTGATCCATTCCAGATAGGGGAGACATATAAACATGCTTTCAGATCTTGCTAGTGGATATATAATTACAACCACCTTAGAAAAAGAGATAAAATGCACACAACAATGTTCCCAAATTTTGAAAAAGTCTATTCTTAGAGAGAAAATCAAAGACCAACAAAAACCATAAAATAGAGGAGAAATGACCTATTTATATAATTTTTACACCCTTTTCAAATCTAGGAATGGGGGTTGCATTTTGTCAATTTGAAAAAATATAGTCAACACCCCAAAGTCCTACCAAGATGTTTCCATCTAGAAAAAATCCTTTTTGATGCCTAAAATCTTCATGTATTTACAAGAAAAATGATTCCTCTAACTACCTCTCCTTGGCTATAAATGTCTTTTTATTGAGCTGAATGTTAGGGTGTGGAGCTAAAAGCTACACCTTAAGGCAAACAGGAGGGTTTCTAGCGTATGCAGTCACCGGCATCGGCAGGCCACACCGATGACAGTCAGGGGACGCAGAAGGGAAACTGGCATCGACAGAAGATCGACCGGCGTCGGTCACCTCCAGGAAGGCAGGGACCGATGTCGGTCGCCTGTGGCAGTCTGAACTGCTGTTGACGAATAGTCAGTTAAGTGAAAGCAGAGTTTGCATGTTAAGGGCTTGTTCGAAGACTTGAGCGACAAGTCTAATTTGTGTATGCATGAGATCTATATAATAGACTCATGGGCTGTATTGTGAAGTGGAGAATTTGCAGAAGAGCTATGTGAAACTTGGAGAGTTCTTCCCATGGTGGAATCAAGTAGGATTCCCCATGTATGTTTAAGTAAGATCAGGTTTGATATGCAGGGATGTGTGTATGTGAGGGTCAGACAGAGATCGGCAGTTGGCCAGAGTCCAAGGTGACAGCAATACATCAGCAGGATCATGGAGAGATCTACTTGGAGTAAGGTTGTGTACTCGATTGTACAGATGTGCAATGAGGTGAACAACAGCTTGTGTTAGCTGTGTGTTGTGACCTATGAGAGAAGATTACTCTGGAGGGAAGTTTACTGTAAGTCCACAAAGTGGAAGAAAGAGTCCCACCTCTTTGTTGTAGATTCCTTTGTAATGAGTTGAATATAATTGTATATTGCCTCTCATGTTCTGTGTGTTATCTCATTGATAGTTATTTGTTCTTTTGGTTATTTCGCTTGTTTAATTGCTTATACAATGGTAATCATGTGTTCTCTTAAATCTGACAAGTTGTGTCAGAGCTTTGGGGTGTTTTGGTCCTGTCAATTGGTATCAGAGCGAGGTTGGACGTCCTCAGAGCGAGTTTGACTAACAGATGTCCCAGATCTGTTAAGTGTTTGTTGATTACAGGTTACTCACAGGGGTTGCTGTTTGAGTGGGAGTATAGCAAGGTAGAAGATGGTACAATGAGAATGAAAAAAATTAGGCACAGGTTTAACACCACAAGGAGTGTGGTGGGTTGTCTTCAGGTGGGAGCTTGAAGAGGAATACAAGCCAGGATGCAGATTGGATAGAGTACTGGTTTTGGGTACAGGTGCAGCTCTTTATCTCCAAGTGGGAGATTGTTAGGGTGTGGAGCTAAAAGCTACACCTTAAGGCAAACAGGAGGGTTTCTAGCATATGCAGTCACCAGCGTCGGCAGGCCACACCGATGACGGTCAGGGGACACAGAAGGGAAACTGGCATCGACAGAAGATCGGCCGGCGTCGGTCACCTCCAAGAAGGCAGGGACCAACGTCGGTCACCTGTGGCGGTTTGAACTACTGTTGACGAACAGTCAGTCAAGTGAACGCGGAGTTTGCATGTTAAGGGCTTGTTCGAAGCCTTGAGCGGCAAGTCTAATTTGTGTATGCATGAGATCTATATAATAGACTCATGGGCTGTATTGTGAAGTGGAGAATTTGCAAAAGAGCTATGTGAAACATGGAGAGTTCTTCCCATGGTGGAATCAAGTAGGATTCCCCATGTATGTTTAAGTAAGATCAGGTTTGATATGCAGGGATGTGTGTATGCAAGGGTCAGACAGAGATCGGCGGTTGGCCAGGGTCCAAGGTGACAACAATACATCAGCAGGATCATGGAGAGATCTACTTAGAGTACGGTTGTGTACTCAATTGTACAGATGTGCAATGAGGTGAACAACAGCTTGTGTTAGCTGTGTGTTGTGACCTATGAGAGAAGATTACTCTGGAGGGAAGTTTACTGTAAGCCCACGAAGTGGAAGAAAGAGTCCCACCTCTTTGTTGTATATTCCTTTGTAATGAGTTGAATATAATTGTATATTGCCTCTCATGTTCTGTATGTTATCTCATTGATAGTTATTTGTTCTTCTGGTTATTCCGCATGTTTAATTGCTTATACAATGGTAATCATGTGTTCTCTTAAATCTGACAAGTTGTGTCAGAGCTTTGGGGTGTTTCGGTCCTATCACTGAAAAGAGAATGTTTGAGGTGGAGGCCAAACAAACTCCTTGTATTTTTTTTTCAACTACCTGGAGATGCCCTTGACAACTTGCTTGTACAACTAGAACCTCCTAGACAATTACTTTTTCCCTTATGCACACCATGGAATAACCTACTCAAGCAATGATGGTAAGTGAATATTATAGATCCATGTATATTCAAATGATCTTCCTCCAATGGCCCACCTTGGCCTTGCAAACATGTAATATCTCTCCCATGGATGAGTTTGAAAAAGAATAGCATGAGAAAATGTAATACATAGGTTTATTTTACGTTTTAGCTTTTTGGCTCCAACTTGTTTTTCAACACTTTGCATTTTGCACTTTTGCTTTTTTCAAATTTACTTTATATGGTTGTCTCCACTTTTTCAATGCATAAATACATTAATTTATACTTTTTAGCCTTTTGGCGAAATCTAGGTCATATTTGTAATTTTACAATTTACAAATTTGTAAATTGTCATTCGCAATTAGAGTTCCCCTGATAAGTTTCCTTAGTGAAATGGGAACTCTAGCTACAATTTGCAATTTACAAATTTGCAAAATTACAAATTGTAGTTAGAGTTTTATATTCTTTCAAACATTCCTTGTAGGGAACCTAAAACTCCAATTGTAATTTACAATTTTACAAAATCGCAAATTGTATTTAGGGTTCCCATTTCCCTCAATAGTTCCTTTTAGGGAATCCAAAACTCCAAAGTAAATTACAATTTTGTAAAATTTCAAAATTGTAATTGGTTGTGGAAGTTCCCGCTTGTATTAAGGTTATCGATTGACTGGAGTTGGTTGGGGGTTTGGGAGACCCAAGTACAATCTATAATTTGCATAAGTACAAAATTGTAAAATTGCATTTCTCCTCCAATTCTCCCCGAAGTTCCTTGAGTTGAATTTTCTCTCACCTAATGTTACCAGTCAAATTGGAAGAGTTGAGCACAATTTGCATTTACACTTTGAAGATTTGCATTTTGCAAATTATTCTTCACACTGAAATCTCCGAGGGAGTTTAAGGGCCCCATATGTAATTTTTTAAACTTGCCATTTTCTTAATTTTTCAACTTAACTCCACTCCTACTTGGTTTAGCACATAACAACACTATAAAAAAATTTCTAGAAACATGGCTATTTCTCAACTCAAAAAATCTTTCTTTGTTTGCACAATGCATTCAGATCTTCAACATTCACCAATAAAATTCTTCACTTACCTATAGCCATGTATATGTTTCAAGCCATAGATTTTTCAATCAATGCATCAAAAACACCATCAATATTACTCTCAATAGCACTGACAGAGAACTGAAACCTTAACCTCAACTATTGCATATTACGAATCTCCCCAAGATGAAAAAATAATCCCACCAAGGATCCAACTATAGATGAGAGTATTGAATACCATATGTGTGTGTCCATAAAATATATGGAGATAATATATGCCAAAATCACCTCAACAATAATTCAATTTTTATTTTTTTGAAAAACTCATGCCACTTGTGAGTGGTTACTTTAATTTCCAATATTGCCTTTGTTGGTTTTGACATAGGCCCGATCTGAAAAAAGTATCTAAAGGATAACTTTATAGCGAGCAACAATACCAAAAAGAGAGAATAAGAGATGTTATTTAAAATTCCTTCTCGAAGCCCACATCAAACAAATGCTCTCGACTCAAACCACCATGTCAAAGCATGAAAAACCCTCCAGTCGCTTTTCTCCATGACGTTTATAACCCATGGGATGATAAAAAGTAGCAAGGCCAAGACTTTAGGAGTGATGAATACAAAATCGGCTTCCACAAAGTTAAACAACATACTCCTTTCCTTATTCATCCATCAAAGATCATGATTTTTTTTTCCCAAATCTGAATATAGATAAAGCCAAATAGGATGGTCAAGATAGCTGCCATAATGGTCTGTTATTTAAAAGGGCTGGGTCATGTGCTTAACCCTATCCATTTAATGTTGAAGATTTATGAACTGATTTTGTGGTGTTGAGATTGGGAGCAGGGCTGTCTCAAGCACGACCAATGCCTTTTTCACTCCAATACCTAACAAGCAACTTTTGCACTACCTTCCAGACTTGTCCAGGTTATTGGAGAGCATGATTATCCTGCCATCAGGATGTGTGTACCTTCTATCTTTTTGACTTTTCCTACTTATTCCTTTCTTTACTACCTACAAGATCTGTAAAGGGGAATGCAAATTACAATTTTCAATTTTAACAATTGCTAATTGCATCCACGCTTCCCGTTTCCGCCAACCACTACCACGTATTTTGTGTTACGTGGTTACATTGCAGTCAACCTTGAATTCTCTACCAGGCTTTTTCTGTTCATGGGATTCAGAGAGCTAGAAGCAAATTACAATTTTCAACCATTTCCAAATTACGTTGTAGTTCCTCTTTTCCACCACTCACCTTTTATCTTCCTTCTACGGGATCCAAAACAGTGGGAATAATTAGCAATTGCATTTAGCATAGTTTTTCTCCGCCACAATTTTCCCGTGGAGTTCTCATACCTCATTTGCAATTTTTTGTTGAACCTCAGACTTCTGATGGAACTATTAGGTGCATCTTGTAACTTTGCGAAATGGTCAAACTTCAGTCAAAATGGGAATGTTCTACCTTTTTTCCATGCATCCCTGTTTACTCCATGCATTATTTTCACGGGCTGCATTTTATTAAAACTTCACCTTGTCTTTCATCTCCCACACGGCAGGCTTAGCATTCTCAAATGCTATGTTGGATCTTTTTTTGTTACCACATGGGCACTTCCATGTCAAAGGCCCTTTTAAAACATTTCCTTATTTTACTTGTATTTGACTGTTTTCTACCTCCAACATGATAGGGTCCACGTCTCCATTCCTTGGCTTCATTTAAAAACATTTATGCATTTGTTCCCTTGATGCCACATAGGACAAAGGACCTCCACATTGGAACATAAACATGGTGCAAATTTGAGCACCAACAGAAATACAAGCCACCACCTTAGTCTAAGGCCTAGTTAAGTTGAAGGGTTATACCAAGGGAGTAGGGTGACAAGGATTCTCAAGAAGGGGTGTCAAAGGGTAGGTCTAGGTAAGTTTAGATAGAGTGTAATAATAGGTTATTAGGATCAATCAAGGGATGTAGAAAATAATCCTAAGCCTACACGAAAGAGAAAATAGAAAGGAGTTGTGCACATGGAATAAAGATTACAACCAACAAACCACATAACAAAAGGTAATGGTAAATAATGATAAATAAAAACCTCAAATAAAGTAAAATAATAATAACATTTATAAGGACCAAAGTCGACAATGATGATTATCAATCAATGTCTTTGAAGGATAAAATGAAATCAAGAAATATACTTATTACACATGTTGACATGCTTAAAATTCATTTGGTTTTGGGATTATAGCCTCCAACATCTACCTAGCTCATAGATAAAACCTACAACCACCAAAAATCAATTGCATTATGTCAAAAATCGATAATTTAATAGAGACTAATAACATTATCAATAATAGTAAGTACATTAAACTAATATGTACAAATTTAAAATGCATAGTTCAACACTGCTGCAATTAGTACCACATATATTCTAACTAATAACAGTCAATAATTAATATAACAACATAACATCCATGTTATAATAGTAGAATAAATTCTAAAAATGCAGAATCGTAACATAACACTTGCATTTGATATAGATAGTTATGTTAATATTGGTATCTTATATGGAGTAGTGACTTGAACCTTTTGGGTTTTCTATCACCTTTCATTTGATGTCTTTAGATAGTGTGCATAGGTTATTTCTATTCTTCAAATGATCAAAACCTAATTTGTACACCCTTGTAGATATTATGGGAAATGGGCTATTAAACACATGTTATTGAGCTAAAACAAGTATCCCTCTATCAATTGGTGCTACCTACATAGCCAATATTCTAAAGAGGGCCCCAAGTTTATGTAATTATCCCATACATGTTAGCTTGTTTGTACATAAGTATGTAATGTGTGATAAAAAAATTATATATAATGATGAAAGTGTATAGAATGACCTAGTGTGATAAGAAAATATGGCTTATGTGATGCTCTTTCATTACATCAAACCTGTATGAATACTTCTCTTATGCATAATATGTAAATAGGGTCACATATGGTAGGTTTGCTCACTTGAATGCTTGATTAAGTGATTTTTAGTAGTTTCCTTGTGAGCTCCCAATATTTACTATGTGACTAGGTTATGAATGAAAATATCTATCATCAGTGGACTTAGACCAACCATAAGGATATGTTTCATTTCAAAATTGGATGATTTTTTAGCACTAGACACTTACATGTAAAAATGGCACTTTCGCTGACATATGCATTTAGATGGGATGTAATTGCCTAGGAAACTAGATAATAGGTGTAGATGTAGAACTAGAAATGAAGGATAATAAATAGTTTTAGAACACTTGGAATGGTATATAAGTCATGGTCATGATAATAATAGTGTTATAACTAAAAGATAAGTAATTTAGCACAAAGAGATAGTGAACATTGGCCTCTCAACAACTATAAAGTCTTAAAACTGAAGGGTACAACCATGATAAGTAGTTTCCAATTGTACAAGACTAAGGTGTTATATAATTTATATTTGGTGCGTACAAATTCAAAAATTTACATATATCCAATTCTTTAGCACACTTTTCATCTATTAGTCTACCCATACACTATATTACGTACCTTTATATACTAGATACATCTATTCATGATTAGCTTCATCTAAACAATAACACCTTCAGAATCCTAGATAAATATTATGTAAAATTTAAATCATCTTTTACACTCATAGGACACTTCATTTAACCTATATAATGCCCATTATCGTAGGTATCTCCATTTTATGGTAGTTTCCAGGATCCAATGATTTTTTTTTTTAAAACTGGAAATCTCCATTAAGTTGGCCTTGACATATTTCATACATGTGTTGTAGTGGAAAATTAAAAATAAATCGCCTATATATACAAATCATCCTAAAGGATGTTAGTCACCTAAAAGTTCCTTGGATCATCTTTCAATCTCTTAAAAAAAATTAAATCATAGTAATATCTAAAATTCTCAAGAATAAGTTCTAGATTAGTACAAACAAAAAAATATGAGTAAAAAAAGGTTGAAGTTGAATAGTGACAAATATCAAAGATCAACAGTGGCACTACGTTCATGATTTTTCACAATATTTCACATTCATATACCATTTTAGGTGATAGAACTATGTGTAGTTTTATCCATCTTCAAATTAATGAAACATATCCAATGCTCAATTTTTTAATTCGGAATAGTTGAGGCAATCTAAACCAAAGTAATAACCCTTGTTTAAAGTATCTAGTGATTAATCAATAATTTTTTTTTGGAAAAAAAGAAACAAAAAAATTAAATTATCACACTAGACATAAGAGTTTTAATCCATATAAAACAATTACAAGTGAAGGTTTAAGTTTCCTAAAATTTGTAGGCCCTCAATTTACTTAGATAAACTTCTAGTAAACCCTGACAATGTCAGTTACCTTAAGTATTTTAATATCTAGACAATTTCCCAATTGTTTATTAAATTATTCTTTTGAATGTAATCTTAATATAAATTAAAAACCTCTACAAATAAATAATAAAACCCATGAAATGAATAATCATAAAAGTGAATTTTAAATTGAAATAAGGACAAAATGTGCTTAAAGATCAATATAACAATGAAGATAAATCGTATGGGGGATAACATAAGACCTTAGTCTTGAGAATATTAGTTTGGAAAAAAGGAACTGGAAATTTATATTCCACATAAGTTTTGAATTCTAACTACATTTTATATTTTAGTTATTCGATTGTCATTGAAATATTTTAGGAAGAAATTGATTCAATATAAATAAAACTATGGAAGAATGCCATGGATGAAGAAATGAAGGCTTTCGAGATAATATGACATGGGATTTATAAGTTTTATTGTTATAAAAAGCTTAATTGTATATAACGAAACCTCAATTAAAAAAAAGTAAATTCTAAAAGTATGAATCTCACTTGATAAAAAAAACGGTGTTCTTAACTGAGTTCGAGTAAATTCTAAAAGTATGAATCTCACTTGATAAAAAAAACGGTGTTCTTAACTGAGTTCGAGTAAATTCTAAAAGTATGAATCTCACTTGATAAAAAAAACGGTGTTCTTAACTGAGTTCGTGTAGTTGAGATTTATATTTATTTTTGATGTTGCAATTTGTTATATTTATCTTTAACATTTTTTATTATGTTCATATTAAAAAGAACATATGGATGTGAAGATACTATTATTAAAAGGGTTTTTGAATAATAAATTTGTATTTTATTATTTTTAATTTTAAGGAAAAGATGAGTTAGTTTTGATGTTGAAGACATTTTTCTATAGTGAAAAATCATCAATGATGTGGTATCATATTCATTCATATATATATATATATATATATATATATATATATATATATATATATATATATAAAGAAAGTGTAGGTAATTAGTATGTATATTTCATATAAGTTGGTGACTATTTAGTTATTGTGATATAAATATTAATGATATTTTATTGATTACAAATTATAAAGAAATCATCAAGGCATTTGGATTTCAACTTTCACTCATTTTGATATGAAAGATTTCAAATCTAAAAATTGTATTTTGAAAATAAAAGTTAAAAATAATCATATATATATATATATATATATATATATATATATATATAAATATATATGAAGTTAAGATGATATTACATTAATTTAAAATATATTAGTTTTGGAATAATCACATTACAGTTATATATATGTATATATCTATATGTGTATTTTCCTCCACACACATACAGACATGTACATACACACAAACACACAGACATATGTATGTATGTACACACACATAAAATATGTGTGTAAAAATTTATTAAAACTTAAAAAGATATTAAAAGTATCTCCCATTTTTCCTATACAAGTATTATTTGAATTCTAATATATATAATAGTTTTTTTATCATACTAGACATTTTTCATTCAATGAAAATTAGAAAAAGATATATTGCAAACCTCAATAAGGAACATTATACTTCTAAGTAGATAATAGTTATATATTTTGGTGCAAAAATTTAATGTAATTATTAAAAATAAAAATATGATATTAAAAAATTAATATATACATAATTTTTTTTTTTAAAGAAAAAGTACTTGGAAATCTTGATTGTCAAAAATATACAAAAATTGTGTTTATATTCTTTGAGTAATTATTTGGATGAGTAAGAACCGTGAAATAATTAAATCCAAATTATAGAATTTGAGTTCAAAGATACTACTCATCCATGCAAATAATATTTATTTTATAGAGGTAGTTTCCAATTGTTGGTTTATATATATCTTTATATATAACGACATTGTATATCGCTGTCTAATATCATTTTACTAAGGACATGGGAAGTCTGATAGAAATAATAATGTTCGTGACTCGTTAATTTAGTCTGTCATTCCCGAGAATCTCTCTCTGTAGGAAATGAATGAAAAGATGCTTCAAAGTTCATTTTATGTATGTGTCTCCCCACACGGATGTATTAATTACTTTGGAGTATTTTTTTTGTGTTTTATAATTGTTATACTTAATACAAGCCATGTAAGGCGTGTATAGGTGGTCGGTTTCGGGGTATGGGGGATATTGGTCCCAAATTCTAATATAAAGATTTTTGGATCTTTAAGGAGCGTTTTTTTATCTATGATTTTATTCATGTTTAATTATAATATTAGATTGTGGTTTTTTACATTGATGTGTTTATAAATATTTGTATATGTATTAGTGTTAAAAATTATATTGATATATTAAATTAATGATTAAAACGATAAAATAAGTGGTTAATTTTTTGTTAGATTATATTATTAAAATATTTTTTTATTTAAAAAAATTTTGTGTGTATTAGAATATCATTATTTCTTCCAGTTACATTTTAATATTCTGTTAGCATTTCTTTGTATCAATATGTTTATCACCATTTTTTTTTTAAAATTCATCATCACTTAAGGGACATCATCGTGACATACATCATATGATTCAATTATTAAGAGAATATCATATAACAATAAAAAAATGTCTCATTACTATTTCAATCTGATACTTTTTATACTATTATATGTATATAAATTTATATAACGTATACCTCTTGAATTATTACAACTCTATACCAAACTCAAACATACCTTATTATTATAGGATATAATTTTCAATGTCATGTCCTCCTCACTTATTACATATTTGATGCTTTAATGTTGTAATACATGATGGTACATTCACCTCTTCTATAAGTCTATGTTCCTCTTGTGTGCCAATGGTCTATCCATATTCCCCCAAAAGAAAATGAGTATAACTATGGGTTAAATCAGTGCTATCTAATTATAAGCCCAATTTTTATAAATCCCCTGTTAATACTCCACTACGTGCTACATAAAAATAGATGTATAAACACACATAAATATGGAAAAATAAAAAAATGATCTAATGAATGTGGTACACATCTCGTTTCTAATGCCCAGATGCAATTCATTAGTATACAATTGTCTACAAAGGCATGGTTTATCTCCCTCTAGAATCAGTTTAGATTGAATTCGTCTTCTATTCCCCAAAGGCCATGCAATCCTCACATAGTAGTAGTGAAACATAATATCATTTTACCGAATATACTTATGTATTATCAGCGACTCAACTCTAACTATAATTTTGAGGACATGTCATACACCATTTAAAATAATGGTCAGCTCCTTTGTAAATAAATAATATTTATCACTATTCCTCTATTCAGCCAATGTGCATAGTGAAATTGAAACACACTACGATAAGATGTGCGACATTTCCATGTGTAAATCTTAGTATATGTATCAAATATAACTTTGGAAATAAATATGATTTTATTTAATTCAATATTAACTTATACAATTATTATTGCATGTTAATGACATGATTAATTATATTATTATAAAAAAAAGATAAAATTTGAATTTTATTTAATAGTGGAGATCAAATTAAAGGGAATGCTGGAGATTGAGGTGGGTTTATCGACCAAAGAGAAGGCAAAATAACTCTTATAATTAATGTTATTTTATTTTCTTTAAAATTAACTTACTAAAAAATGATTACTTGTTAATAACATGATTAATCGCATAAAAAATAAAATAAAATACATGTTTTATCTAATAGTTCATAACATTAAAATAAAATATATATATATATAAAGGAAAAAAATGATTTTTTAATGAAAAAACGATAAAATATTTATAAAAACCATAGAGACCTATCCAAGACTATACAATTATAAATATATGAAACAATACTCCCTTATGTTATATCTAGATGTGAATATATTTGAGATAGCACCATAGATTAAAAAAGTACTGCCAAAATGACTTATAAACCTTAAATCCTTGTTCTATATAGAAATATAACTTTTTATATAAATTTTATGTACTAAACATCACTTACGACTTACTATGGTATTCTCACTCAAAGTATATGTTTTAAAAAAGTATCTTTTAAATTGTCTCTAATTTTACTCTCACTTTATATATTGGGGACAAAATCGTAAACCTTCGTTTCATTTAACCTAAATTCATTTATATATAAGTTATTATTTATTAATTTTTATAATATAATTTACACTACATTACCATATATATATTTATTGTTACTTTATTCGTTGGATAAAGTTCCATATTTTCTTCGGATCCAATTTTTCTTTTGGTTCCACTTCACGCATATATTCTGAGAGGAAACTATATTTAACATTTTCATATTGAACAATCTCATGTTTTACTGTTTGTAAAATTCACAATAATTATTAGAATAAAGTCACATCACAAAACAATCATAGGGTTATAACTTTAACTTGAAGATGCCTAATAGAATTTAGATTCATATATAACGTACAGAGTCCCATCACATCAAGGCATATGTTTTTAACGCCATCTTGCCTAATTATCTCCTTGGATTGTTCTTTGTAAATATGGCACTTCCAGTACATACTTGGGAATAGAGCATACCTTGTTTCAATCAATTTAAGAAAGTAGATTTTACGTTTTTAAGGTTCGTTATTTTCAATCTTATATATTCAAATCAACAATATACTTTTTAGTATTGTTTACATATTTTAATTTGAAGTGCATGATTATGTCACCTAGTTCATGGTTAAGAGCACATTTAAAATTGAGATAATATTTAGTATTATAAAATGACTAAAAAAGTATTTAGAGAAAAAGGATAAGGTATTTGTTAATAGATATAAAGTATTTATTATTCTGGATAAGGTATTTGTTAATAGATATAAAGTATTTATTATTCTGGATAAGCTATTTAGATAAAAAGGACAAAGTGAGGACTAAAAAAGGTTTTGACAACTACTCAAAAATATTATAAATGTATATAGGATTATTGATGATTGGAAATTATTGATGTCAGGAACCAATAGTAAGTTACATCCAAGCATCAAGGAAGACTTTGACAATGTTATTCATTTATTTTCAATAAATGATAATGTGAAAAGCTATAACAAAATGAAATTTAAATCATTAAAATGATTGATTGTATGAAGCATTGCAACCAAAACAAGTTTTACCAATCCATCAGGAGGTCAGAACAATGAATTAAATGTGGATTTATTAATTGCTAAGGATTCAAGGGTGATGTTAACCTCAAACATATGGATAGAATATTGACTTGTAAATGGATCTCTAATAAATATTCAAAGTATAATATACAAACATCGAAGTTCCCCACTAGAGCCACCTACATATGTTATGGTGGAATTTAACAGTTACTATAGAATGTCGTATATTTCTTATTTGGATGAACATGAAATGTTGTATTAATTTATATTTATTGATAATTTTACATTCCACACTTATGGGTGTTACTAGCATGTATATATATTAAATATATCTATTTAAAAGATGTTGAAAGATATCAATTTTGAGGCACCTATCTACTCTACATCACAATATATGCACCTGAAGATTGATATCTCTTGACATCTTTTATATAGATGTATTTAAGATATTTATGCTAGTATATATTTTAATAACATCTTATTAAGACTATAGTTTATGGTTCTAGTAATTATCTTTCTTAAATGAATATGTCTATTTACCCTTTGTAACTTTTTAATGTAGTCATTAGAGTTTGACATTACTATTATTTATGAATTTAAATGTAAATTCACCTATAATAATTAGATATTACAATCCATTTGTACACACAATAACTATTGATTAGAGATCTTTTATTGAACAATTTTTTTTAACATGAGAGGTATATTGTGTGAATCTATGTTTTAAACAATGTCATTATTGTACTATATGGATTATGATTTTTAGAGGGATAATCAATGGACCTTATCCAAATAAAATCTTATAAAAATGACTAATTTATTTTACCAATGATTTATATCAAATATTTGTTTATTTAGGTAAACAAAATCTGAAACACAGATCAATAACATGGAAGCAGAGAATGAACCTAGGCAATTGGAACTATGAATTCAAATTTAAGTTTCAAACATTCTTTTAGTATTAAAATTTTAAATTTATAAACCTACCAATGATGAAATGTATCATCGTAAGAAAATTATTTGATCATTTTTAAAATTTAGTGTGACAATCGTGACAATTTCAATTGAATATTTATAAAGTTAAATTTATTCGACATGT
>JARHVA010004039.1:257500-535000 GCA_037957365.1 Torreya grandis
GAGAACCAAAATAGATTGGATGAAAAACATTGATGCCATAAAACCATGTGAAAGGTAAAAAAACTACCATAGAATGCTGACCATGATCACAAAATATATAGGTCAAAAAATAATAAGGAAAATGAATGAGAGTCTAAGAGGAGTCTTTTTTCGAGTAGGGGAAGATGATTGAGCTTTCCAAATGTTTCATCATCAAACCCTGACTACAAAGTGTTAAATTTAAATTTAGAATTATTATTCTTATCATCATGCTTTTATAGAGAAACAACCTCATGCTCTCTAGATTATTTTTGACAGTGGTCAGTACAAAGCATCTCACACTCCCTAAAAGAGAAACAACCATAGTACATATATAGTATATATATGTCATGTCTAGACATGGATATAGATGCGTATTTGGAATCTATTAAAAGCATAGAGGGGCTTTCTGAGTCCATTGAAATCCTTGATTGAAATGGAATGTGATTCCACTTGAGTTGAAATAGATGAGAAAAAAAGAATGGTGGCATTGTTGCTCTTGTGCTGAGTTAATGAAAAGAATAGAATAAAACTTGATATGGCGACCATGTTAATGTTGTTGCACGAAAAGGTTTCTTCAAGATGTTCAAACCCTACACATGGTGAATATAGGTGGAGGTAAAAATTCATTTTTGGCATGTCGAATGGATATCAGTAGATGCACTACCATATTTCTATATGTCTCTTAAATTTGTCCTCATTGCCAAGGTATGGCTATTGGTCTATCATATAATATTCAACCTCCCTATCCACACTACTCCATAGAAATTGAAACCATTGTTCTTTTATTAATGTGAAGAATGTAATGAAATTTATGTGTTACCTCGATCTGATCAAAGCCAAAAATCACATAAAATCTACTCAGCTAATCAATGTCTCAAAAAATATAATATTATATTCAGTGCGTTAAAAACATGCACTTCCCTTTTTCCAAACCTTCGTATATTTTTCATTGGAAAAAATGATGCATTGTGATTGGCCAACAGAGTAGGAAATAATAATAGGTTAAGATGAAATGAAGGCAATAGTCCCCCTTCGAAACTAATAACAATAGAGATTTGAATAAATGCTACCAAAATAACTTACAAACCTTAAATCCTTACTCAATATACAAATATATATTTTTATATCATACACTAGACATCCTTACAACTTTCCATGGTATCCTTAGTGTATTTGAATGAAAAAAAAAAAATTGGATTGTCTCTAATTTTATCATCAGCTTATATATTGGGGAGAAACATTCAAAAGTTCATTTCATTCAACTTAAGTTATTTTATATGTAAGTTATTATTTCTTGATTTTTATAGCATAGTTTGCATTATATTATTGTATACGTTTTCATTCTTTATTATTCATTAGATAATGTTTCATATTTTATTTAAATCTAAATATTATTTTTTTTCCTAAATTTCATCCATATATTTTGAGGGGAAATTATATTTAGCATTTTTATTATAATCAATTTCGTGTTTTAGTATATACAATATTCATAATAATTATTGAAATAAAGTTTCTTCATAAGACAACTATATAATTATAACTTTAATTTGTAGATGCCTAATACAATTTAGATTCTTATATAAAGCATAGATTCACATCACATTAGGACATATAAGTTATTAACTCCACCTTGCCTAATTATATACTTAGATTGTCTATTGTAAATATGGAACTTCCATTACATACTTGGAAATAGTTCATACCTTGTTTCAAACAATTTCCATTCACCCCTAATTTATTTAAGAATATAGATTTTAAGTCTCCAAGACTCATTATTTTTAATGTTAGACACTTAAATCACCAATATCATTTTTAGTATTATTTATATATTTTACTTTTAAGTGTATGACTATGCCACCTATTTCATGATTAAGAGTATACTTAAAATTGGGGTAATGTATAATATTACAAAAATAATCATGGGGTTTATGTTATGTCAATTTCTATACCATGAGATTTATATTATGTCAATGTGTGTATGTGTGTGTGAGAAATAAAATATTGGTACTTAAATACACATTTAAAGCCTCCCACCTCTTTATTACCAGAGACAACCTCCACTATATTTTTTTTGGTAACATCTTGTTAAGATCATATTATATTTTTCTAGTAACTATCCTCTTTTAAATGAATATGCCTATTTATCACTTTTTACTTTTTATTATAATCATTAGAATGTGGTACATTCTAATAGTTCTAAATTTGAATGTAAATTTGCCTATAATGTTTAGATAGTGTGATCCATTTATATTCACAATTACTATTGATTAGAGATTTATCATTGAACAATTTTTTTTAACATGACAAGAATTTTGTATTATTCTAGTAACTATCCTCTTTTAAATGAATATGCCTATTTACTGCTTTTTACTTTTTATTATAATTATTAAAATTTAGCACATGCTAATATTTCTGAATTTGAATGTAATTTTGCCTATAATATTCAGATATTGTGATCCATTTGTATGCATAATTACTATTGATTAGAGATCTATCATTGAAAATTTTATTTTAACATGAGAGACATATTATATGAATCTATTGTTTGAAACAATTTTATTATTCAACTATAAGAGTTATTAATGTTAGATGGTTGATCAATGGACTTTATCCACAGAAACCTTAATACAAACCACCAATTTATTTTATCAGTGATATATGTCAGAGATTTATTTATTTAGGTAAACAAAATGTGCAACACATAGATCAAGAACATGGAAGCAAAGAATGAACCTAGGCAAATGCAACCATGAAATCTAATTTAGGTTTCAAACATTCTTCTAGTATTCAAGATTTCAATTCATAAACCTATTGAGAAAATATTATCTTAAATACCTTTTTCAATAATATCTAAAATTTAGTATGTCAATTGTTACAATTTCTATTGTAAATTTTTTAAGTTAAATTTTTGTGGCATATCTTTTTGAATACTATAATGAATGTCATTTATATTTTTATGTCTATTTGTTTGTATAAATATGGTAAATTTTCATTGCAAAGTATCCTTCGATTTAAATGTGATGATCAAGGAGTATTTATTTCATCAAAATTATTTAAAACTTGCAAGTTTATTTTTTTCCTTTAGAATATAACATATTAATAATTGAATGTGATAGTTTATCAAATTTCAACTTTAAATATTTTTACATTTTTATATGTATCCCTTTTATATTTTTTTTAATTAATAATTATTATTTATTATTTTAAAAATATATTGTAAATACTTAATAAATATAATTAATCTATTTAAAGATGATTTGCACTCATAACTAGATTCAAAATATATTCCTCATCAATGGAAAGGAAAGATTATAATTAGAGTTAGAAACTAAAAAAACAACTGGAATATAGTAGATTGATACTCATGTTGAAACCCATTTATGGTATTGGCACCGGGATTTGTTTCTACATTTATAGTTTTAATAAACTGTTAAACGTGCAGAAAAGAAAAACATGGCTTCAAAGTGAAAGGTATGGACTTCAATTTAAATCCGCATAGCTCTAAAAAGTGAACTATTTCGAAAAGTGGATTCAGAAAAGTAAACAATTTACAAAAGTAGCTTACATGTGATGGCCGAGTTCTTGCTTTTGATATTTTCTCGTAAATATAAATGCACTTAAATTCAACGGAAGGCGTTTAACCTAGGGAAAGCATCATTTGTTTGTTCATTTGCAGCTTAAAAAATAAGAGCGTGAAGCAAATTAAACATATGGCTTACTAAGTGCAACGTGAAAACATCAACTTACAAAATTATATTACATGTGATGGTTAGCTTCTTGGTTTTAATATTTGCCCACCAATATAAATTCACTAGATTCAAAGGAAACTAGTTAAATTTGACTTTAGGTAATTTGATTTATTTAAATTTTAATTAATTAAATGAAATTTCTTTTTTCTTCTTTAAAATTAAATAATTAATTATTATGTTATTGTTTTTCTATTTTTTTAAAAGATAAATGAGGGTTATAGTGTTTCTAACCCTTAGTAATGATTGAACAAAAATATCACTTATTTGTCTCAGATAAAAATGTCAGGATCCCACTCTTCAATAGGAGTATATGTATGATTACTTTGTATAAGCAACTAAACACAGAATTTAACCAGAAGTACAAGTAACTAGAAATATGAAACAACACAGAATATGAGAGACAATACCCAATTGTATTAATGCTTATACAGAAGGAAATACATTAAAGAAGATGCCACTTCTTCTCCACACCTCTCAGAAGCTTCCCATACCTCAAGTGTACAGTAATTCTCCTCCAACACTTCACTCTCTTACCGAAACGGTCCCAACACACAACTCAAATATAGATTTGTTGTTCACCTCCAACTGGTCAGTAACAACGCTGCCAGCACACCAAGTACACATTCGTACTCCAAGTAGATCTCTTACTCTCTGCTGCCACCTGCAAATCACTAGACCTTACTCACCTTGTAGATGTCTCTACACCCTGAAGAACCCTTGTCCTTGCCTCACCAAGTCCTTATGATTCTCCAATCAGTACCCATGCTTCGCACTGATGTGGAACTAGGAAGAACACACCATTGCTCTCTTCTCTCTGAAGGAGCTTATTTTTGCTCTCTTACTCTCTAGCACACTTTTACAATACAGCCCATGAGTCTATTATATAGATCTCATGCATACACAAATTAGACTATCTTAATTACAATAATTAGACTCACAACTCTAAGACTAAAATAAGTCTTTACATGCAAACTGGCGGTCCAAAAATAGACCTATCCGAAACTTGCATGCAAACTGCATGCACACACAAGTTGCCGACGTCGGCACCTTCATGACCGATGTCGACCGACTAGTAACCGATGTCGGTTGCTTCTGTACTGCACCATGACCGACGTCGATTGCTCTGCAACTCATTGTGCAACTCCCTGCAACCTCCGTAACTTTTGCAACTCCCTTGTTCACATCCTGGTGAAGCTTTTAGCTCCATAACCTAACAATCTCTCACTTAGAGATAAATAGCTGCACCTGTACCTGTACCTGTACCTTCATCTAATTCATTCCCTGGCTTATATCCCTCTTCAAGTTCAATCCTGAAGACCATCCACCACATAACTTGTGGTGCTCCACCTGTCATCCAAGTAATCTGCCACATCCAAACCTACAAGTCCATGTAGTGAAGACCTTGACTCTGCATAACAAGAAACCCTGCTGTTGATCTCTCTTAGATACCTGAGAATCCACTGAACTGCACTCCAGTACTTCTTCCCCGAATTGGCTCCAAAACTTTCTGACAACTCCCACTACTTAGGAAAACTCAGGTCTACACTAGACCTTATGTGATTTCGAACACTTGTTCAAAGCTCAACTTGAACTATCCAGCTTTTGGTGTGCTTACCGATTTTTCATTCTACACCTTGAACCTCACCAACACCTTCTTCACATCAGCTCCTACTTGAGACAAAACCAACCTGTGATCTTCCATGTCTCTTATGCCAAAGAATTTCACTGCTCCCAAATTCTTCATGACATACCTCTGAACTAACTTTACCTTTAGTTCAGTCACTCCCTGCATGTGTAACCCTGCAACAAGCAACCACACAACATACAGTAACAAGATAATGTTGCAATCATCATCTAACCTAGTAAAGAGAAAAAATGCAATGGTTACATTGACCTTGACCAAAGCCATGCTTTGTCATACTCCTGTCAAACCTGTACCACTGTTCTGCAGCTACCTCAAGACCATGTACCCTAACCTTCTGTCTCACCTATCCATTCCCGCTCTTCTTTATCCTTCAAAATCCATTCGTCTCTCAGTGTTCTCTTCCAGCTAGCAACTCCACCAAAAACACCTGTTTGGTTCTTCTCCAAAGAATCAGATTCCTCATCCATGCCAAGCTCCCACTATTTTCTAGATCTACCTGCTCTGCTTCTTTAACAACGTTCTGATTCTTGATCATTAGTGAACAACAAGTAGTGTAAAGAAGGGAAATGATGAATTTGAGGCTTACTTACCTTTTCAGTCCTCTATATGGGTGCTTGAGACTTCTTGACAGCTTGTTATCCGCCAAAAATCTGTCTCAGTGACCGATGTCGGTCACATCTCAGTCTGCACTCGACTGACATCAGTTCCATGCGATTGCCTCCTTAATGACGTCAGTTTCCCCTGGCTGACGCTGATTGTTATCTGTCCCTTATTCACCGACGTCGGTCTGCACATAGCAGACGTCGATCCCTGTCTGGATGTCGATGTCAATTTTCTAACCGACGTCGGTCTCTGTGTTTCACAAGTGAGCGATGACTTTTACCCACGAGCCCCTTTTGGATCAAAACCTTGTCCAAGTCAACCTTGCTCTGCTCAAAATTCTTCAGCCCCTCACACTGATCTCTGTCTGCCATCTTCTACTTGAAAACTAAGGCTTTTTAGTTCTTAAGTTTATCAAAAACATATGTCTTCTGCTTAAGAATGTGCATTCCCTTCATACATATGTGACCAAGCCTACAAAGCCACATCTCTGCAATAGAAGGTGAATCAATAATATAACTAGATAGATAAAGGATACTTACTTTCTTACCACCATCTAATTCAAGTGCATCCACTATGAGAGTTACTGTGCATCTCTCATCACCCAAATTTTTTGAAGAAATTAGACTCATCTCCAAGACTGGAACCTGCATGACCTTCTTCAAAACCTGTGTGTTACCCGTCTGCAATTTCAGCTTCACTTCCCTTTTGTCAATAATCTGACAAGGTTCTCCAACCCCTAAATAAATCTCTCCAAAGTCTCCCTAGACATACCCCTGAAAAGATGCTCTATTTTGGGCTGCATGGAAAGAGGCAACAAAATATATAAAATAAGATTCTACTTTATCCAAGAAACATACCAGAGCATCCTATGCAACGCCACCTACAATATCTGCTTCTTCAGTTTCTTCACGCTGATCTTCTACCAACCAACAATCTGAGTTTACCTGCTCTTTCTTTCCATCAATCAGACCATTCGTGTTATTCAGCTTCTCTATTCGTAGCTTACTTTCTTCTGCCATTGCTGTACTCTCACTCAATCAAAAACTCCTGTGAATAACCTGTAATCAACACACACTATCTAGATCTGAAACACCCTGTTAGTAAACCCAACCAAAAAGCTCTGATACCACTTGTTGGTATCAAGCTCAAGAACCTGCAACCAGGCTCTGATACCACTTGTCTGGATCCCACTCCTCAATAGGAGTATATATATGATTACCTTGTATAAGCAACTAAACATAAAATTTAACCAGAAGTACAAGTAACTAGAAATATGAAACAACACAGAATATGAGAGACAATACCCAATTGTATTAATGCTTATACAGAAGGAAATACATTAAAAAAGATGCCACTTCTTCTCCACACCTCTCAGAAGCTTCCCACACCTCAAGTGTACAGTAATTCTCCTCCAACACTTCACTCTCTTACCAAAACGGTCCCAACACACAACTCAAATATAAAGTTGTTGTTCACCTCCAACTGGTCAGTAACAATGCTGCCAGCACACCAAGTACACATCCGTACTCCAAGTAGATCTCCTGCTCTCTATTGCCACCTACAAATCACCAGACCTTACTCACCTTGTAGATGTCTCTACACCCTGAAGAACCCTTGTCCTTGCCTCACCAAGTCCTTATGATTCTCCAATCAGTACCCATGCTTGGCACTGATGTGGAACTAGGAGGAACACACCATTGCTCTCTTATCTCTGAAGGAGCTTATTTCTGCTCTCTTACTCTCTAGCACAGTTTTACTGTACAACCCATGAGTCTATTTTATATATATATATATATATATATATATATATATATATATATATATATATATATATATATATATATTATATATATCTCATGCATACACAAATTAGACTATCTTAATTACAATAATTAGACTCGCAACTCTAAGACTAAAATAAGTCTTTACATGCAAACTGTTGGTCCAAAAATAGACCTGTTCAGAACTCGCATGCAATCTGTATGCACACACAGGTTGTCGACGTCGGCACCTTCATGACCGATGTCGACCGACTAGTAACCGATGTCGGTTGCTTCTGCAATGCACCATGACCGATGTTGATTGATCAGACCGACGTCAGTTGCTCTGCAACTCATTGTGCAACTCCCTGCAACCTCTGTAACTTTTGCAACTCCCTTGTTCACATCCTAGTGAAGCTTTTACCTCCATAACCTGATAATCTCCCACTTGGAGATAAATAGCTGCACCTGTACCTGTACCTATACCTTCGTCTAATTCATTCTCTAGCTTGTATCCCTCTTCAAGTTCAATCCTAAAGACCATCCACCACATAACTTGTGGTGCTCTACCTGTCATCCAAGTAATCTGCCACATCCAAACCTACAAGTCCATGTAGTGAAGACCTTGACTCTGCATAACAAGAAACCCTACTGTTGATCTCTCTCAGATACCTGAGAATCCATTGAACTGCACTCCAGTACTTCTTCCCTGAATTGGCTCCAAAACTTTCTGACAACTCCCGCTGCTTGGAAAAACTCAGGTCTACACTAGACCTTATGTGATTTCGAACACTTGTTCAAAGCTCAACTTGAACTATCTAGATTTTGGTGTGCTTACTAATTTTGCATTCTGTACCTTGAACCTCGCCAACACCTTCTTCACATCAGCTCCTACTTGAGACAAAACCAACCTGTGATCTTCCATGTCTCTCATGCCAAAGAATTTTACTACTTCCAAATTCTTCATGACATACCTTTGAACTAACTTTACCTTTAGTTCAGTCACTCCCTGCATGTGTAACCCTGTAAAAAGCAACCACACAACATACAGTAACAAGATAATGTTGCAATCATCATCCAACCTAGTAAAGAGAAAAAATGCAATGGTTACATTGACCTTGACCAAAGCCATGCTTTGTCATACTCCTGTCAAACCTATACCACTGTTCTGCAGCTACCTCAAGACCATGTACCCTAGCCTTCCGTCTCACCTATCCATTCCCGCTCTTCTTTATCCTTCAAAATCCATTCATCTCTCAGTGCTCTCTTCCAGCTAGCAACTCCACCAAAAACACCTGTTTGGTTCTTCTCCAAAGAATCAGATTCCTCATCCATGCCAAGCTCCCACTATTTCTTGGATCTACCTGCTTTGCTTCTTTAACAACTTTCTGATTTTTGATCATTAGTGAGCAAAAAGTTGTGTCAAGAAGGGAAATGACAAATTTGAGGCTTACTTACCCTTTCAGTCCTCTATATGGGTGCTTGAGACTTCTTGACAGCTTGTTATCCGCCCAAAATCCGTCTCAGTGACCGATGCCGATCACATCTCAGTCTGCACCCGACTGACGTCAGTTCCATGCGATTGCCTCCTTACTGATGTCGGTTCCCCCTAGCTGACGTCGATTGTTATCTGTCCCTGATTCACCGATGTTGGTCTGCACATAGCAGACGTCGATCCCTGTCTGGATGTCGATGTCAGTTTTCTAACCGACGTCAGTCTCTATGTTTCACAAGTGAGCGATGACTTTTACCCACGAGCCCCTTTTGGATCAAAACCTTGTCCAAGTCAACCTTGCTCTGCTCAGAATTCTTCAACCCCTCACACTGATCTCTGTCTGCCATCTTCTCCTTGAAAACTAAGGCTTTTCAGTTCTTAAGTTTATCAAAAACATATGTCTTCCGTTTAAGAATGTGCATTCCCTTCATACATATGTGACCAAGCCTACAAAGCCACATCTCTGCAATAGAAGGTGAATCAATAATATAACTAGATAGATAAAGGATACTTACTTTCTTACCACCATCTAATTCAAGTGCATCCACTATGAGAGTTGCTGTGCATCTCTCATCACCCAATTTTTTTGAAGAAATTAGACTCATCTCCAAGACTGGAACCTACATGACCTTCTTCAAAACCTGTGTGTTACCCGTCTGCAATTTCAGCTTCACTTCCCTTTTGTCAATAATCTGACAAGGTTCTCCAACCCCTAAATAAATCTCTCCAAAGTCTCCCTAGACATACTCCTGAAAAGATACTCTATTTTGGGCTGCATGGAAAGAGGCAACAAAATATATAAAATAAGATTCTACTTTATCCAAGAAACATACCAGAGCATCCTATGCAACGCCACCTACAATATCCGCTTCTTCAGTTTCTTCATGCTGATCTTCTGCCAACCAACAATCTGAGTTTACCTGCTCTTTCTTTCTGTCAATCAGACCATTCGTGCTATTCAGCTTCTCTATTCGTAGCTTACTTTCTTCTGCCATTGCTATACTCTCACTCAATCAAAAACTCATGTGAATAACCTGTAATCAACACACACTATCTAGATTTGAAACAACCTGTTAGTAAACCCAACCAAAAAGCTCTGATACCACTTGTTGGTATCAAGCTCAAGAACCTGCAACTAGGCTCCGATACCACTTGTCAGGATCCCACTCCTCAATAGGAGTATATATATGATTACCTTGTATAAGCAACTAAACATGAAATTTAACCAAAAGTACAAGTAATTAGAAATATGAAATAACACAGAATATGAGAGACAATACCCAATTGTATTAATGCTTATACAGAAGGAAATACATTAAAAAAGATGCCACTTCTTCTCCACACCTCTCAGAAGCTTCCCACACCTCAAGTGTACAGTAATTCTCCTCTAACACTTCACTCTCTTACCAAAATGGTCCCAACACATAACTCAAATATAAAGTTGTTGTTCACCTCCAACTGGTCAGTAACAACGCTGCCAGCACACCAAGTACACATCCGTACTCCAAGTAGATCTTCTGCTCTCTGTTGCCACCTACAAATCACCAGACCTTACTCACCTTGTAGATGTATCTACACCCTGAAGAACCCTTGTCCTTGCCTCACCAAGTCCTTATGATTCTTCAATCAGTACCCATGCTTGGCACTGATGTGGAACTAGGAGGAACACACCATTGCTCTCTTCTCTCTGAAGGAGCTTATTTCTACTCTCTTACTCTCTAGCACACTTTTACAATACAGCCCATGAGTCTATTATATATATCTCATGCATACACAAATTAGACTATCTTAATTACAATAATTAGACTCGCAACTCTAAGACTAAAATAAGTCTTTACATGCAAACTGTCGGTCCAAAAATAGACCTTTTCGAAACTCGCATGCAATCTGTATGCACATGCAGGTTGCCGACGTCGGCACCTTCATGACCGATGTCGGCCGACTAGTAATCGACGTCGGTTGTTTCTGCACTGCACCATGACCGACGTCGATTGATCAGACCGATGTCAGTTGCTCTGCAACTCCCCACAACCTCCATAACTTCTGCAACTCCCCTGTTCCCATCTTGGTGAAGCTTTTAGCTCCATAACCTAACAAAAAATTTAAGAGATAATAGAAATACTAAAACCTTGCTAAATCACTTTAAATTTGTTAAAGGATAAACAACACAGTAAAACTAACAGAAGAGTATCAATCTACTATATTGCATACGATAAATGGGTTTCAACATGAGTATCAATCTACCATATTCCAATTGTATTTTTTGTTCCTCTTAAGTTCATGGATGATGGAGAGGAACAAAAAAACCCAAATAAACAACACAACAAAACTAACCAGCATAACTAATCCCTTCCTTTCTCTCTTTGCTATGAGAGTAGAGGATTATGGATGATGGAGTAGGAATGAAGTGTCCTTTTCTCTTACTCCTTACTACATTCTAACTTTCATGGTTACCTAAATTCCATGAATCCATATTGGGTGTACACATTTCCACCAACAAGCCTCCAGATGTTATGATCCCACTAGCTAAATCCACATCAATAGACCTCATTCTCCCATCAACCTCGAAAACCTATTCTTTGACATCCAAAGGCAAAATCAAAGTTTTAGGGTTACCAACATTAGTCTCCACCCCTTAATTAAGTTTTATGAATTCTCTTACTAGATTTGGATGAGGACTTTATTTGAAAATAGTAAGATAACCAACACTTGCATCCTTCAACCAAGAAAAATCTACTTTGCATTTGGTGCAATGGCATGATGCGGCTAAGTGACCAATATTGAAGCATCTATGGCCCCTAAATGGCAACCCTTCATACTCAAGGGTTTGAGGCTAACACTGATCTTTGACCATAAAATCAATGATTGATAGGAGCTCCTTAAAAACATCGAAACAAACAAGAATCTGAACAAAGATAATGAAGGAAATATTAGAATTAAAAGTATCAATGACCAACATGGCTCCCAAGCGTTTGTGAATGGCCGATAGGCAAAATTCATTACAAAACTAAAGGGTGAGATAAGAAAAATAGATCCAAATAGGTCTGAATGAAAGGTTTTACATAATGGGGTTAAATGGAGGAAACCAAGGCTTCACGAAAAGGAGGTGATTATCCAAGTTCTAAGATTTGACCTTAATACCTTGTTTTTATCTGTAATATTATAAAAAACCACAATAAAAAAATCCTTGGTACAAGGGTATAGTTCCAAGCTGTCTTTCATTAGTGGCCATGATGAAGCAGAGACCCATTGATGAAGATCAAGGAGGTTAGGTTAAAATCTGTCAAATTGACACACTAAACCCCTTACTATGAACCATTTCTCATTATGAAAGATCTCTTCCAGAGCTTCTTTCTCAATCGACTGGGTTATCCTTAGCTATAACCAAGGGCTTGCTTGCGTTTATCACTGGCTTCTCTACCTGAGAAAGCACTTTGACAGCATATTTTACCTTTTTAACCCCATTAACACCACAAGCTGTAGCATTCATAGGTTGGGTGCCCTTCCTTCGGCAACTGGGGCCAAGCCCAGTGGTTACGAAAACCAGGGCTTCAACAAAAAAATTATCTTCAAACATTCCAGCCATCTGCGAATGCATCCCATGGTCCATGGCTATCTTCAGGAATCTACCAAAGTCAGCAACTGCATCCAACCCACCCCTGTGGCCTATTTTATAGGTTGTAGGTGCCAAAGAGCTTACAAAGATCTGAAGGAGAAGAGCCTTCTCTTGGACTAGCCCCTTGAGCCTGGAAAAACCCTATACATAGAATACATAGTCGCGAGATGCAGTACAAAATATATGAATATGTTTATATAACTAAATAAATAATACATAATATATCAATTAATTATTAATTAATTATTATGTTATATTAATTAAAATATTATTAGTATATTAATCAATTAATTATTATATTTTTATCATATTAACATAAAGATTCTAATATTTTAAATTAAAATATTATTATAAATCAAACTTATTTATTTTAATATAATCTTATTTTTTTAAAATTATAAAATAAATAAAATTATAAAAAAATATACAATAAAAATTTAAAAGATATTTATTAAAAAATATTTGTAATAAAAACCCAGAAAATTTTGAAAAACTAAAGTCGCTATCAATTATGTTGTCGTGTTTTTATAAATGATAAACGAGACTTGATATTAAAATCTCCACCTAATTAAATATACTCCACCTAATAAAAATATACTCACCGAAATTTTAAAAATATGACACTTTGTCCATCTGTTCCTCTTCAACGGTCCTCGCCGAATTTTGAGTGTCGAAGTATGTCAGAATATATTGTGACGAAATATGAAGTAGGTCTTCAAATACAAATACACGTTTTCAAAACAACATACTTTCATTCATCACACCACCTTTAAAAGAAACGCTGAGCTGTTGGATCTTTAAGTAATTCGCGTACCCTTCAAACCTCGTAAACCTAATCTACTAATGGCCAAACAGAGTTATTTAGAACCGGATTTTGATTACAATTCGCTGCGATTCATTGATAACGAAATGTATCCACTGTTTTCCGACAATTTCTTCGCCGACTGATTAATGGAGGACAATTTTTCTACTTCTCTGCTCTGTCTTCGCCTTATCTTCAATGTGAGCGACCCGAACTGTCGAACGCATGTTTCCTCATGGTGTTTCAACGTGAAAACCCTCCGTCTATCCTTTTCCACAGCGGCAGACATTAATTCTTTCCGTTTTTGTAACCATCATTTCATTATTTAAAAAGTCATCATAATAATTGGGATTTCAGCTAATATTATTGACACGAAGGCTTAGTTTTAAAGAGAAACCACAGCCCTCTAATATGGAATAACTTCATATCATTTAATGTGAAATAGTAGCCGTCACTTCCACGGTGCAGAATTTCATCTCCAGAATTTCTATATCTAAAATATTTTTTGTGCCATTTATTTATTTCACAAATATTAATAGGTTTAATTTTATGTGTTATTATTCCTATCATTTTGAGTTTGTTTTGTTTTTGTTTTTATTTATTTATTTAATCCCCCTCCCCCCTCTAAAAAAGGTGTTTGAATACAAAGAAGAGGTTAATGTCAAATGTAAAAAAAATAATATTAAATATTGATATTTTTTAATTTGTTAATCTTGTGATTCATGAGACTACACTTACTTAAAATACAAGTAAATTTTTCACTCCTTATATATCTATTTTAGTTATCTACTAATTAAGTGTCCCCATTACACCATAATAGATGGAACAAAATTGAACGCTACATAAAAAGATAGCAATGAAAAATGAAAATCATCTACAATTCGAGTTATTATAGATAACAAATGTGTCCCTTTTAAACATTTGTTACCTATAAATAAGAATGTAGACACCACGTGTTGGGCCAACATGTAAAGGTAAGTCAATCTCACCAAGAACCTATTGTGAGTTTATAACAATTGCTCTTTCAACTTTAGTTGAAGGGTGTAAATCATCATGCGCATATCGCAAGTTTGTAAGTAATATCATGAAGAAAATATTATCTCTAGCACAATTATCATTAATAACTTTATGTATACGCTGGTGATCAAGGTATGCTCAAATGAATATTGAATTAAGCTCTGAGACATTAACCACAATTTCATCATCATCAAAAATAATAGAGGGTCTCTAAACCATAGGATGTATATGTACCAATAATTCCATCTGATGAGTGCCTATAATGTGTTATAGGAGGGTGTGCATTATTTGTTATTTTCACTTTTGGATCTTTCTTAGACGTTTATTAAATATCTTTTGATTTTCATTTATCACTAGGTTGTGAATTTGACTCTTTTAGATGATCATCAAATGTAATTTTTTTTATCATTGATGTGGTCCTAAATCTTATGGTTCAACAAAAAACATATGTTCATAGAATTCCCAAGGCCTTCATGATATTCACAATAATATTTAGATCATTTCCTTAGGGTAGAGGTTGTCTCATATAAACGTCATAGGAAGAAGAGATACAAGGTAACAATCCACAAGCTTGAGAAGTTACTATTCACCAAATTTGGTCTCCATACCAAAAATATGCCTAGTCTAAGAGTTCAGTGGAAGGAGAAAGAGTATGATTTAAGATTGGTCCAATGATTCAATATGAGTAGGCTTTATGGTGAAACCAAGTCGTTCAAGATCATGGAACTAGTATGCACAAGATTTAGATTTTCATAGTTTTTTCAGGCCTTCAAGGATCAAGCAACATATCAAGCTTGAGTCTAGAAGAATATATAGGGCTTGGAAAAGCTAAGTACAAAACTCATTTTAACCTAAGTCCTTACATGGGAATTCTTTTGGACCTTTTATTTCACTAAGTGTTTATTATCTCAGGAAAATTCTTTCATGCTTTTATTTTCCTAAGCTAATTCTTTCATGACCATTTTTCGGCTAAGTGTTGAAATATTTCAGATAAATTATATGATACAATGTTTTTAAAGGCATGAATTAAATCAAACAAAATGTCAAAAATAGAAGATGAAAACCTATTTTTAAAGAAATTATTTTGCAAAAATTTCTCTGAAGACCTATTCTTTTCAAGAAATTATCCACATAAAAAAAGGTTAAGTGTAATTTATTTCAGGAAAATTATTCAAACATTTTCTCGAAGGTTTTTTTCTAATGAAAGTGTCCCAACAAATTTTACAAAAGGGTCATTCTACAAGAAAGTGGTCCAAAGCAAATTTTTTGAAGGGTAAGTCTTCAACAAGGTGGACCAAACAAAAATCATGAAGGGACATTTCTTTTTGAAAAGTGCCATAGACAATGTGCCCTTTACAATTTTCCCTAAGGGTCATTTCTTTGGAAAATGGTCTAGTTTAAGGGTTCCAAAGGTATTTTTTCATGAAAGGTTCCCCAATCAAAAGTCCAAGACAACCCCACAAGTGTCAAATTCAAGCAACGAAGATGAATGTTAGTTTTCAAATATGCAGTTAATGTCATACATATGTCGAATATGTTTGTGCCACTATCAAATTTAGACCAAAAAATAGCCGTTTGTATTCAAATGGGTTCAAGATCTATAGTGTACATTCATGTCAATCAAAGATCTAGCAACATGTGAGAAGTCAAGAAGTCAATAAGATGTTCATGTAGCTATAAAATTTAGATGATGGTGAGTAAATATTTGGGTTTAAAAGGTCCTTAAAATGTTTAAAGTTGGTTGAGATTAAACGATCCATGGGAGACTTCATACTGACACATGGGATCTAATGATCCATGCTTGACTCAAACAACTCAAAAAGTGCCTATATTAAAGCCTTTAAAGATCTATAAGTTGGACATGATCCAATGGTGCAAGATCATCAAGTTGAGATCCAACAGTGCAGATTCACTAACAAATGGATGGGTATGAGTTAAATAAATGATCAACATGAGCTCATACATCATGATCCAATGGAGCACAAAAATTGACAAAAAAGTGGGACCATGGAAATCTATGGTGTGCATGAGATCATACATCTTAATCTGACATTGTATGGTCAAGTCAACATGTCAAACAAATCTCCTAGAATGAAATCAAGGAATCCCATGTATTCATACAACAAAGATCTAATGGTTCGAGAAGAGTTAATAAGTTAGTAGAATCTATGGGACCAATAAGAATACAGATAATTGAGCATAATAAAATGGGTTGAGTTAGTTTTTTATGGCCAATCAAACAAAAGTGAACCCAAACATTTTTGACAAAAGTTGATGGGGAATTTTTTAACTCAGGCATGTATATTCAAAATAACAAGTGTTTAGATATGATCTAGATGGAAGTAGTAGAACCAAGCATTGCCATCAGAGCTCCCTACAAGTAAAATAGGTCATTTGAAACTAATACAGAGACCAATAATTATGAAGAAATATCAAATAGTTTTTAGTTTTTTATGAATGTTGTGACTATGTGAAAACCAATGATTTGAGACTTGTTTTCCATCTATGGAATGGACCCAGATTTGATTTGTAATATATGTAGATTTAAGCATGATTATAAGGATATGTGTATTGCCTATCATTAGGATTACTTTTCAATGAGCAAAGATAGTTGGCCACCCAAAGCAGATGTGGCATAATTATGCAATTTCCAAGCCATGATCCTTCTCAACATATCATTAGATGATATCATGGAGTTCCAAGAAGATAATAGGTGGATGGATAAGGATAATGAGAATTCAATTATTTTACATAATTTTCTCCTTATTGATAATACCATGACTCAGCATGCTTGAGAGTGCTAATCCATCAAAAGTAGTTGGGATTTTTCCAATGCATAGCTCTCACTCTCTCTTTCCCTTTTCTATGAATGCAGTCTTCTAAGCCTTGAAATGGATCCCTCTATCCTGCTTTTTGTTATGACTAGACTCTACCAAAATTTGTATTATGCCACATTTTTGATGCAATAAATATTGAATTCCATCTTTTCCTAAGCTAGATTAAATTGTGTTCCATGAATTCATGTACTATGGTTAATTTAATGTATGTTTATTTATTATGTCTATGTTTTTTCACCTTTAATAAATGCTTAGTAATTCTCATAGGTCATTATAAGCATAATTTATAGTTTATTGTTTAGATTTAATGTGGATATTTTCCCGCTACTATTGATTTCATAATAGATTAATGCCTTATTTTCAAATATATATGTGAGATTGAGTTTATTTGGTCTTGAAATTTTTTCATAGTGTATATTGTGTGAGTTTTAGTGATCAACTCATTGGTGCATCACCTCTTTTACATTCTTTAAATGTTAATTTCAACAATATCTTTCCATTTTCAAAATAATTTCTAGTTTAGGTTTACTTTAAGTGATAAATCTTGAAATAAGTGAATCTTATCTAGAGGTCTGATCCATTATTAGGATACCCACATCTTAGGATTAGCCCCATGTTGGACTATATTTGAGTAAGAAGATTTGAACAATCCCAATCTCAGCTAGGGTGTAATCTAGAACACCAAGAGTTTTAACATGCCTAGTCAAACCCAATTTTTATGGCATAGTTGAGTTTGAATATTAAGAAGAATAAATTACAGTAGCAAGGGAGATATACCATCATCAAAAGATGAATATCATTCAAATTGTAGAATTTATAGCATCTTTCAAATAGTTCTTTCATACCAAAAGTTACAACAATATCATCAAGTAAAGGTACTCCTTTTGAACTTATTGAATTACCTTCTAGTTCTTATAAACAATCAAGATTCAATAGTAAAAGACCTTATCCTCCACACCAAAATTCATCTTGTACTCATTTTATTCTATTAGTCCAATCTATTGTCACTGTAATCCAAATCCCTTTTTCTCAAATGGTTATCATAAATCAAGTATTTGTCTCATTTAATAGGGGTAGTCCACTAAATTTACCCCAATATAATGACATTATTGTGTTGACCCTAAAATGTATATCTTTCTTCTCAGGAGAATAGGATAAAATTAATGTTATTGAGCATATCCATGATGTTTTTAATATATGTTTTGTTCATAGTTTTACTCAAGATAATGTAGCTATTAGAATACTTATTGCTTCCTTTAATGGAAAAGTATTGTAATGGTATACAAACATTTCTTTGAGTTCCATTTCCACTTATGATGATTTATATGTAGCCTTGGTTAAGAAATTTGAAGACAAGTGTAATCATCTATCTTTGGTTGAACAATTGATTGCCATAAAAAGGTACCCCTATGAACTCATGTTTGATTTCAACCTCATATTTTAGAAGACATGGACTAATATCCCTACATTGGTTAGACAATCTCTAGAGTATGCATTTTCATATCTTAAGGAACTTAATTTAGATATAAGTGTCATGATAAAGTATGTGGGCGGTAAAACCTTGCTAAATGCCTATCAAATTGCTATTAGGGGTAGAAAATAGCTTAATACAAGCTGTAAAACTTGATCTAGACCTCTAACCCCCATATTCCCAAAATTAATACTAGTTCTTCCTCCTCAACTTCCCCAAATTCCATCTAAAACTCCTATCCCTCCTATTCAATCTAGTGAGATTGGTGATCTAAAAAACTTGTTACAAGATTTTTTTAATGAGATTGTTCAACTCAAGAGACAACAGTACCAACATAGACCTTACCCATAGAAAAACTAGAATACTTATCAGTATTTCAATAACCAAAAACACCTTTATCAGGGTTTCAAAGATTATAAGCAACCTTATCAAAATCAAGGAAACATAACCCAAGCTAAGCCATATGTAGCCCTTTATCCTAATATACCATTTAGTTAATAAGCTATTATTGCCCAAAATAACATAATGCAAGATCTAGGTTGGTAGCCTTTTAATCCAAATGACACTCAAAATCAAACCTTGGTATCACACAATATTACTATGCCATAAATGACACAAAAAGAGTTATTTGTTCAAGGTGGTCTATATCAAGATGTGAATAAAACATTACAAGGAGAATTTCAACAAGTTCCACGGTAGTCAATGCCATCAATGTTAATTGGAAATTGGATGATCACATTACCTTTAACCAAGTTAGTGAAACTAGGAACATAAATGGTCAAGTGGAAGCTCTGACTAGAGCTAAAAAAATAGCAGTTGAGGAAGCTCAAGATGTGAGCAATACTTCTAGTGTTCCTAGTTTTGTTTTTATAAGTGTCAAGGATCAAATTGTTATTCCTATACTACAAAATATTCATAATACAAAGACAATGAAGATTCCTCAAATTCCCTTAACTAGAGAATAACACATGGCTCAAAAATTACAGCCAAACGCTAGTGTAACGTATTCTAACATAATAGAAAGAATGAAGAAATAGAATGTTAGTATTACCATGTGGGATATCTTTGCCATTCTATAATAAAAGGACATGTGTATTGAATAGCTTTCATATCTTAAGGTATCTAAATGACCAGTTGAGAAATAGGGAGTTATCCTGACCAATTCAGACTAATAAATCAAGCACCCTAATAAGCATATACATAATGTGAAAAATATGTAAGAATACAATGTCAAATTAAAAAACCCTCGCTTTTATCTCTCTTTGATATTAGGTGATTGCTTAGTCCATAATTATATGGTAGATAGTGGAGCTCGTAGTAATGTCAGGCCCAAACAAATTATAGATAAGCTTGGTCTTGTCAATGAAATAAATACCAAAGGAGTATTGAAATTAGATGGGTAACCAATGAATAAATTAGGTATAATAAAACATATAAAAGTGACATTACATGATTTCCCCAATGTTGTTATTTAACAAGATGTAGTTGTAGTGGACTTGGCTCTATTTTTTGCCATGGGCCTATAAATAGTCTTTACTTCAAATATTAGAGAATCTTTGTCAGTTGATTAGACCTATTTAGTGTTCAGAAGTAGGTATGGTATTAAGGTGATAATACATTTTTAATCTATTACAAGGTTTTCATTATATCCATATATGCCAAGTATGGTGAACATTAATTGTGTTATCATAAACAATGTATTAGAAAACAATGAGGTGAAATCTTAATCACCTCTAGATTAAGTCCTAGACAATTTCCTTCATGAATGGGGCTTTGATTTACATGAACATGATCCCTAAAAGTTAATTGATGAATACGGACTTGGTGTCTATTGTCTTCATGAAAATGATGCACCAATTCCTTCATAGGTGAAAGATTATGACCCTGGAGATGGATTGTGGTAGCTATATTTTGATAGATAGAGAAATAAACATGGCACTAGATCTGTAATTATGTTAATTTTTCCATCCAATCAAAGTTAATTATCTTCTCTCTAGATTTTTATTGGTTTTTCCAAAAATATTACTAAATATGAAGCACTAGTGCATGGTTTACAATGGGTAAGAAAGATAAAGTTTAGTTCCTTATAAGTTTTTGGACATAATGAAATAGTAGTTCAAAAAGTAAGAAAATTTAATAAATGAAATAACCAACTACTTAGGTCCTATAAACATAGAGTATGTCACTTGGTTGAATACATTCAATATTTAAATATTTAGGCCATTTCAAGAAATACAAACAAACATGTAGATATGCTGGCAGCTATGGGGTCATAATTCAGTATCCCAAATGACATAAAAGGGGAAAAAGTTTTTGGAGATAGTGAACTAATAGTTCACCAAGTAACAAGACATAATATATGACATAAGCCACTACTTAGGTCCTATAATCATATAATATAGGACTTGGTTGAAGACTTTTAATCTTTAAATTCAGGGCATATCAAGAAATATGAATAAGCATGTAGACAAGCTGGAGGCTATTGGGTCATAATTTAGTATCACATATGAAGGTATCTATGATACCTTTTATCCTATAAAAACATGAAAATTAGAAATTATTTGAAAATTAAATTTATATTATTATATTCTTACAAGAGGAAGCTAAATACTCCTCAAGGAACGAAGACAACTACTTGTAGTAGTAGTAGTAGTATGAGGACCAAATTTTGCAATTTAAGACAAACAAGTTGCCTAAAGGATTGGTCACCCTTCAAAACATATTCAGTAGAGATGATGAATAAATAAAATAAAATTTTGATTTATCAACCAAGGAATAACACTATACAAACATAGAGATTGCACTTGGAAAGAATTTAAATTTGGACAAAGTTTGTACATCTTCAGATAAAGAAAAAATTATTGGGTTATGTTCAAGTTTTGCATATGTATTTGTATGATAGTACAATGATCTTAAAAGATTTGATCCAAGAATCTCTCAACATACTATTATGTTATAATGTGATAGTAGGGCATTCAGACAATGACAAAGACTTATTAACCTAAAGATTGAACCTTTAATGAGAGTTAAAATACACAAACTCATTGAGTCGTCTATAAAATTTCCAATTAAGCACTAAACTTGAGTGGTAAACCTTGTTCTAGTACAAAATAAGAATGATGAAATAGGGCTATGTGTGGACTTTCATGACTTGAACAATGCCTCCCTTAAATACCACTATCCATTACCATCAATAAAATAGATTTTACAACTAGTTGTAGGTTCAGAAAGGTTCTCTTTATTAGATGGATACAATGGATATAACTAAATTTTGGTCAAAGAAGAAGACTATTTAAAATAGCTTTCACCACAAAGTGGGGGACATTTGCATATAGAAATATGCCTTTTGGTTTATCTAATGTTAGAACCACTTTTTAGAAGGCTATGGATATAGCATTTTAAGGTCTCATTAAAATGTTTATACTTCTTTATTTGGATGACATAACAATATTATCTAAAAATATATATGAGCATATGACTCATGTCATACAAGTGTTTGAAAGGTGTAGAGAATTTGGAGTGTCTTTGAATTAAAAAAGTGTGTTTTCTCTGTTCACGAAGGTAGGCTTCTTGGACATGTAATTTCAAAAAATGGTACAAGCAAAGACCCTAATAGGATAGAATAAATTATTGAATTTTCAATGCCTAAGCAAAAGAAATTCTTGTAAAGATTTTTAGGAAAAATCTATTTAATACGGAGATACATCTTAAATTTTGATACTTTAGCTAGACTACTCAAAGCCATGTTAGAGAAGGGTTAGTGTTTTAGTTGGTCCAAAGAAGGAATAATAAGATTTGAAGAGATCAAGAAAGCTATAGCTGGTGCTCCTACACTACTAAACCTTGAATTTACAAAGGATTTATTCTTATAGAACTATGCTAACATTGACACAATTTTAGATATTCCCATGCAATAGAATGAAGAGACTTTAAAGCAGCCAATATCCTTATTCATTGAAGGCTTAAAATAATATGAAACAAGGCATTCTTTTATTGAGAACCATGTAATTTAAGTTGTAAGGTCTCTCAAAAAAATTAGGTACTTGTTATCCAATAATAAGATACATTTGATGGTTGTACATTCAAAAGTCAAATATTTTCTTCAGAATAAAGATATAAATGACAAGAGAGCTAGTTGGATAACCAAAGTCAAGGAATATGATGTTGAGATCAAGATCACAAAGCTAGTTAGAGGCAAAGGACTTTTTGAAAATTTATCCAAAGATTTGTAAGAGACTAATTAAATGGTTATGATGTCAAATTATGAACTTGCAAGTGATCAGGCCTCACCTTCTACCTTGTTCCAAGATATGATAAGATATATGTAGGATGGTTTTTATCATTCTCATATGAACCCTTCAAAGAGGAGATATTTTAGATTTCATTCAATTCATTTTCTTCTTATTCAAAATGTATTTATAATAAAGGATAACAATGGTATATTACTAACATGCATACAACTAGGTCAAACATGAGGTTTCTTGAGTAGTTCCATGATGGATATGGTCCATGGTATTATTCAGCAAGGATCATAGCCCACAAGATCATGAGACGTTGGTATTATTGGCCAAGTATATTTGGTGATTGTCATTCATGAACTACGAAATGCAAACAATGTGCCATATTTGTTGGAAAAGGGAAGCTTGCAGCCCTACCTCTCCAACCAGTTTTATTAAACCATTTGTCCAATGGGGATTGGAGTTTAATCATCTTTTTAATCCCCCTTCAATCTTAAGAAACAAGTCAATCCTAAGTATGATAGATTATTTTACTAGATAGACAAAGGTAATGACATTAAAAGAAGCCAATGAAACCATATTTTTGGAAATCTATGAAGATTTGCTCACTAGATTTGGGGTCCCTTCAACTAGAATTTCTTATAATGCTATGGATTTTATAGGATCTAAGATCATTCAATAGGCATTTCAACATAGTGTTTTCCTCAATACCTCGTTAAACTATTATGCACAAGGCAATGTCCTTGTTGAATGCAATAACAAGAATTTGTTGAAGATCATTAGGATGATTGTTGAAAAAAATCAAAGATCATGACATCTTAAATTGAAGTCATATTTTTAGGTTCACAGGATCACCTATAAAAGTTCCATAGCCAATTCTCCATACAAGCTAGTATACGGTAAGGAATTAATAATGCCTATTTCTCTTGAATTCTTTGCTTTCAAATTAATGATTCAATTTAAGATTTTGGAAATCAGATATATTAAGCTCATGGAACTAGAAGAGACAAGGAATCAATCAATGATGGCTATGAAAGTCCATCAAGCAATGACAATGATATCATTTGACAAAAGAACTTCTTCAAGAACATTCCTAGAAGGAGATTTGGTCTTCAAGTGGGATAAAGATAGAGGTAAGCCAGGAAAGCACACAAAATTTTATTCTCTTTGGAGCGGTCCATATACTGTCTCTAGATTCAAATCCCACAATATTTTTTAGCTCATAAGGATGAATGGTGAAGAAATTCCTATCCCAGCCAAGGGGATACCTCTCAAATACTACTATTAAGGAAAGTTAAGTCCCATGTACATATTTAGTTGTTATTACTTTTTCTCTAAGTATTTTTATAACACATTAGTTTATTTATTTTCTATTTTTTCCTATATAAATGTCTTGTAGCGTAATTATTTAGTAGATTAGCTCTTTTTTTTAAGGATTAGTTTTCCTTTCAATTTGTTTATTCCTTTGTTTATTGGAATTATTTTATATTTACAAGTTAAAAGGCTATCTTGAAGTCATGTAAATGGTCCATGTATTATCTATTATGAGTTAGAAGTTATATAAATGGTCAGATTTTTCAAGCATAGCATGCATGCTACCTATGTAAGGTGCAAAATAAGTTGATCAAATTTTGATTACATACCAAAAATGTGCCTAGTCCATGTGTTCAGTGGAAGGAACAAGATTTTTATTGAAGATTGGTCTAATGATTAAGTTTGAGTAGAATTCATGGTGAAACCATGTAGGTCAAGGTCATATAACTGGGCTACACAAACTTCAAATTTTCATAGTTCTTTCAGGACTTCAAGGATCAAGCAATAGATCAAGCATGAGTCTAGAAGAATATACAGGCCTTGGAAAATATATGTACAAAAATATTTTTATGTTAAATATTTACCTTTTATTTGAATAAGTTTTCGTTCTCTTAGGCAAATTTTTTTACAATTTTATTTTGCTAAGCTAATTCTTTTGTGACCCTATTTTGGCTAAGTGTTGAATTTTTTGGATAAATTGTCTGAGATAAAGATTTTGAAGGGATGAATTCTTTGGTAAAAAATATTCAAAAAAATATATGAAATCCTATTTTGAAATAAATTATTACGTAACAATTTCAATGAAGACCTATTCTTTTATAGAAATTATCTGCATCAAAAAAGGCTAGGTGTCATTTCTTTCAGGAAAATTGTCCAACCACTTTTCTCGAAGGATCTTTTCTTGAGAAGGTGTCCCAAATAATTTTATCAAAGGGTCATTATATAGGAAAGTGGTCCAATTTAGAATTTAAAAAGGCTAACTCATCAATAAGATCGATTGAATGAAAATCTTAAAGGGCCATTTCTTTTCAAAAAGTTTCATAGATAAAGTGCCCTATATAATTTTCTTGAAGAGTCATTTCGTAGGAAAATGGTATAATTAAAGTGTTTTGAATGGTATGTTTTCAAGAAAGGTGCCCCAATCAAAAGTTTAAGATGGCCTTGCAAAGTGTCAAATTAAGTAGAGAAGATGATAGTTGTTTATTAAATATGTAGTGACAGTCGCATAAATGTCAAATACATTAACATGGCTATAAAATTTAGATAATAGTAAATAGACTTTTGTATTTAAATGGGTTTAAGATAGATGATCTATGTTCAATCTGAGCAAAGATCTAGCAAAACATGAGAAGTCAAAAAGGTAATAATACAAACCATGATAAGTAACCATGTAGGTTCAAAAGGTCCTTAAAAGTTTTAAAGTTGGTGGAGATCTAACGATCCATTGGAGCCCTCATATTGACACATGGGATATAACAATCCATGATGGAGTCAAATAGATGAAAATTTCCCTAGGTTAAAGCCTTTAAAGATATACAAGTTGGACATGATCCAATCTTCTGGGATCATCAAGTCAATATCTAATAGTGCACGTTCACTAACAAAATGATTAATGTGAGATCATACATCATGAACCAGTGAAGAACAAAAAATGATAGGAAAGTGGGACCAGGGAGATATATGTTGAAAGTGAGTTCATACATCTTGATCTGATGGTGTGCGATCAAGTCAACATGTCAAAGGGATCTTTTGGTAGGAAATTAAGGACTCATGTGTATTTTTACATCAAAGATCTAAAGGTATGAGTAGAGTCAATAAGTTAGTAGAATATGTGGGACCAATAATAATAAAGACAATTGGGCACAATGAAATTGGTTAAGTCAATTTTTGATGACCAAAGCAACAAATGTGAACTCAGAGATTTTTGATAAAAGTTGACGATGTAATTTTTTACGCAGGCATGTAAATGTAAAAGAATAAGAGTTAAGATATGATCTAGATGGAACTAGCAGGACCAAACATTGCCAATAGAATTCCATATAGGTAAAATAGGTCATTTGGACCTAATATAGAGACCATTAATTATGAAGCAAGGTCAAATAGTTTATAGGTTTTTATGAATGTTATGACTATGTGAAAACTAATTATCTAAGGTTAGTTTTACATATATAGAATGGATATAGATTTGAGTTGGAATAAATGCATATGTAAACATGTTCATATGGAGATCTATCTCTCCTATCATCAGGGTCACTTCACAATGAACAAAGATAGTTAGCCACCCAAATCAAATGTGGCATAATTCAAACATTTCTAAGACATGATCCTTATCATCAAATCATTAGACAATATCATGGAGCTCCAATAAGACACCGAGTGGGTAGAATAGGATAATGATAACTCAATTCTTTTATATATTTTATTACTTATTACTAAGACCATGAATTATCATCCTTGAGATTGATAGTACATCAAAATAAGTTGGGACTTTTCTAATACACAACTCTCTCTCTCTCTCTCTCTCTCTCTCTCTCTCTCTCTCTCTCTCTCTCTCTCTCTCTCTCTCTCTCTCTCTCTCTCTCTCTCTCTCTCTCTCTCTCTCTCTCTCTCTCTTCTAGAAATATAGGCTTCTAATCCATGAAATGGATCCCTCTATCCCTCTTTTTGGTATGACCAAAATCTATTAAAATTTACAATATGAAGCCTTTTTTATGCAATAAAGATTGAATTCCATCTTTTTATAAGCTAGATTGAAGTGTGTTCCATGTATTCATAAACTATGATTAAGTGAATGCATGTTCATTGCTTATGTCTGAGTTTTTATCACCTTCATCAAATGATTAGTAATTCTCATATATCATTATAAGTGCAATTTACAGTTTATTATTTAGCTTGAAAGTGTATATTTTCCCTCTCTTATTGATTTGATAACTAACTAATGCCTTATTCTTAAATATTTATGTGATATTTATTTTAATTGGTTTTGAATGTGTCTCATAGTGTATATTGTGTGAGTTTTTGTCATCAAATCATTGGTGTATCACCTATTTTACATACTTCATAATTTATGTTTAGAATCTCTTTCCCTTTTCTAAGAAAGAGATAGTTTAGGTTTAGTTTAGGTGATAGTTCTAGAAGGAAGCCATAATTCTCTAGAGGTTTGATCTATTATTAGGATACCCCCAACCTCAAATCAGTCCCATGTTGGACTAGACTTGAGTAAGAAGATCTAAACAATCCCCTTCTCAGCTATGGGGCAATCTAGAATACCAACACTAATAAATCTGAAGACTCATGTAAATGTAAAAAATGTTCCACTGGTGAATTAAATAAGACAAGATGATTAGGTTGATGTGACACTATATTAACCATAGTAGTTGTTTCCTTTTTATGTTTTATAGGTTATATATTATAACTCTGTTTTATAGTAAACTTGGTACTATATGTTGTTGGTGTCTTTGATACATACTTAATTTTTTTTAATGAAACAAGTTTCATTTCATGAGTATGAATAATATGGCATAAGTCATCAAAAGTTTTGAAATTTTTGAAAATAATGGCCTTGTGTAATGGGGAAATTAAATTTTTCTTGAAGATGTCTTAAATCTTTTTATCTACAATTGGATTAGTCATTTTAGCCAACATTGTTTTGTATGTCAAGTCATATTAATTTATATATGCATTGGTTCCTTGTTTGATGTTTTCAATTTAGCATAGGAAATAATTTTTGTAACTTTGACAAAGAAATGTGTCAAAAAATAATCTATAAGAGGTTTGAATACTTTTATAAATAGGATTGGTAAATAATAGAACCACCCTAGAGCATAGTCCTTGAGGATCCCTAGAAAATGTTTAGTTAAATGTTTATCATTGTAGGAATAATGAAGGCATGCCACATAGAGAGATTGAATATGTTTTTTAGGATCACCATTTCCATCAAAAAATGTGATCTTAGGTTTATGAAATCCATTTTAGAAGTGGTGCAAAGATATTTTAGGTTTAATATGGTTATATGATACCTGTTATGAATTAATATCATAAAAAGACTTCATAGTATTATGTTTTGTATATATAGCCTTAGCTGGTAAAATTTTAATACTTTAGAAAAGATTTTGCATATTTTGATCAGTAAGGTTGCATGTTTGTCAAGTCACAAAATTAGGTGTACCCATGATTTGAGTTGATATAGGCATTGACACTGGTAATTAGGTTGAAGGGCCAATGTTTCTTATGTATAATGAAGCAATAGTAGGATTTGTTTTATATAAAAATGGTGTAAACAAAAAATGCATACCCCCATTATAATTATAAATATATGACATGCTCATGGGGAGGGGTGGGGTATATGGTTTTGTCCCATATATCTAATAACATGATCAATGGATGCACCTGGTTTATCATCTATGATTTTCAAAATTTTCAATTTCTAATATGGTTGTGAAGATCTCACCAATATCATCTAGGTTTTTATAGATACTTTATCAAGACATAAAAATGACTTATACTTGCTCTTGACCTACTTTTTCATGTTCATTATTTACATTAGATTCATTGTGTTCATGATCAAAACCATCCTCTATGATAATCCTTTAAGTATGTTGATCAGTTTCATTGTTGGCATCTTTTTTAGGTATAGGATTTATTACATTATTGTTTTGATCCATCTTAGGTGGACAATGGGGAAGCTCTAAGTGTTTGATTAAAAAAAGCTAATTTAAGGATATATGTAGGCTAGATACAAAGTATACATAAGATATGGAAAAATATAGTAATGAAAAACCCTAAAAGGCTAAATAACCTTGAATAAGCTAGGTTTTGCATTAAAAGACTAGTTCACTAAATTGTTTAACCCTAAGTTGATAAGAGGGGTTATCAATTGTGAATAAAATATACATGAATAAGTAGAAGGGTGACAAATAACTACATAGCAGGACAATTAATTTGAAAACCCAGATAAATAAAATTTTAAATTTATAATATTGAGATATTCTAAAAATAGAAAGTAAAAATATTAATTGATATTGAAATAAACTAGAAATAATAGTACTTATCTAGTTTATTATGCACATCCATGACTGGTTGGAAATAAGATGCAAGTCGATCACATCAAGATCCTAGAACATTTATGATATTTTTAAATTTCACACAATATGGCCTCAAGTGGTTGCATCAAATTTTGATAATTACGTTGATGTTGTTGTCTTGTATGGAATAGTGTTTTGAACCTTTTGTATATTTTTTAATGTTTCCTCTTGTGTCTTTAGATCATGAGCATATGCTATTTATATTCATCAAATGATCAAACCCCAACTTATAAACCCTTGGAGTGACTATCAAAAAATGGGTTAGGGGACACATAATGTTAAGCTATCACAAAGACCCCTCTATTAATGGATCATTCCTACATAGCCAATACTTTGAAGAGGGCATCAAACTTATGTGTTTCTCCCCTACATGTTGGATTATGTTTGTACAATGATAATTGTGTGATAAGATAGCATATATAGTGACCTACCTTGTAACTTGTCAAATATGGCTCAAGATCGATAGTGTACGCTAATTTCAAAAAAAGATCTAGAAACATGTGAGAAGTAAAGAAGTCAATAAGATGTTCATGCAGCTATCAAATTTAGATAAAGTCAAGTAACCACTTGGGTTTAAAAGGTCCTTACAAGGTTACAAGTTTGTTGAGATTAAATGATCCATGGGAACCCTCATTCTGACACATGAGATATAATGATCCATTCTTGAGTCAAACAAGTCAAAAGGTCCCTAAATTAAATCCTTTAACTATCTACAAGTTGGACATGATCCAATCATACAGGATCATCAAGTTGAGATCCAACGGTGCATATTCACTATCAAAAGGATGTGTATAAGCTAAATAAATGATCAGCATGAGCTCATACATCATGATCCAATGGTGTGCATGAGCTCATACATCTTAATCTAGCATTGTAGTATGCCAAACATATCTTCTAGAATTAAATTAAGGACTCACGTGCATTCATACAAAAAAGATATAATGATTCGATTAGAGTTAATAAGTTAGCAAAATCTATGGGACCAATAAGAATAAAGATGGTTGAGCATAATGAAATAGGTTGAGTTAGTTTTTAATGGCCAATCAAATAAAGGTGAACCCAAATTTTTTTGACAAAAGTCAATGGGATAATTTTCAACTTAGGTATGTAAATGCAAAATAATGAGAGTTTAGATATTGTCTAGATGGAACTAACATAACCAAGCATTGTCATCATAGCTCCATATAGGTAAAATAGGTCATTTGATCATAATATAGAGACTAGTAATTATGAAGAAAGATCAAATAGTTTGTAGGTTTTTATGAATGTTATGACTGTGTGAAAACCAATGATCTGAGATTAGTTTTCCATCTATGGAACGGACCGAGATTCAATTTGTAATATATGTATATTTAAGCATGATTATAAGGAGATGTGTATTGCCTATCATTAGGGTAAATTTTCAATGAACAAAGATAGTTGGCCACCCTAAGAAGATGTGGCATAATTATGCCATTTCCAAGCCATGATCCTTGTTAGCATATCACTAGATGATATCATGGAGTTACAAGAACATACTAGGTGGATGGATAAGTATAATGAGCATTCAATTATTTTACATAATTTTTTCCTTATTGATAAGACCATGACTCATAATCCTTAAGAGTGTTAATCCATCAGAAGTACTTGGGTTTTTTTCCAATGCATTGCTCTCCTTCTCTCTTTCCCTTTTCTATAAATACATGCTTCTAAGACTTGAAATGGATCCCTCTATCATTCATTTTGGTATGACTAGACTCTACCAAAATTTGTATTATGACACATTTTTGATGCAATAAATATTGAATTCCATGTTTTCATAAGATAGATTAAAGTGTGTTCCACAAATTCATATACTATGGTTAAGTGAATGTATGTTCCTTTTTTGTCTTATTTTTTTCACCTTCAATAAATGCTTAGTAGTTCTCACAGGTCATTATAATTGCAATTTACAGTTTATTGTTTAGATTTAAAGTGGATATTTGCCCACTATTATTGATTTGATAATTGTTTAATGCCTTAGTTTCCAATATTTATGTGAGATTGAGTTTATTTGTTCTTGAAAGTTTATCATAGTGTGTGTTGTGTGAGCTTGAGTGATCAGATCATTGGTGCATCACCTCTTTTACATACTTTATATGTTAATATCAAAATATCTTTCCCTTTTCCAAAGATGTTCTAGTTTAGGTTTAGTTAAGGTGATATATCTAGAATTAAAACAAACTTATCTAGAGGTTTGTTCCATTACTAGGATATAAACATGTTAGGATCAGTCCCATGTTGGACTAGATTTGAGTAGGAATATTTGAGCAATCCCCTTCTCAGCTAGGGTGCAATCTAGAACACCAACAGTTTTGGCATGCCTAGTCAGACCCAATTTCTATGGTATAGTTGAAGTTTGAATATTAAGAAGAACAAATCATAGTAGCAAGGGATATCTAGCATCATCAAAAGTTGAAGATATTTCAAATTGTATAATTTATAGCCTCTTTCAAATATTTATTTCATACCAAAAGTTGCAACAAGATCATCAAGTAAAGGTACTCCTTTTGAACATATTGAATTACCTTCTACTTCTTATGAAAGATCAATATTCAATAATACAATACCTGATCCTCCAAATCAACATTCATCTTCTACTCATTCTATTTTTTTAGTCCAATCTTTTGTCACTATAATCCAAATCGATTTTTCTCAAATGGTTATCATAAATCAAGTATTTGTCTCATTTAATAGGGGTAGTCCCCTGATTTTAGCCCAATGTAATGGAATTATTGTGTCTACCCTAAAATTTACACCTTTCTTCTTAGGAGAATAGGACAGAATAGTAGCTATTGAGCATATCCAAGATATTTTTAGTATATGTTCTATTCATAATTTTACTCAAGATAATGTATTTATTGGACTATTTATTTCTTCCTTAAATGGAAAATTATTGAAATCATATAGAAACATATATTTGACTTCCATTTCCACTTGGGATGTGTTAGGTGTAGCCTTAGTTAGGAAATTTGAAGACAAGTCTGATCATCTATCTTTGGGTGAATAAATGACTACCATAAAAGGCACCCCAATGAATTCATGTCTGATTTCAACCTCATATTTTAGAAGACATGGAAAAAAAAATCCCTACATTTTTTATATAATCTCTAGAGTATGCATTTTTGTATCTTAGGGCACTTAATTTAGATATAAGTGTCATGATATAGTCTATGGGTGGTAATACCCTATCAAATATCTATTAAATTGCTATTAGGGGTATAAAATGTCTTAATATAAGCTGTAAAACTTGATCCAAGCCTCTAATGCTCATATTCCCAAAATTACAACCTATTCCTTCTCCTTAAGTTCTATAAATTCCATCTATAAATCCTATTCCTCCCACTCAATCTAGTGAGATTGGTGATCTAAAAAACTTGTTACAATATTTTGGTAATGATATTTTTCAACTAAAGAGATAGCAGTACCAAGGTAGACCTTACCAGTAGTAAAACAAGAATACTTATCAGTCTTTAAATAATGAAGGACACTTTTATCAGTGTTTGAAAAACAATAGGCAACGTTATCAAAATCAAGGAACCATAACCCAAGCTAAGCCTATGTAGCCTTTGATACTAATATACCATTCACTTTAAAAGCTATTATTCCAAAAAATAATTTAATTCAAGATGTAGGTGGGTAGCCTTCCAATCCAAATGACACTCAAAATCAATCCTTGGTATCACATAATATTACTATGCCATATATGACACAAAAAGAGTTATCTCTTAAAGGTGCTCAGTAACAAGACATGAATATAGCATGCCAAGGAGAAGCTCAACAAGTTATAGGATAGTCAGATGCCATCAATGTTAATTGGCAATTGTATTATCACATTACCTTCAACCAGGTAAGTGAAATTAGAAACATAAATGGTCAAGTGGAAGCTCTGACTAGAACTAAAAAAGGAGCAACTGAGGAAGCTCAAGATGTGAGCAATACTTCTAGTGTTCCTAGTTTTGTTCTTAAGAGTGTCAAATATCAACTTGTTATTCTTATAGTATAGAAGATTCATAATACAAAGATAGTGAAGATTCCTCAAATGCCCTTAACTAGAAAATAACCAGTGGCTCAAAAGTTATAGCCAAAGGCTAGTGGAACATCTTCTAGCATAATAGAAAAAATGAAGAAATCAAATTTTAGTATTAGCATGTGGGATTCCCTTACCATTCCAAGACAAAAGGACATGTGTATTGAAGAGCTTTTAGATCTTAAGGTATCTAAATGACCAATTTAGAAATAGGGATTTATCTTGGCCAATTCAGACCAAAAAATCAAGCAACCTAATAAGCATATACATAATAAAATAGAGGTGGAAAAATCCAATGTCAAATAAAACAAGACCCCTCCATTTTATCTCTCTTTGATAGTAGGTGACTTCTTAGTCCATAATTATATGGTAGATAGTGGAGCAAGTACTATTATTATGCCCAAACAAATTATAGACAAGCTTGGTCTTGTTTATGAGCCAAACACCAAAGGAGTATTGAAATTAGATGGGTCACCAATGAATAAACTAGGTATAATGAAACATATAAAATTGACATTACATGCTTTCACTAATGTTGTTATTCAACAAGATGTAGTTGTAGTGGACTTGGCTCCCTTTTTTCCATGTGCCTATTAATAGAATTTACTTCAAATATTAGAGGATATTTGTTAGCTGATTAGACCTATTTAATGTTCAAAATAGGGTATGGTACTAAGGTGATAATACATTTTGAATATATTTCAAGGTTTTAATTAGACCCATATATGCCAATTATGCTGAACACTAATTATGTTATCGCAAGCAAGGTATTAGAAAATAATGAGTTGGAATATGAATCACCTCTAGATGGAGTCTCATATTTTACTTGATGAATTGGCCTCTGATTTGAATGGACATTATCCCAACAATTTAATTGAATAAGAGGGACTTGGTCTCTATTTTCTTCACGAAAATGATGCACCAATTCCAACATAGGTGAAATATTATCAACCTAGTGATGGATTGTGGTAGCTACATTTTGATAGATCCAAGAATAAACATGGCACTAGATCTGGAATGATGTTAATTTTTCCATCCACTAAAAGGTAATTATATTCTCTCAAATTTTATATTTGTTGTTCCAATAATGTTACTAAATATGAAGCACTAGTTCATGGTTTTTAATGGGTAAGAAATATAAAGGTCAATTCCTTACAAGTTTTTGGACATAGTGAACTAGTAGTTCACCAAGTGAGAAAACATAATATATGAAATAACCCACTACATAGGTCCTATAAACATAGAGTATGGAACTTTAATGAAGACCTTAAATATTTAAATTTTGAGGCCATATCAATAAATATGAGGAAACATGTAGACAAACTGGCAGCTATTGGATCATAATTCAGTATCCCAAATGACATAAAAATGGGAAAAGTTTTTGAAGATAGTGAACTAGTAGTTCACCAAGTAAGAATAATTAATATATGAAATAACCCACTACTTATGTCCTATAATCATATAATATGGCACTTTGTTAAAGACTTTTAATCTTTAAATATTTAGGCAATATCAAGAAATACAAATAAGCTTGTAGACAAGCTGGAAGCTATTGGGTCATAATTCAATATCACATATGAAGGTAGTTGTGATACCTTTCACCCTAGAACAACATGAAAATTGGAAAGTATTTTAAGATGATATTTATATTACTATATTCTTATAATACGAAGCTAAATTCTCCTCAAGGAACCAAGACAAGCACTTGTGGTAGTATGATGACCAGATTGTGAAATTAAGGACAAACAAGTTGCCTAAAGGATTGGTCACCCTTGAAAACATATTTATAAAAGATAATGAATCAATAAAATAAAATTTTGATTTATCAATCAAGGAAGAACACTATACAAACATATAGATTGCAACTGGCAAGACTTTAAATTTGGACAAATATTGTACATCTTCAGATAAAGCAAATTTTATTGGGTTATGTTCAAGTTTTGAATATGTATTTGTATGATAGTAAAATGACATAAAAGGATTTTTTCCAAGTATAGATCAACATACTATTATGTTAGAATATGATAGTAGGGCATTCAAACAAAGACAAATTCTTATTAACCCAAAGATTGAATCTTTGATGAGAGTTGAACTACATAAGCTCATTGAGTTAGCTCTAAAATTTTCCAATTGATCATTTAATTTGAGTGGAAAACCTTGTTTCAGTACAAAAGAATAATGATTAAATAGGGCTATGTGTTGAATTTCGTGAGTTGAACAATGACTAGTTCAAAATAGCTTTCACCACAAAGTGGGGGACATTTGCATATAGAAAGATGCCTTTTGGTTTATCTAATGTTGGAGCCACTTTATAGAAGGCTATGGATATAGCATTTCATGGTCTCATTAACAATTTTATACTTGTTTCTTTTCATGACATAACAATATTCTCTAATATAGATGAGCATATGATTCATGTCAGATAAGTGTTTGAAATGTGTAGAGAATTTGGAGTGTCTTTGAATTAAAAAAAAGGTCTATTTTCTCTGTTCATGAAGGTAGGCTTCTTAGACATGTCATTTCAAAAAATGGTACAAGGAAAGACCCTAATGAGATAGAATCAATTCTTTCATTTTCAGTGCCTAAGCACAAGAAATTCTTGCAAAGCTTTTTAGAAAAAATATATTTAATGAGGAGATACATCTTAAATATTGATACTTTAGCTAGACTACTCAAATCCATGTTAAATAAGGGTTAGAGTTTTAGTTGGTCCAAAGAAGGAATAAGAAAATTTGAAGAGATCAAGAAAGCTATAACTAGTGCTCCTACACTCCTAAACCTTGCATTTACAAAGGATTTATTCTTATAAAACTATGCTAACATTGACATAATTTCAGATATTCTCATGAAATAGAAAAAGAGAATTTAAAGAAACCAATAGCCTAATTAATTGAAGGCTTAGAATAATATGAAACAAGGAATTTTTCTATTGAGAACCATGTAATTTGAGTTGTAAGGTCTCTCAAAACATTTAGGTACTTGTTGTCCACTAATAAGATACATTTGATGGTTGTACATTAAAGTATCAAATATTTTCTTCAGAATAAAGATATAAATGTCAAGAGAGCTGGTTGGATAACCAAAGTCATGGAATATGATGTTGAGGTCAAGGTCACAAAGCTAGTTAGAGGAAAATGACTTTTTTAACATTTAACCCAATATTTGTAAGAGATAAATGAAATGGTTATGATGTAAAATGATGAACTTGCAAGTGATCAGGCCTCACCTTCTAGGTTGTTTCAAGATATGATAAGATATCAATAGGATGGTGTTTATCATTTTCATCTGAACCCTTCAAAGAGGAGAAATTTTAGATTACAGTCAACTCATTTTGTTCTTATTGATAATTTATTATTAAAAAAGGATATCAATAGTATATTGCTAAGATGCATAGATCCAGGTCAAACATAGAGGTTTCTTGATTATTTCCATAATGGACATGGTGGAAGACATTATTCAGCAAGGATCAAAGCCCAGAATATCATGAGAGGTTGGTATTATTGGCCATGTCTATTTGGTGATTGTCATTCATGGACTAGGAAATGCAAACAAAGTGCCATATTTGTTGGAAAAATGAAGATTGCAGCCCTACTTCTCCAACCAATTTCATTAAATGAACCCTTTTTCTAATGGGCATTGGACATTATTGATCTTATTAATCCCCCTTCAATCTCAACACATAAGTGAATCCTAACTACCACAGATTTTTTTACCAAACAGAAAAAGGCGATGGCATTAAAAGAAGCCAATGAAACCAAAGTTTTGGACATTTATGAAGATTTGATCACTAGATTTGGGGTCCCTTCAACTATAATTTATTATAATTCTATGTATTTTGTAGGATATAGGATCATTCATTGGGCATTTGAACGTAGTGTTTTCCTCAGTACCTCATCAAACTATTATCAACAAGGCATTGTCCTTGCTGAATCCACTAACAAGAATTTGTTGAAGATCATTAGGAGGATTGTTGAATAAAATCAAAGATCATGACATCTCTAATTGAATTTGGCTTTTTAGGTTGACAGGATCACTTATAAACGGTCCATAGCCAATTCTCCATACAAGCTAGTATACAGTAAGGAAGCAATAATGCATATTTCCCTTGAATTCCTTGCTTTCGAATTAATGTATCAATTTAATATTTTGGAGAACGAGTCAGTGGAAATCAAATATATTGAGGTCATGTAACTAGATGAGACAGGGCATCGATCAATGATTTAGTTTGAGTAGGATTCATGGTGAAACCAAGTAGTTCAAGGTCATATAATTGGTTTGTACAAGCTTCAAATTTTCATAGTTTTTTTAGGACTTCAAGGGTCAAGCAATGGGTCAAGCATAAGTCTAGAAGAATATATAGGCCTTCGAAAAGATGTGTACAAAACTCTTTTCAGGGTAAATATTTACAAGGGAGTTCTTTGAGACCTTTTATTTGAATAAGTGTTCATTCTCTTAGGAAATTTTGTTTGGGGTTTTATTTTGCTAAGCTAATTTTTTTGAGACCCTTTTTTGGCTAAGTGTTGAATTCTTTTGGAAAAATTGTCTGAGATAAAGCTTTTGAAGGCATGAATTCTTTGGTAAAAATGTTTAAATCAAAAAATATGAAAGCCTATTTTGGAATAAATTGTTCTATAACAATTTCCATGAATACATACTCTTTTAGAGAAATTATTTACATCAATAAAGGCTAGGTGTCATTTATTTTGAGAAAATTATCCAAACACTTTTCCCGAAGGGTCTTTTCTTGAGAAGGTGTCCCAAATAATTTTAATAAAGTGTCATTCCATAGGAATGTGATCCAAAGTAGAATTTCCAAAGGGTAATCCATCAATAAGATGGGTTGAATGAAAATATTGAAGGGTCATTTCTTTCCAAAAAGTGTCACAGACAAAGTGCCCTATAAAATTTTCTTGAAGGGTCATTTCTCAATAAAATGGTCCAATTTAATGGTTTTGATTGGTCATTTTTCAAGAAAGGTGCCCCAAACAAAAGTTCAAGATGGCCTCACAAGTGTTAAATTCAAGCAAAGAAGATGATAGTTGTTTATTAAATCTATATTGATAGTCGCACAAACATCAAATACATTCACATGGCTATAAAATTTAGACAATAGTAAATAGAATTTTAAATTAAAATGGGTTCAAGATCGATGATCTATGTTAAATATGAGTAAAGATCTAACAGAACATGAGAAGTCAAAAAGTTAATAATACAGACCCTGATAAGTAACCATTTGGTTTCAAAAGTTCCATAAAAGATTTAAATTTGGTCAAGATCTAATGATCCATTGGAGCCCTCATACTGACACATGGGATATAAAAATCCATGATGGAGTCAAATAGATCAAAACGTCCCTAGGTTAAAGCCTTTAAAGATCTATAAATTGGACATGGTCCAACATTGTGGAGTCATCAAGTCAAGATATAATGGTGTGCATTCACTAATAAAATGATGGGTCCAAGACAAATAAATGATCAGTGTGACATCGTACATCATGATCCAATGAACCAAAAATATTGATAGGAAAGTGGGAACTAGGAGATATATGGTACACATGAGCTCATACATCTTGATCTGATGGTGTGTGATCAAGTCAACATGTCAAAGGGATCCTTTGGTAGGAAATCAAGGACTCATGTGTATTTTTACATCAAAGATCTAAAGGTATGAGTAGAGTAAATAAGTTAATAGAATCTATGGGACCAATAATAATAAATATAATTGAGCACAATGAAATGGGTTGAGTCAGCTTTTGATGACTAATCAAACAAAAGTGAAGTCAGACATTTTTCATACAAGTAGATGAGGTAATTTTTTACTCAGGCATGTAAATGTGAAAGAATCAGAGTTAAGATATGATCCAGATGGAACTAGTAGGACCAAGCATTATCAATAGAATTCCATATAGGTAAAATAGGTCATTTAGGCCTAATATAGAGACCATTCATTATGAATCAAGGTCAAATAGTTTATAGGTTTTTATGAGTGTTGTGACTATATGAAAACCAATGATCTAAGATTATTTTTCCATCTATAGAATAGACATAGATTAAAGTTGGAATAAATTCATATGTAAACATGTTCATAAGGAGACATGTCTCTCCTATCATTAATGTCAATTTTTAATGAGCAAAGATAGTTGGCCAATCAAATTTGATGTATAATTCTACCATTTCCAAGAAATGATACTTGTAACCAGATCATTAGATAATATCATGGAGTTCCAAGAAGACAATGATTAGATAGAATAAGATAATGATCACTCAATTATTTTATAGAATTTGTTACTTATTACTAAGATTATGACTTATCATCCTCAAGAGTGATAATCCATCAAAATTAGTTGGTCATTTTCTAATTTAGAACTCTCTCTCTCTCTCTCTCTCTCTCTCTCTCTCTCTCTCTCTCTCTCTCTCTCTCTCTCTCTCTCTCTCTCTCTCTCTCTCTCTCTCTCTCTCTCAATACATGATTTTAAGCCTTAAAATGGATCCCTCTATCCCTCTTTTTTGTATGACCAAAATCTATTAAAATTTGCCCTGTAAAACCTTTTTTATGCAACAAAGATTCAATTCTATCCTTTTCTAAGCTAGATTGAATTGTGTTCCATGAATTCATAAACTGTGGTTAAGTTAATGTATATTCCTTGCTTATGTTTGAGATTTTCTCACCTTCAATAAATGCTTAGTAATTCTCATAAATCATTATAAGTGTAATTTATAGTTTATTCTTTATCTTGAAAGTGGATATTTACCCTCTCTTACTGATTTGATAACTGACTAATGCCTTATTTTAAAATATTTATGTGAGATTGATTTTCTTTGGTCTTAAAAGTGTCTCATAGTGTGTATTATGTGAGTTTTAGTGATCAAATCATTTTTGTGTCACCTATTTTACATACTTTATAATTTATTGTCAAAATCTATTTCCCTTTTCCAAGCAAGTGATAGTTTACATTTAGTTTAGGTGATAGTAATAGAAGGAAGCTAGAGTTCTCTAGAGGTCTGATCTATTATTAGGATACCCACAACCTAGGATCATTCCCATGTTGGAATAAAATTGAGTAAGAAGGTCTGAACAATTCCATTCTCCACTATGGTGCAATCTAGAACACTAACAATAATAAATCTAGAGACTCAAGTAAATGTTAAAAATGTTCCCTTCATGAATTAGATAAGACAAGATGATTAGGTTGATGTGACACTATATTAACCATAGTAGTTGTTTCTTTTTTAAGTTCTATAGGTTCCACATTATAACTTTATTTTATAATAAAATTGGTAGTATATTTTGTTGGTGTCTTTGATACATACTTAATTTTGTTTAAAGAAATAGGTTTCATTTCATGGCTATGAATAATTTGGCATAAGTCTTCAAATTTTCTAAATTTTTTTAAAATAATGAACTCGTGTAATGGGGAAAGTAAATTTTTCTTGAAGATGTATTAAAAATATTTATCTACAATTGGATTAGTCATTTTACCAAACATTTTTTTGTACATCAAGACATATTAATTGATATGTGCATTGGTTCCTTGTTTGATATTTTCAATTTTAAAATAGGAAATAGTTTTTGTAACTTTCACAATGAAGTGTGCCAAAAAATAATATACAAGAGGTTTGGTTACTTTTATAAATTGAATTGGTAAATGATAGAACCACCTTAGAGTGTAGTCCTTGAGAACCCCTAGAAAATGTTTAGTTAAATGTTTATCATTGGAGGAATAATGAAGGTATGCCACATAGAGAGATTGAATATGTTGTTTAGGATCACCATTTCCATCATAAAATGTGATCTTAGGTTTATGAAAACTATTTTAGAAGTGGTGCAAAGATATTTTAGGTTTAATATGGTTATATGATACCTCTTATGAATTAATAGCATAAGAAGACTTCATAGTATTATGTTATATATTTATAGCCCGAGCTTGCAAAAGTTAAATACTTTGGAAAAGATCTTGAATATTTTGATCACTAAGGTTACATGTTTGACAAGGAACCAAAGTAGTTGTACCCATAATTTGAGTTGATATAGGCATTGAAACTACTAATTAGGTTGAAGGGCCAATGTTTCCTATGTCCAATGAATTAATAGTAGGATTTGTTTTAGATAAAAATGGTGTAAACAAATAATACACACCACCATTATAATTATAAAGAGATGATGTGCTCATGGGGAGGGGTGGGGTATATGGGGATGCCCCATATCTCTAATAACATGATCAATGGATGCACCTAGTTGGTCATCTATGATTTTCATTTTTTTTAGTTTTTAGTATGGTTGTGAAGATCTCACCAATATCATCTAGGTTTTTATTGATACGTTATCGAAACATAATGATGACTTATACTTGCTCTTGATCTAATTTTTCATTTTCATTATTTACATTAGATTCATTATGTTCATGATCAAAACCATCCTCTATGATAATCCTTTAAGTATGTTGATCAGTTTCATTGTCGTCATCTTTATTAGGTATATGATTTATTACATTAGTGTTTCGATCCATCTTAGGTGGGTAATGGGGAAGCTCTAAGTGCTTTATTAAAAAAATATAATTTAAGGATATAGGTTTGCCAAATACAACGTATACATAAAATATGGAAAAATACAGTAATGAAAAACCATAGAAGGCTAAATAACCTTGAATAAGCTAGGTTTTTCATTAAAAGAGTAGTTCACAAAAACATTTAACCCTAAGTTGTTAAGAGGGGTTATCAAGGGTGAAGAAAATATAAATGAATAAGTAGAAGGATGATAAATAAATGCATAGCAAGATATTTAATTTGAAAACACAAATAAATAATATTTTGAATTTATAATATTGAGATATTCCAAAAATAGAAAGTAAAAATATTTATTGCTATTGAAATAAAGTAGAAATAATAGTACTTATCAGCTTTGAAATGCACATCCATGACTGGGTGGAAACACTATAGAAGTCTATTAAATCAATATCCTAGAACATTTTTGTAATATTTTTAAATTTTACACTTTATGGCCTAAGGTGGTTGCATCAGATCTGGATAGTTACATTGATGTTGTTGTCTTGTATGGAATAGTGCTTGGACCCTTTTGTATAATTTTCCATGTTTCCTCTTATGTCTTTAGATCATGCACATAGGTTGTTTATATTCATCAAATGATCAAACCCTGACTTATAAACCCTTGGACTGACTATCAAAAAATGGGTTAGGCAGCACACAATGCTACCATAAAGAACCCTCTATTAATGGATTATACCTATATACCCAATACTCTAAAGAGGGCATGAAACTTATGTAGTTCTCCCCTAAATGTTGGATTATGTTTTCGTAATGATGAAATGTGTCATAAGCAACTATATATAGTGAACTAGCTTGTAACTTATTAAATATGGCCCAAGATCAATACTGTACATTCATTTTAAGCAAAGATATATCAACATGTGAGAAGTCAAGAAGTCAATAAGATGTTTGTGCAACTATCAAATTTAGATGATGGTAAGTAACCATTTGGGTTCAGAAGGTCTTTAAAAGGTTTAAAGTTGGTTGAGATTAAATGATCCATGGGATCCCTCCTACTGACACATGGGATCTAATGATCCATGCTTTAGTCAAATAGGTCAAAAGGTCCCTAAATTAAAGCCTTTAAAGATCTACAAGTTTGACATGAACTAATGGTGTAGGATCATCAAGTTGAGATCCAAAGGTGCACATTCATTGACAAAAGGATTGGTTTGAGCTAAATATATGATCAACATGAGCTCATACATCATGATCTAATGGAGCACAAAATCTAAAAAAAAAGTGGGACTAGGGAGATCTATGGTGTACAAGAACTCATACATCTTAATATAACATTGTATGATCAAGTCAACATGTCAAACAGATCTTCTGGAATGAAATCAAGAACTCACTTTCATTCATACAATAAAGATCTAATGGTTTGAGTAAATTTAATAAGTTAACAAAATCTATGGGACCAATAAGAATAATGTTAGTTGATCATAATGAAATGGGTCGAGTCATTTTTTGATGGCCAATCAAACAAAGGCAAAAACCCAAACATTTTTGATAAAATTTGATGGGGCAATTTCTAATTGAGGCATGTAAATGCAAAATAATGAGAGTTTAGATATGATCTAGATGGAACTAACAGAACCAAGCATTGCCATCAGAGCTCCATATAGGTAAAATATGTCATTTAAACTTCATACAAAGACCAGTAATATGAATAAAGATAAAATAGTTTGTAGGTTTTTATGAATGTTGTGACTATGAGAAAACCAATGATCTGAGATTAGTTTTCCATCTATGAAATGGACCCAGATTTAATTTCTAATAAATGTACATTTAAACATGATTATAAGGAGATGTGTATTGTCTATCATTAGAGTCACTTTTCAATGAGCAAAGATAGTTGGCCACCCAAAGTAGAAGTGGCATAATTATGCCATTTCCAAGCCATGATCCTTGTTAGCATATCATTAGATGATATCATGGAGTTCCAAGAAGATACTAGGTGGATGGATAAGGATAATGAGAATTCAATTATTTTACATAATTTGTCCCTTATTGATAAGACCATGACTCAGCATCCTCGAGAGTGCTAATCCATCAAAAGTAGTTGGGATTTTTCCAATGCATAGCTCTCCCTCTCTCTTTACCTTTTTTATAAATACAGGGTTCTAGTAGTTGGGTATGACTAGACTCTATCAAAATTTGTGTTATGACACATTTTTGATGCAATAAAGATTGAATTCCATATTTTCCTAAGCTACATTAAAGTGTGTTCCATGAACTCATGTACTATGGTTAAGTGAATCTATGTTACTTTTTAATGTCTAAGTTTTTTCACCTTCAATAAATGCTTTGTAGTTCTCACAGGTCATTATAATTGCAATTTATAGTTTATTATTTAACTTCAAAGTGGATATTTGCCTGCTATTGCTGATTTGATGACTGATCATGCACATAGGTTGTTTATATTCATGAAATGTTCAAACCCTAACTTCAAAACCCTTGGAGTGACTATTGAAAAAGGGTTATGGCGCATATAATTTTGAGCTACCATAAAGACCCCTCTATCAGTGGACCAATCCTAAATAGCCAATATTCTGAAGAGGGAATCAAACTTATGTATTTCTCTCGTACATGTTGGATTCTATTTTTACAATGATGAAATGTGTGATAAGAAAGTATATATAGTGACCTAGGTTGTAAGTTGTCAAATATGGCTCATGGGGTGCTCCTGTTGGAAATGTTATCATTGATAAAGGTCCTATTACATTTAATGGTGTTTCCAATATTCATATCTTGGATAATGTGTGTTAATATTTATTAAATATTAATGAATATATTTTTGGTTGCATATATGTGAAAAGAGGGCCATAGAGAAGTCCAAGAGTCATGGGTTAAAAGATGAAAGAGGAATGAGACACATTTTCTCATAAAGAGTCATCTTGAGAAATTCCAAGAGACACCATGTGAAGACAAAATAGCTATCGTGTATTTTTCCATGAAGGGACACTTTGAAGAATATGAAAAGTCACCAAGATAAAGACAAAAAAGGAAAGGATGATTTTGATTGTGAAGGGTCACCATATGATTTTTCAAATGCAAAGATATGAAGGGTCATGAAAGTTTTGCACCATTTTCCATGAGGATTAAAGTGTCACAAAGGGTGAATGCCAAAAGTCATTTGGAGAGATAAAAAATAAAGGCTTGAGAAGCCATTTGTAATTAGAAAGAGAATGTAGGGTTTGTATTTATTTTTGAAAAGAGAAAAGCATTAGATATTATAAATTTCTATCATTTGTTGAGTAAATAACATTGAGAGATAGTTTTGTTTTATACACAACAAGAGTTGGTCCTCATGTGGCTTGATGCTCATAAATCTTTGCAAGGGATTAGTGTTCTTATGGGTTGGTGCTCACAAATAGTTGTTATGTTGGTACTCGGTAAAGGGGTTGGTGCTCTTGCAAGTTGGTGCTTATGAACTTTGTATTTTGAGTTGGTGATCATTCATATACTTGAGATTTTTATCCATTGTTTTTCCACTTTAGGTTTCTATGTAAAAATTCTCTCTCTCTCTCTCTCTCTCTCTCTCTCTCTCTCTCTCTCTCTCTCTCTCTCTCTCTCTCTCTCTCTCTCTCTCTCATGTGGTGCAAATTATTATTTTAGTTTTATTACATATCTTGAATGTGTGATTAGGTGATTAAAGAAAAGAAATTAAATTAAGTAAAAAGATATATAATGTATTGATTCACTCCCATCTCTCAGTATATTTCATGCTTCACAATTGGTATCAAAGCAACGCCTTTTTGAAAAATATTTACAGCTTGAAGGTAGATCAAGAAAGCATGATGGCTAGATCAGATGAAGGATTTTATACAAATAAGGCACATTTGTTTGATGGGACAAATTATATTATTTGGATCATAAGGATGAAGACTTATTTGATAGACCTTAGATTTGACATATTGTAAGTAGTGGTAGAGCAATATGAAGATCCACATACACTTATAACTACTGTGGTAAAAAAGAAGGAAAGTAAAAATAATGTTAAAGATTTAAATGCAATTTTATGTGGTTTATGTGAATCAAATTTAGTTAAAGTTATGCAATATAAATCTACTCATGAAACTTGGGTAAAACTTGAGAATATTTAAAAAGGTGATGGAAAGGTTCATCAAGCTAAGCTTCAGACTTTCAGAAGATAGTTTGAGAGTTTGAAGATGGAAGAAGAAGAAACTATAGCAAGTTATCTTTTATAGGTTGATCAAATAGTTAATAAGATTCAAGGTGTTGGATAAAATTTAGAAGAATCAACTGTAGTTCAAAAAATTTTGAGATCTCTACCATTGAGATCTGATGCAAAAGTTTTGGCAATTGAAGAGATGAAAAACTTAGTCAAGATAAGGATGGATGAGTTGCATGTCATTCTTACAGCATATAAGATTCAGACTGAAAAAGATAAACCCTAAAAAATAGAAGCTACTTTCAAAATATCAAATAAAGAGAAGGCTAAGATTCAAGAATTAAGTGATAGTTCTAGAGATGATGAAGATGACAATGGAGCTCTATTCATTCACAAGCTAAAAAAGGGCATAAATAAATATCAAAGAAAATTACCTTTTAAATATTTTAATTGTGGAAAGATTGGACATTTTTTAGCTAAATGCCTAAATAAGGGTAATGATGAAAATGAAAAAGGAAATTCTACATACAAGAATAATTTCAAAGGTCAATTCAAGAAGGGATTCAAGAAGAAGAGTTTGTATTCTAAATATCCTAGCTCAACTGAAGATAGTGGAGTTAGTAATTCATAAGAAGAAGAGATTATATTCATGGAAATACATGAAGATGCCTCTACAAGGAAAATTAAAAATGATCAAGAAGAAGAATAGGATGAATCCAAAGTGAATCTAGAAGGAGAACTCATTTGTGCCTTAGAAGAGTTAAAAGATCTTGAAAATAATATTTCAAGATTAAAGATCCATATCAAGAAAAATGAAAAGAATTCAAAGAAAATAATTGAAGATCTACAAAAACACTTTGAATAAGCCAAAAATAATGAATAAGATCTAATGGCACAGTTGAAAATAGTTAAAAATGTGAAAGGTATATTATTGAAATTTCTTCATTAAAATTAAATCTTGAGAAAATAAATAAAGCAATCAATGATAGAGCAACCAATAATTCAAAATTTGAGAATAACACTAATATGTTGAATAAGATATTATAAAATCAAAGATTCAAAGATCAATGTTAGATAAGATAGGTATTGGATTTGAAAAAGAGAAAGAGGTCACTACTTTCAAAAACAAGGAAAAAGGAAAGAGCTATGTTGAAGCTCTTATAAAAGAAAAAATAAAAAGGGAAGAAGTTAAGAATACAGAGGACATCTCAAACAAAGATGGCTAGAGGGAACAAATCTACAAAATATAATCAGGTTAGAGATATACAAATAGAGCCTATTGTTATGGTTACTAGTTTTATTTTAATAGATATGGTCATAAGAAAATAGAATGTCAAAAAAGGGCTAACAATTTTAGAATAAGGATAAAAAAATTTATGCAGAGTCAATCAAATACCCACAACACTTTTGCTCCTCTATCAGGGTTTAATGAAGAGGCCATAATACGTTATAAGTGCAACAACTTTAGACACACAGCTTGGTACTATAGAAGCATGTTTGAGTCAATCAAGAAGGACTAGAGTTTCAAGGCTCCATTCATCAATAAAAAAGTTCAGACAAGTTTGTGGCAAAAGAAACAACCTAAAAAATCTATGTTGGTGCAAACAACTTTGCATGCAAAAAATAAAGAAACACCATGGTTTATTGATAGTGGATATTTGAGGTACATTATAGGAGATGAGTAATTTTATAACCTTTAAGAAGATCAATGGTGCATAGTGAAATTTGGAGATAATATTACTGCCAAATTAGCTAGAAAATGTACACTAAGTTTGGATAATGATAGCACTAAAACTAAAAATGTTTTGTATGTAGAAGGTCATAAAAATAATCTTTTGAGTATAAGTCAAATGTGTGATTAGGCGCACACACTATAATTTTATGCATAATGTTGTGAAATTAGAAGAAAAGATGCAGATATGTTTGTTACAAATGCTCAAAGAATAGGGAATAATTTGTATATGCTATCAGACATCAAAGGTCAAATATGTTGCCTGAGTCAGATTGAAGAAAGTTAGATATAATAGAAGAGAATGGGACACATAAATTTTGACAATATTGTCAACATCAGTAAGAAGCAAAAAGTTAAAAATCTTCCAAAGATTACAAAACCATCTGACACGTTTTGTGAACCTTGTCATTATGGGAAGCATTCTATAAGGTGATTTAAAAAAAAAGTACTCAACCACTTAGATGCTAGATCTTGTTCACACTAATCTGTGTGTACTAATGAGAACTCAAAGTACTGAAGGTGAGAAATATTTCATGTTTTTTATTGAATATTTTTCATGTATGACGTGGGTAATATTTTAAAAGAAAAAATCAAAAGCTTTCAAACATTTCAGAGCATTCAAAGCATTAGTTGAGTATGAAACTAGTTTGAATATTAAGTGTCTAAGATTGGATCGAGGAGGAAAATTCATGTTATATCAATTTATTGAGTTTTATGAAGACTACAAAATGAAGGGACATTATTCAGTAACTAGAACTCCATAGCAAAATGGATTATTTGAATGGATAAATTGAATAGTTTAGGAGATTGTGAGGACAATGCTAAATGAATCTAATATAGCAAATAAATATTAGAGAGAGGTAGTTGCTACAATAGTGCACATTTAGAATAGATCATTATTGAGATTTAATAGTGACAAGACTCCTTATGAGCTATGGATAGACAAACTAACAATAGTTGATTATTTGATAATTTTTTACAACAGATTATTCATAAAGAGAATCGATGAAAAACATGGTAAGTTTGAATATAGATTAGATGAAGGTATATTTATTGGTTATTCTTACAAAATTTAAGATTATAAATGTTATAACAAAAGAACCCAAAAAAAATCTGAAAGTGCAAGTGTCAGGATAGAAGAAGATGGAACATAGAGAATTAGTGATCCAATAGACATTTCTTGAAATCATTGAAGAGGAAGATTTTGAAGAATTAGATGAACATGAGAAGAAGGAGGAAAAGGACACCAAAACTCCATCCAACTATGTTTAGAGAAATCATAATGAAAGTGACATCATTATGGACATAAATGAAGGAATTTGTACCAAAAGAATGATGGTAAGTGAATATGAGCAAGTTAATTTCTATTTGTTATCCAAAATTTATCCTAAAACTTTTTCAAAATATAGACATGATAAGCATTAGGTTAAGGCTATGGATGAAGAATTAAATTAGATAGAAAAGAATGATACTTTGGAATTAGTACCTATACTAAAAGATCACAACATGAAAGGGATAAAATGGGTTTATACAAATAAGTTGAATAAAAATGGAGAAGTGACCAAAAATAAATCAAGATAGTATGTAAAGGATATGCTCAGATTGAGGGAATAGATTTTGAAAAAAAATTGTACCAGTGACAAAGTTAGAGGCTAATAGAATGTTTCTTGCATATGCAGTGTTTAGAATTTTTCAAAGTGTTTCAAATGGATGTCAAATCTACCTTTCTGAATAGGAATATAGAAAAAGAGGTCTAAATTGAGTATCTTGAGGGATTTATTCTCTAAAATATTAGTAGCCATGTATGTAGATTGAAGAAATCATTATATAGATTAAAATAAGCTACCAGAGCTTGGTATGCAAGACTTGATAAGTACCTGTAGGATTAAGGTTTGAAAAGAGAATTTGTTGATAGCAATCTCTACATCAAAATAGAAGGTGAACATCAATTCATTATTGTGGTATATGTTAATGACATCATTCTTGGAGGAAATATTGAAAAGATGATTAAAATTTTTTTTGATAATATGCAAAAATAATTTGAGATGTCTATGCTTGGGGAATTGTAATTTTTCTTAGGATTACAAATATTTCTATTAGATTAAAAAAATCATATCTCAAAATAAATATGCCAAGTAAATTTTGAATAAATTTAGTTTAGAGGATTGTGCACTAGTTGGCACACCAATGTGTACAGGAAATAAGGTGAGTGAGGATGAAGATTTACATATTACAGATCAATCTTTTTATAAATCTATGATTGATATTATTTTATATTTAATAGGATCAAGGCCAGACATCATGCATATAGTAGGTATGGTTGTAAGATATCAGTCAACTCCCAAAGATAATCATGTTTAGTTGGTGAACAGAATATTTAGATATATCAAGGAGACATTGGATTAAAGATTGTGGTATCTCACAAGGAGAGATTTCACTTTGGTTGCTTATACAGATTTGGATTGGGCAAGGTGATTAGATGATAGAAAGAGTAAAAGTGGAAGAGCTTTCTTCCTTGGTGATAGCTTAGTATCATGGCTAAGCAAGAACCATAATTTAGTATCACTTTCTACAACTGAAGTAGAATATATTGTAGCAGTATTATGTTTTAATCAAGTGCTTTGGATGAAGTAAAATTTGGAAGATATCAAGGTAAATTATGATGAACCTATTTCTATTTTTTGTGATAACACAAGGAATATTAATATTTGAAAAAATCTAGTGATGCATTCAAGAAGAAAATATATTCCCATTAGATATCACTTCTCGAGAGAGAAGGTTGTAGATCAAATGGTTAAGATGGAGTATATCATTACTACAAATTAGATTGTAGATATTCTCACAAAGGCACTACTAAAAGACACATTTGAGTATCTGTGAGAGAAGTTGGAAGTAAAATTTTTAGTTCCTGCCATTGAGGTTAAACATTAGTGGAGGGGGAACTAAGTGTTAGCCCCAAGTAGGCCCTTTGCCATTGATGTCAAAGGGGGAGAATAATAGGTATAGGTATATCAATCGGTACAAGGAACAAGTATAAGTTGCTATAGTAAGGGGAAGTTACTATATATTTTTTAGATGGTAGTATGTGTAGGTTTAAGGATTTGGTAGTTTTATTTTGAGGTTGCCATAAATGACAAAGGGGAAGATTGTTGGAAATATTATCATTGATGTCAAAGGTCTTTCATTATTGGTGATAAAGGCCTCATTGCATTTAATGGTATTTTTAATATCCAAATCTTGGCTAATTTGTGTTAATATTTATTTAATATTAATGAATATATTTTTGCTTGCATATAATTCAAAAGAGGGCCCATAGAAAATTCAAAGAGTCATGGGGTAAAAGATCAAAGAGGAATGGGATACATTTTCTCATGAAGATTCATCTTGAGGAATTCCAAGAATCACCATGTGAAGACAAAAGAGGTACGGCACATTTTTCCATGAAGCAACACTTTGAGGAATACAAAAAGTCACCAAGCTAAAGACAAAATAGGAAAGGATGCTTTTGCATATGAAGGGTCACCATATGACTTTTCAAATGCAAGGATATGAAGGGTCATGCATGTTTGGCACCATTTTCCATGAAGATTGAAGGGTCACAAAGGGTGAATGCCAAAGGTCATTTGGAAAGCTATAGATAAAGGTTTGAGAATATATTTGTAATAGGCAAGAGAGTGCATTATTTGTATTTATTTTCAAAGAGAGAAAAGTAGGAGCTATTGTAGATTTCTATCATTTGTTGAGTAAGCAACATTGAGAGATAGTTATGTTTAATACACAATAGGGGTTGGTGCTCACAAATATTTACAAGGGCTTGGTGCTTTAGTGGGTTGGTGCTCACAAATAGTGACTATGTTGGTTCTCGGTAAAGGGGTTGGTGCTCCTACAAGTTGGTGCTTGCAAACTTTATATTTTGAATTGGTGCTCATTCATTTACTTGAGATTTTTCTCTATGGGTTTTCTCACTTTAGGTTTCACATAAAAATTCTCTCTCTCTCTCTCTCTCTCTCTCTCATGTGGTGCAAATTATTATTTCAATTTTATTGCATATCTTAAATGTGTGATTAAGTAGTTAAAGAAAAGAAATCAAATTAAGTAAAAAGATATATAATATACTGATTCACCCCCCTCTCTCAGTATATTTCATGATTAATTTCTCCTTCATTTCTCCAAACCCACAAATATATTGCTTTTATTACTAACTTATAAATATGGTTGAATAGGGTACATTTGATCAATGGATTACTTTATTGTATTATTATTGGTAAGTATCCTTATGAGTTATCTATATTTGCTAGGTTGATAAGTCAAGAATGAATGGGGGTATATATATATATATCCAATTTGAAAATATATCTCACTAAAGGACTTATACTAATCATAAGGTTATGATGCATTTTAAAATTGCACAAATTTTGGTAGTACACAAATAGTTGTAAAAGGTGCACTTGGATATATATATATATATATATATATATATATATATATATATATCCAATTTGAAAATATATCTCACTAAAGGACTTATACCAATCATGAGGTTATGATGCATTTTAAAATTGCACAAATTTTGGTAGTATACAAATAGTTGTAAAAGGTGCACTTGGATTGACATATGCATCTAGGCAGGATTCAAGTGTCTAGGAAATTCAACAATAGGTGTAGGATAATAATTTGAAGAGAATGATAATAATACATTTTAAAACATTTGGAACAATATAAAAGACATTATCATGATAATAATGTTATAACTAAGTGAAAATCAATTTGGCAAAAAGAGATAGTGAACATTGTCCTCTCACTAATTGGAAGATCTCAAAACTAAAGGGCACAACCAGGATAGATATTTTCTAATTGTACAAGACTGAGGTGTTATATAATTCATATTTATTGTCAATAACTTGGAAAATGTGCATATATACAACTCTTTAGCACACTTTCATCTATCATTCTACCAATACATTATCTTATGCACCTTTATCCACTACACATATCTCTTCAATGTTAGCTTCATCTAAAGAATAACACCTTTACAATCATAGATAAAGATTATTCACAATTCAAATATTAATTTACACTCCCAAGACACTTCATTTGATGTATTTAGTGCACATTATCTTAGTTGTCTCCATTTTATGGTAGTTTCAAATATCAAACGATTTTCTTCGATAAAGAAGAGAGATAAATATTCTTGGATGTAGCTTGCTTTTTCATTGCACAAGAAATAAGTTTGGCCATTGCAGTATGGGCATGGATCTGCGTGGAGTGGTCTACATAATTGGGAGCCACTCGTGAACAAGTGTCTTGTGGAGCAGGATAACAACTGCATAAGAATGCTTGATCAGCTGCGTGACATGGGAAGGGAAATTGCAGCTGCACACTCCCCTCATCGTTTTTGGATGTCAAATCAGATTCTCAACATGCCGAAACATTCCCAGGTGAGGTTAACATTGGTACGCAACTTTCTCAAATTGTTGGTATATGGGAATTTACCGACCCCTTTTAATATGTGGATATAATTAACTGGGTAGATGGCAACTTTCTCATATTGACTATTGTCTTTAATAATTCATATGAGGTGGGGCTGGAAATTAGTTTTTCTGCATGTATTCAATCAGTTTAATTGATTTTAAACGTTTTATCTTGATTTTTCCATTCAGGAAAGTATGCAGATTTGGGGGATAGCATATTCTGCTTATTCTGATGTCCTAAAACTCATGGAGCAATATGTGAGAAACTCGGGCAGGGCATTTAAATGCCTTGGATTAAAAATTTGTTCAAAAACATGATTTCAGTAAAAAGTTTGCATTATTATCAGAACACCTTTTGTGGCTTCGTTGGTATTCTTTTCAAGCTCAGAATCATCCATCATGGTTTTCGTTGAGAAACTGGGTTTCTTTTCAATATCAGAATCTTCCATCCTGGCTTTTATTGAGAAATTTAAGAGTTTTAGAGTTTTATGTTGATGGTGATTTGGAAAAATCGTGGGAGGACAATGTTGAGGTAAATATTTTGTTTTGAGGTTATTTCAGAAGAGAACTTCCAAGCTTATAAATGCTTCATGCTTTACCAATGCTTTTCTAATTGAAGTGATGCTTTACCAATGCTTTTCTATTTGAAGTGAATTGAAAATTGATTCCCTGCAGCCTCCTTTCCTGTTGAAAGAGTTGAGAATTATTTACCATGGTAGCAGAATTAATGACGCACAAAGGATTTATAAAGTTTCCAAGTTCAATAGGACGCCTTAAGCATTTGAAAAAGATAATCTGTATGGATTGCTTTAGTGGTAGCAGTCTGCCAGAAGAGTTTTGTGGTCTCCTATCGCTGGAGCACCTGGAGCTGCCACATAGTGAAATGCTATCTTCACTACCTGCTGGTATGGGGGAGTTGATAAACTTGCAGCATGTAGATTTGAGATATGCTGAGCAGTTGAGGATGTTGCCGGATTCTTTTAAGAAGCTGGTAAAGCTGGAATATCTGGATTTAGAAGGTTGCCAGAATCTCAGATTCAGGCTAGACATGCTGGAAAACATAACGAAGCTGGAGTTTGTAACCTCAGCCATTGTGAGAAGCTGGAAGAGCTGCCTCATCAAATCATAAAGCAAGCGTTCCTGCGAAAGTTGGATATAAATGGTTGTATCAATTTAAGGGAAGTACCAGTTAACATTGGTAGACTATGCAATTTGGAAACGCTAAGAATTGGGAGTCCGCTGTTGACAAGCCTGCCATGTTCTCTTGGAAACTTGTCCTCCTTGACTGAGCTGTATATTTCGGATTGTGAGAAGTGGGAACGGTTACCTCACTCTATGGGGTGCCTTAACCTCTTAAGGAAACTAATCATAAAGAAATCAGGAGTCAGAGAATTGCCATTTAATGCGGGGTCGTCTTCTTCAATTTCCAGTCTCAAGGAATTAAAGAGGGACACACAAGTGTCCGAGATATCAGTTTGCCATGTCTATTGTCCCGCCCCACAATCTCCGAGTCTTGTAGCAAATGCCCATTTAATGGAGGTCAATGGCTGCCTACATCACTCAACTCCTTTTGGTTGGAGAAATGTAAAATGTTGAAGAACATCAGGGGTGTTGGTGGGCTCCAAAACCTTCACTTGCTGCAGATATCATTCTGTCCTGAGCTACATGAGCTTCCTAGTTTTGCAGATTTGGCTTCTTTGAGAGCATTTTTTATCTCTATTTGTCCCAAAGTTGAGAAAATAGAAGGTTTAGAACACTGCAGGTCATTGAGGACCTTGTTTGTGTACACATTCTGGAAGGCACCAGGTATACAGAGTCTGAGGAACTTGGATAGTTTGAAAGACTTAACGCTCACAGGTGATACCATATCAGCTCTGAAACCTTGTGTTAACTCTGTGAAGGTAATAAACGTTGTTACAAATTCAAAACTATTGTTATTATCATGATGTAAATATTCATGTATTGTGACTGAATGTTTTGCAAACAATGCGATTTGCAGGGATGCCCATGCAGAACGTGGATAAAAGCAAGGGTAGTCCGTTTTGGGAAGCCAGTTGTACGGTCTTTCGAGTTTCCAAATGTGAATATCCTGCGGTTGGAGAACTCTTTCGGATGGCTCTATTTTAGACAACTCTGGATAAATGCTGAAAGAGAAAGTAGAGAAAGTCAATTTTCCGATTGGTTGAGAAGGCCTTTCTTGTTGTATGCGGAAGAAAATGAGGAAAGTGAAAGTGAAAGTGGTGCACAGTCTGATGAAGCACAAAGGAGGCCGACAGTGGGGAAAGTGGTGGACATATTTGTGTCACCACATGATTCTTGGGGTATGAATCTTATCTATGGCACCTGGGAAAGTAATGTTAGTCACTGGTGGAGTCACTAGTGGAGGAAGAAGAATTGTGGAGGCATTTTACCAACTATTGGCATTCTTGGAATAGTTGACCTTTCTACAAAGGTCTGTGTATGATTAAAGGGACTTTTAAAAATAAAAATGTTCATTTAATTATGCCGTAATGTATTATAAATATATTTTTAACATACATTAAAGTCAAAAGATGATATTAAATATTATTATAAATTTATTGTTAAATATTAAATTGATAAATGTAAATAATATGTCCAATATTATTACAAATTTATCATGAAAGATGTTTTTTGGATTGAACTAATTATTGTTACAATATAGGGTTCACAATTCTCTATATTCAAATATGGATTTACCATTGTAAGCCCCACCTTGCTATGAAATAAGGACTCCAACATCTATAATTGTGTATAGGTTTAAAAATGACCCATGAATATTTATTAGTAGTTAAATTATGTCTTCGCAATATTTTTGTATTTATTGATTAATTAAATTGTATATCTCTGAAAAGTTGCTCGAATGCCAACGATAATTTGTTCCAACTTGCAATAATAGAAGTTCACAAGTTATTTTTATGACACTATTTTTAAATTATTTTGACATGTTATTCCTGGAACACTGTTTTATGGGATGATGCAAGTCAGCAGTGAATAGCCAGCTGCAACTGATTGCTAGGCCAATGTACATCAATCCACCTGTTCATGGGGCACATCTTGTGTCGACCATCCTAAGTGATCTGGATCTTAAATCTCTCTGGCACAAGGAGGTTAAGGTAGCAAACATAAAACTTACTACATCTATATGTAAGCTTGGGATTGATTTCTTGATAAATAGATGTTGTAGATGTGTTCATTGTGTTATCATTTCTGGATGATGTTGGAAAAGTCTTCACGATGGTGTTCTATGGTTAAGTATGTGCAAACCCTAAACAAAGTGTCTTGCATTTTATTTTTTAGGTCATGGCTGATCACATCATTGGGATGAGAGATCTTCGAGGCAACCTTGAAAAGCTAGGGTCTGTTCTTAGTTGGAAGAACATCACTGAACAGGTATTTAAGCTTCTGCATCATGTGCTAGAAAGCCTTCATAGAAGTAGCATGAGCGAATAGGGGCAGACTACTATCATGGGGACTTTGTTGTAAACATGTATGTGGTTGTGGGTAAGGAGATGGACACTAAATTTGTACCTTTTAAGGATGACTTAATATGTAGACTATAATCATTCATGTCTTCTTAAATGCTTGCACATATTGGACTGTTTTGCTACAGTGGCATGACTCCAGAACAAGTTGATCGGTTGATGAGTGAATTTTACATCTACACGATACGAAATGGACACACAAGGTATTATGTCAAGAATGTTGTTTGATTGGAAGTGTTAGGAGAAAATGTGTCTAATAATGTCTGATCTGCTATGTTTTAAAACAATATGGCAGCTGTTACTACAGGAAATGTTGAATACTCACCAAATGCAATCCATGAAGTCGCAAAATCTGCTTACAAGTTACAAAAAGAGATAAGAGCCGGTGGACTAAGTTCAAATTTTCCAACAAACATCTATCACAATTTTTGTTGTCTCATGAGAGTAAAAGAAATTTAGGATTAAGTCTGATTCTTTTGCTAATGAACCAAATAGCCCAGTTTATTGAATAAGTGATCTGGCCTGAGACTTCAGTGTCTTAACATATTTGTTAGAATAATTAGTTTGTGTACTCCGTTTGAGGGGTGCAGTCGGATGTCCATGCAAATGTAAGATACAATAATATGAGGCTTTTCTGTGCCTTAAGCATTTATTATGAGGATTACAACTAATGATATGACAGGATTTTTTTCTTAAAACTTGTGTTTCATGGCTCCCAGATCAGGTTCTGGAGATTTATAGTTTTGCCTGCATTAATATGCTGTTCTTTCTTTGCCTATCTATCGTTAGTAGTTGAATCGGTGTGGTCCCTATATGTTTTTTCTGGTATATTTTGTGAGAAAAATATACTTTAGTGTTTTCAATAAATACAATAAATCCAGAGCAACGGATGTGACACGTTTTGATTGTGTGCTACTTGAGTACTGGAATTGTAGGTGATGGGAAGTTATGCAGAGTTTCAGAGTTTTGGAGATTTATAGTTTTGCCTGCATTAATATGCTATTCTTTTCTTTATCAACATTTACTTTGTTATCTCAGTGTAAAATAATATTTTTTTTTGTTAATATAATATGAAACATTCCAATATAGTAAAATAAGCATAAGGTAATAGAAGTTCAAACTTTGTGGGGTGGAAAAAATAAAACATCCATAAGTAAATCTAATTCCAAGAATTGAAACCACTGGAGAAAGACACAAACATGACTAGAGTAAAATACTCAAAAATTTACAGCGAGGCACGAGTAACAGGCGTACTAGGATTGCAATTGCTCATCTTCAGCTTCAAGATGTCGACTTCAATCTCTTGCATTGCAGAGGCTGGCAAACAAACAGACACTGCGATTGCCTCTGTGCCGCTACTTTTGTCAACCCCAGATATAAAGAAGATCTCCGTCCAGAGCGTGGTGTCTATTGGAGGTAAAACTCCGTACACGGCCTTTCCCCACCCATAATCTATTTCTTTTAACCCGATTCTGCTTATGCTGGAAATCGTAAATGATCCAATTCCTCTTTTTACAGGAAGAGGTCGGCGTAATTCAATGAAATCAAGGAACGAGCGGACGAACTCCTCATTGACCGTCGCTTTTGCGTCCTGGACAAGTTCTGTAGCAAAAAAGAGGCCGTTGTTTATCAAATCTGCGGCTGTCGTCTTTGCGCATGCCGAAACCATTGCATTTCCGTAGTAACCCAATGGAAGAGGAGGTTGCAGCCGAGAACGAAAATTGACAGGAAAGATGACTCTCACCTCTTCATTATCAGGGATGTTGAGAGCCCTTGTTCTCGCACGCCACAAATAAGCAGACAAAACATTAAACGCGGTGCAGTGAAGCATGCCCGTCTCTCTCTTCAGAAGTGCTATTTCGTCTCTACTGAAAACGAAGGATTTCCTCTCCATTTCTTCCTCCTCGGCAGCCGCAGCCGCAGCCACAGCCGCAGGAGAATCTTGTTGATAATCATGGTGAAGGAATTGTACGTGAGGCTTCGTTCGTGGAAGCAGTCTCTCTCGTTCCCAAGCTGGAGGAATGGAGGGGACATGAGCACCTTTGGCCATTTCAGCAAGGGCTCTCAGAAATAAATACGACCCAACAGCGTCAGACACGCAGTGATTGAAGCTCGTCCCTAATATGAAACCACCGCAAGTCAGACGCGTCACCTAATCACAAGAATTGAAAGGGTCACATTTCTGGATTGAATCGTAGATTGAACAAGTAATGCCAAGTGTGTTACCTGAATATAAATGAGCGGAGAGTCGATAATACTGGTTGATCCAAGGATGCCCTCGACTAATTTCTCTACACAGTTAAAGGGCGGAATAAACTGATCATTATGATAGAACAATTGTTGCAGGGAGACATCTGCGTCCGCTTCTACGAAAGAAACACCTTCTACCGTGCAGTGGAGGAGGAACTTATTGGCTGACACTGTGGAGGGCCTCAATCTTCCTGCAAAGGGATAAAAGTGGACCAGAACCTTGCCCAACGCTTCTTTTATGACTTTGGCAGGATCGTCCTCCCTTGCCTTACTGCATCCATAAATCTGTATTATAGGAATGTAGTATCTGATTGTAGTTTTGTTGTCAATATTAGATAGATAGAGAACGCCCTGTGGAGTTTGACAGGCTGGACGTACAAGCTGAAGGGCATGCCTTCTAACTGTAAAATTCCCATTAAAAGCAGCCATGATAATGATAAGCTGCTTGCTGAGGGTTTCCTGTGGAGTAATCTTTAAAGAGGTGAGTTGATTAAAGGGGCTGAGTGTGAACCAGTCGTCTCAAGTCGTCTCATGTTCAAATATAAATCTAGGAAGAATCATGAAAACCTTGACTTAAATATCATGTCCACATTTTCCACCCAGAAATCATATCCACCATGACCATGGCACATCGAGGTTATTGCTGAGGGCTTTCTGTAGGGTTAGAGATAATAGAAAAGTAATTTGTGTTTTGAATATTAAAGGAGGTGAGTTGATTAAAGAGTTGCGTAATCCAGTCGTCTCAAGTTGAAATCGGTAAAGACAAACAAATATCTAAGAACAATTATGAAAACCTTGACACATCGTTTTCAATGCTATAAATCATGTCCACATTTTCCACCTAAAATCGGTCAAAGAAAGTGAACTCACAACTGTCAAAGAAAGTGGAATAACAGCTGTCAAAGAAAGTGAAGTCACAACTGTCAATGCAGATTGCACACACAACTCAATCAATGACTCATATCTGCTGTCATAATAGGTGTCCAAAAACACTATAATTTTCAAAAGAAAATGGAATCTAATTATTTTTCCAAGTTCATACCTAGGGTTGTGCTTTCTATTGAACATAATAAAAAGAGCATACCTAAGGTTTCATTTGGGATGCAAATTTATGATGCATGTGAAATAGAACAAAATCAATAAGCCTTGATGAGTCAATTCGAAAGTGTTGAAACTATATAATATTTTAGGAAATATGTTTTGTTAATGAATATATTAAATGAAGTTGTAATTTAAGTTAGGTTTATAATTAGGAAGTGATTTAAAATGTGGATAATAAAAATGTGAATTTTCAAAATATGTTATTTTTTAAATAGTGGTTTGTGAATTTTCTCATCATGGATGTTAATTATTGTAGTTTTATGAGTTATAAGAAGATTCACAAGATGTTAAATTATTAAGATGAATGATATATATAATAAGGTGCACTAAAACACATGTATAATTTTATTAAGAATTAATTATAAAGATAATGTCATATAGCTTATAATACTTATCTTTTATTTATGCATAGAATATATTTTTTCGTCTCAATACTTAGGTCAAATTATAAAGGAAGATACAAACATACATTAGTTCGCAAAGAAAACATATTCAAGGCACAAGATGAAAGTGAATGCTCTAAAATAGAAGACTTATATTGAATTCAAAAAGTATTTCGGAGAGATAATACACACACACACACACACACACACACACACACACACACACACACACACACACACACTTACTTAAAAGATAATATGACTCTTACACTTGTTTTCCTTTCGTTTGCTCTACTATTCAGTGCGAGGTAAACATTCAATCTTCTATTCGTTATATTGATTTATATGAATAATTACATTATAAACAATTCTGCATTTATCGTGCACATAAAACTTTCACAAAATTATGTGCAAAACAATTTCATATCATATTACAAATAGTTTCACATGTTTATGATACTCATGTTGATGGTCATACTATAGACACTCATTTTCAGCCACTTTCATGTTTAAACATACATTAGGTAGATTTATAACAAATAGTGCACAATTAAGCTTAGAAATCATTGAACATCCTAATTTCATATGCACATTATACGTAAATACCTAGATTCACATCGAGGCTTCCCTATTTGGGATAATACCCTATACACAATGATAACCTCTCACAAATTCATCCCTAGTCAGCTTACGACTAATCAAACTGATGTTTTTGACTAATTACGTGGGACAGTTAACTAAATTTTTGAAATGACCAAAACACTAAGCAAGTTTGATTAAACAAATAAATCAAATTAAATGCTTAAGTGAAAAATCTATGTTGAATCAGTGAATATCGAATTTCTAAAAATAAAATTTCAACAAATATTAGGAAATATGAGGTTATGATGATGTCATGAGTCTCAAAGTCAAAAATTACAAAATATCAACGTAAATATCATAAAAATCAGAAATGTTGATCCATGCCTTCATAAATAGTATTTCGACTCCCAAACTTGACCCTAGCTTAACTACACATAGGTTAGAGTTAGTTGAAAAACTATAAAGACAAGTGCCATGATCATTCTTTAAAAGCTTTTGTGTGCAAGCAAATAATGCCAAATTATTGCTAAAAATCTTTATAGCCAAGAGCCAATTTCCAAGTGAATAAGAAGAGGTGTTTCCCATAAAGCATTAGCATTGCCAAAGATTTATTGTTTACAATACTAAGCAAAATCCTTCTATCACACCAATTTGAAGATAGATTCATTCTAAAAAGGTAAATGATGTTTTTGTCTTCTCTTTGTAGATTTATTTGTTTTGTTATCATTGCTCACCTTAGTACTTAGGCTTAGAATATGAATTGTCTTTGATTTATTTTGACTTATCCACTAACAAGATAAACTAATCATTGTCTTGATAATATTACATTACATAATGGCATGCCTACTAGGACTAAAGACCCCACATTCATCCTAGGAGTACTTTGGGACCCTTAAAAATCAAAAAAATATCATTAATGACTTTCTTTTTAATTTTTTTACCTAACTTTGTTATGTTTTGTGATTGGCTGTAGAAGTGCAAATTTTTAAACTACATAACTACGGATTCAAAACCAAAAATAGTGAAATAAATGTTGGAATCTGTGAAATCATCCAAGAAAAGTGTGAAATTGTTTATGTTTCAGCCCTGTTTTATACAACTATAAACTCATAGCAGTATTTTACAAAATTGTTCAAGTAAATTGCAAATTCGTCGCACAATTTTTTGTTGTTTTCTAGTCTTTCTATCAAAATTATAGTTATACAAAATCATACAATATAATCACAAAATTATTTTGTTCTATTTCTGTATTTTCCTTGCAAGTTTCAAATTTTTTGTGAAATTGGAAGTGAGTTGTGAAATTTTAGACAAAATCATAGTTGTGAAATTTTAGTCATGAATTAATCACCCTTAACTATGAAATCATCACCCTAAACCATGAAATCGTCGCCTTAAACTATGAAATCATCACCCTTAACTATGAAATCATACAGTAAAATTGTGAATTCATTTTGTTATGTTTCTATGTTTCCATGCAGGTTTAATAAAGTTTTAAATTTTTTGAGTTTAGTAGTAAAATCGTCCATTTGAAGTGCCAAATTTGCAAAGTTAACTACAAAATTATTCCATAGCCATGAAATTGCTACTATAAGTTATCTGTGTTATATTATTTTCTGTGGTTTATATTGACCAACAATTTTGTAGTTCACCTTAACTGTGTAACTCCAACTTAACTATGTAACTCCAAAGTCATTCCAAAGAGAAATATTTTTATGGTTTTTGAGCTAATTTTTCAAGTTGCCTTCACTCTCTTGGCCCAATCAAATTATTAAATTTTTTTTTTAGGTTTTCTAAAGTGAGGAGAAACTAATTTGCATCCAAAAAGCACTCTATCACATTTAAAATTTGGCGTTTTAAAAACATTTTCACACTTACGTTTCATGTTTAAAACATTTACAATTTTTCTTTCATTCCAAACTTTTTTCCAAGGCCTTAATACATTTCCATTTTGGTGTTTAAAAATAATTTGCTTTTGCACTTCCAATTTTGTATTTTCCTTTTAGACTTGTTTAACAAAGTCATGCATATATTCTCCCTTCTTTAGGGTAACCTATAAATGCGACTAAGCTATTTGTTCATTGTAGCCCGGAGTTCAAGTCGTGTCTAATCTCTCCTCATTTTTTTGCACGTGGGTGACTTAGAATTGACTTTCTCCCTTTTTATTTTTTTTATCTTAGCATGCAAGAGTTCATCCCCTCTTCACAAGTTCTTTATCAGTGCATTGACATTGGGTTTCATCTCCAATCATCGTAACAACTCCGCTTATCTAGTGGGGTATATAAATTGAGTTTAATATTTGGTTCAACAGTGGTTGAGTGATTATCCTGACTAGTCGAATAGGGTCTTGAAGCATGCATGATCTAGAGATCACACTCTACTGAGAAATCGATGGATGGAGTAGTTGCAAAAAGGACAAGACCCTTTTTTAATAAGTTAGATGGTTTTTCATCCACTTGATGAATATTTTATTGTTCCCAATTGTTTTTCGACACTTATTTACTATCTAGAAAGCCAATTCAAAGTTTTTAGATTAATAGACCCCACTTGCTATAGATTATCCTACCAATGCCAAGTTATTTTTGTTTTCTAAGTTCCATGCCATGTAAAATTTATTGAGAGATAGAGAGGGTATAAAAAATCAATCTTCATGCATTTTTATTTATTGAATTAACATTTAATTCTCTTAAGAACTAGTATATCGATATAATTTTTATTGATATTATACAAACCTTGTTTGAGTTATTAATATAGGAACATATTATTGTGTGTTTCTTATTTTTTATAATTGAGTCCAAAATAATTCATGTAAACAAACAAGTTTGACACTAGAACACTTGATACGTACACCATTCACATTAAGATGTTATGCTACCCATATTTGAAGAAACCATTTGCCTTAGTCCAAAAATCATTTGTTCCTTAATTTATGAAAGGATTTGTTACATTGCTTGTTTTGACCTAGACCATTTATCATTTAAAATCCAAGGCTCTCAAACCAAGTTTGAAATCCATCTTTGAAAAGTTTAGATCTAAAGACAATTGGTTTACGCTTGATTCTTGCCTACAACCTGGGCTTGAGTGTTCACTTTTTGAATTTAGATTGTGTACCTTAGATGGATTTTCAATTTGGTTTAAGACCTTTTGCCTAGACCAAGTTCAAACCATCCATTTTAGAACACAGTTTCTCTTTTAGACTGACACCGCGTATTTCCTTGTTACCAAATTTCACTTGGACCGAATGTGCCTTTTAGTTTCAATTTAGGATTCTTATACATAAGAGTAGTTACATTTCTATGCAAAGACCAATTTCATTTTCCTAAACCAAGTCTGTTTCCAAGACCTAGTTAAAATTTCATTTGCCTAGACCAAGTTCTTTTTGTGAGACCAAGTTTGTTTCCAAGACCTAGTTCCAATATTTCATGTGCCTAGACCAAGACCTAGTTTGTTTTATATTTAGTTTAAATATTTTGCATGCTAAGACCAATTTCATTTTCCTGGACCAAGGTTTTTTCCAAGGTTAATTACATTTTCCTAGACCAAGTTTATTTCCAAGACCTAGTTCAAATTTCATGTTCCTAGATCAAGACCTAGTTTATTTTCTATTTAGTTTTAATATTTCATGTGCCTAGACCAAGTCCAGTTTATTTCCTAGACCAAGTTTGTTTCCAAGACATGGTTCAATTTTCATTTTTAGAGGAAGACCTAGTTAATTTTTTAGTTTAGTTTAGACCTTTTTCCAAAATCTAGTTCTAAGTTTCCTTTTTTTGACCCTTTTTTCCAAAGGCCAAGGGTATATTTTCATTTTAGATTACACCAAGTTTTAAAATAAGAAATTTTTAAAGCCAAGTTCCAATTTTTTTGAAACATTAGACCAACCATTCTAAAATGGAATCAACATGAATTTAACCATGCCTGAATATAAACATAGAGGAGCTATGTATAATCTAGATTATGAGAACATTGTTACAAGTGACCCCTTTGACTATGAGCCTTATGGTGAGAACGTTACATATGAGATGAACCCATATCTCACATATGAATCTCCTAAATGGGGTAGGGGAAAGACCAATTCCAATAGTATCTCACAAACACACCTCCTTATCCATGACAAAATCAAGAACCATTTACACAATACCCTACCAACAAGCCATTCAGTATGGAAATGGTTCAACAACAATAAACATATTTTATGAACATACCATCTAGTGCTAGTTACAATCCATACTTAATTGATCATGATCTTTTAGAGAATAAATATGAGATTTTTATTAGATTGATCAAAGTAGGTGCCAATTTCCCATTGGATTTTCCATAGAAAAGTCTACCTTGTTTGGTTTAGGCCTAGCCATGCACCTCTCATCCAAACATTTGATCAGGCCTCTACCTAACACACTACTATTCCAAACACACTACTCATAGAGTTGGCTCCATCAAGTGTACTACAAACTAGTTTGGTAGGCTTTTACAATGTGCATATAGATTTGTTTTTTCAAAGCATGTTGCTTACAGGCCTGTTCAACATTCTTGTAAATGAAAAATAATTGGTGACTTATTTAGGATACCCTTTTCAAAATGTGGTAGAAAACACACATGTTACCTATTCTAGACCAAGTATAGTCCAATGTACCAAGGAACACCCCACAAAATAGTTCCCAACATATCCCTCCTTCAATGACATCAATAGGCACAACAACATGGGTAAAATAAATCTAGCTCACAGCCACAACATAAAACTATCCCTCTATAAAAATCTTCTTCCTCAAATATACAATAATGAGTAAGAAATCAACTATCATCGAGTACCCCACCACAACAAGTGGTAACAAACATTCCACCTCAGAAGGTTCAAAACAACATGCCACCACAACGAGTGGTAAATTAACAACTTCAAAAAATTTCCAATCAACATCTTATGGCCAACCAACAACAAGTGCCTAGCCAACAATAATTGCCTAATTTATAACAAGTGCCTAGCTAACAACAAGTTCCTAATTTAAAACAAATCCCTAATCTACAATAAGTGTCTAGCCAACAATAAGTACCTAACCTATAATAAGTTTTCAACCAAAAACAAGTGCCAAACATCCAATGAATATCTACTAGTCAATAGTTACCTCACATACAACATATACCTTATCCACAGCACATTCCTAACACAAAGTAATTTCCACAACAAGCCTTCAACCAACAACACATACAATAGGGTTAGACTATCCATCAACAAGTTACCTTCAAAACCCACCACACACATTTAATTCCACAACACCAAACACCTCCATTCAAGCCACTATTCCCTCCAAATCAAATCCGCACTAACAATCCTAACCCCAATGTTTACCAACAACAAATACTACACCAACAATATAACCCTAACCAAAAAATACATATTCCTAGTCAAGTGACCAACCAAATGAACATTCTTCAGTCCTCCATTCCTCCATTTTACCTTGGTCATAGTAATCCCCCTTTAACCGCCCAACCCCAACCATAACCCTCCATACCCTCAACATTCATAACCCAAGAATTATAGTCAATGAAAGATGTAATTTAATTTTTTAGACAAGGAAGAAGGGGAAAGAGTTTAAATTAAATGAAATATGCTCATACCCTTTCAATATGGATTACCTTTAGAAACTATTTCCTCTAGGTTTTTAGCTACCAAAGTTTAACAAATACAAAGGCAAAGGCGACCCAAAAGAACATTTGAAGGAATTTTATGTTACTTGTTACCTGATGGCCTTTAACAAGATCTATTTGCTTCTTTTTTTTCCTATAGTCTAGTTGGACAAGCCTTGGAGTGGCTATTCTAACTTCCGAATAACTCTGTGTTTAAATTTGATGACCTATTAGAGAAATTCATGCAACACTTCTCCTATAATCTCAATCATGAGATTACTATGGTTAATTTGGGACAAGATCAACAAAGACTTGTGAGAGTTCATTGATCTATTTATAACGATGGAGAGCACTTGATATCTGTTTCACACGTAATTTATCAGATAAATGGTTGGTAGTGGTGTTTACCCATAACTTGCAAAGTGATATATCCTATCACCTAGAGCTTCATTGTGCACACACATTTGAATAAGTCATCTAAAAATGCCCCTAAATTGAAAAACACCTTTTCAATAAAGAGGTAATCAAGTTGTACACTCCTAACCAGAACTAGAACTAGTACCAAGGCCCAAACCAAAGTGAAAACCCAATTCATATGCAAGTTCCTATATAATCCCAAGCTAGTACTTCTAAGAATCCCATGGTTTATAACCACAATGAGAACATTGTGGGTAATGGATTTACTAAATCATGCCATGTACAAATAGTGAAAACATTGTTTGTTTAGCCAACTTCACTTATACAAGCAACACCAATTATGCAGTCACCCCCACCACCTCCTTTGAAAATGCCTCATCCAAGAAAAAAACCACCTATACATTGAGTTTTTAGTGACGTTGGAGAGCCCATTGAATCATTGTTTCAAAAACTAGCTACCACCAATCTGGTTAGTTGGCCTATTCCAAAACCATTATCTAAGGGTGTTACTTTCCTTGACTAGTATTATAAGAGCATGAGTTTTATGACTATCACCAAGTCAAATGGAATTCCGCATGGTGGTATGTATAATTATGACACCTCATCAAAAATATGCTATAAAATGGATAATAGGGCCCCTACCTTTAATCAAAACTTGGGCATTTATCAAAAACCTTTTATATAGCATAATTCCAATAATGAGAATCAATAGTTTCATCAACAACATCATAGACCACCACCAAAACAACACCAATAACAACAACAATAGAAATGATGACAACCAGAACCACATAATGGTAGGAACCAATGTCAGAATGACTCATCTAACCAAGGGTCTTATCATGTCATCATACATGACTACAATAAAGTTGTAAGATATATATGGGGTAGTCATATAGCCATTATTACCATTAATCCTAGACCAACAACCAATTTCCCATTACTAGTACAAAATAATACTCAACCTCCTCCTTATGCCAATAATCTTCCTATGGTATATATTGGTAACCAAGCTCAACAATACCCAAGAGTTACTATCCAAGTCCCTTTTCCCCTTCTTTCAATTATAGTTGTCAATTACCCAATCCATATTTCACAACTGCAATTTGGTAAACTAAATTTACTATTCGAGGTCTAAAACCTTCTTCCACCAATGAGTCTATTCAAGTGCCCATACTAGTTAGAAGCAAGCCAATTACCAATACCAAGGATAAAATGTATGATACAAGGATTAATTGAAAAATATTCATACACAAATCTCTCTTTTATATTTGTTACATACCTATACTATTCAAAAGAATATCCTTACCAAAAATTTGAGCCAATCCTAAGTGTTGAATGATGTTACGTTAGATAAATTTCAAGCCTTGGTAGGACACTTAACTCCTGGCCAACAAATTACCTTTGACCAAATTAGAATGTCATCCCTTGGCCCTCTCCATAATAACCTATTATATATTAAAGTTGTCATAGCCCAACACAAGGTTCAACATGTCCTCAAAGACAATGGATCGGGATTCAACATTGTGTCTTTAAAGTTAGTCAAGTATCTTAGATAACCAATAGTTAACCTTTAGTCGAAGACCATTACTATCAAGACCTATAATAACAAATTAATGGAGTCATAAGGAATAATTTATTTGCCAGTGGTCATTGGGTCCTTGAACCATGACACACTTTGCCATGTTTTGGATTTAGATTTATCATACAACTTACTCCTAGGCTAAACGTGGATACATGAGATTTCAGAAATACCTTATACATTATACCAATGTATTATTTTTCTTATTATAGGATGGAGGTGACTATTCATATAGAATTACATCCATATTAGTTATACAAGTAATTAAAATTTGAATAAAAAAATTACAATTACCGCTTCGACCTAGACCCTACACCAATGAAGGATAAATATGCCCTTATTAAATTACCAAAATGAAATTATATAGACCCAGATAGTCTTTCCTGCACTTCATCTGTGCTTGCTCCTAACATGGCTAATATTTTACCATTTCTAAAAAAATCCAAGTGAGTACCTCATGTGTATTGTGTTCCACATAGCCAAGCTTCCATAGGCCCCTAAATCTTATGGAAGACCCAAAGCCAAAGTCCTTCACATGGAATGGAAATAAAAAAGAAAGTTTAATGCCTAAGAGCCTATTATTTTTACACTAGTTACTAGCCAAGAAAAAGACCCACTTGATGAGGATTACTCCTGGCTTTATAATGATAATTTAGTTGATTTTTACCAAAGTAAAAATTATCCCATCCCTAACCAGATCTTGGAGCTTATGAAGGTAGAGGCTTGGAGGTAAATTAACAAGGCACTCTTGAGCCTATTTCCTTGACCAAACACAAAATAACTTATGGTATTAGATTTAAACCACTTGGGGATGACCATGCATATCTTATCTATGTTACTACACTAATGAATAGAAAAGATGATGCCCACAATGATGTAGAGTCTGATTATAGTGTAGATGAGGACTTAGCCAATACTAACCTATTTAACCCTCATGTTATATATCCAATTAATCCTGTCATTCATCCTTCCCCACTTTTCCTTCATTATCCTCAAATCTTATACTAGGACCAACAAGATTCCGTAGAATCAATTGATGAGTTCAAAAATGATGAGGCCATTTACGACTTCATGGGCCTAAGAGACCATACTCCTATAGGAGATCATAAACAACTATTTTCTATCACATTGGATGATGCAGCCTATTTTAGAGAGTGGGTGAACTTCCTTAGCTAGAAACAAAAATAAAATAAAACATTAGGTCCCAAGGTGAAAACCTCTTTGAGACACCTTTGGACTAGGATAATAGTAAATAAAATGGATAGTCTCTTGGTGAAAACTTGGTTTAGGTGCCATTAGATGGGGATGTTTACATTTCCTCGAATGAAGCTCAGGATGCCACCAATACTGTGATCATATTTGCGTCAGAAATTAGTGAAAAAGAGCAATGCATTTTTGAGAAGATTGTCCAAGAGTGTTTAGAGATATTTGTTACATGTCCTTTGCCACCATTTGGTGATTTTGACTCATCTTGACTTGGTGAACTTGATGAACCAATCAGAACAGAGGACTATGATATTTCTAATAAGTTTACTTCTTTCAACGACTCTGCTTTAATATGGTTCTACACTCCTTATGGAGGGCACTTATAAAGTCAATATTAGAACACCAAATGATCCAAAGTGGATACAACTAGGTGCATCTCTCACTGAGGAGGAATGTGAAGTTCTTAATTCTCTCCTTAGTGAGTTCATTGATTTTTTTTCGTGGGCCTATTCTGATATGCCAGATCTAAATCCTTCCTTGGTTCGACATCATCTTATGTCACATCCTAACACCAGGTCAATTAATCAAAATTTGAGGAAAATGTATCCTCATATTACCATATTAGTCAAGAAAGAACTAAATAACTCATAGAGGTGGGATGCATTCATCCCATTAACTACTTTGAGTGGATATAAAATATTATGTTAGTTAGCAAGAAGCCAAAGGGTATCATATTATGTACTGATTTCCATGACATCAATAAGCCCTGCCCAAATGATGACTTTTCTCTACCAAATATTCACATGATTATGGACTCTATAGTTGGGTATGAGATGCTTTCACTTATGGATGGTTTCTCAGGGTATAATAAGATTAAGATCTCACCAAGAGACCAACACAAGACAACATTCATCACTCCTTGTGGAACATTTTGTTATCAGGTAATGCCTTTTGATCTTAAGAATGTTGGGACCACATACCAACATGCAATGACTATCATTTTTCATGACATGATGTATGATATTATTGAGGATTATGCTAATGATATCTTGGGAAAATCCAAGACTAGAGCAAGACATCCAAAGGTGTTGTGAAAAATATTTGAATGCCTCTATGAGTACAAAGTAAGGCTTAACCCTAAAAAGTGCATCTTTGGTGTCACTTTAGGCAAGTTTATAAGATCTATTATCTCTCACAAGGGCATTGAAGTCAATCCATCTAAGGTTTAGGTAATTACTAGGATGCCACCTCCATCCACTTTGAAGTAGCTATGTATTTTTTAGGGCAAGATATAGTTCATTAGGTACTTCATTTCTCAATTGGTCGATAAATGCCATCTATTTACCAACTTAATGAAGAACGGCACCACCTTTTCATGGAATGTTGATTTCCAAAAATCCTTTGAATATCTTAAATAATACTTGGTCAATTTGCCTATTCTATTACTGCCTATGTCATAAAATCCATTACTACTCTATTTATCAACAACCAAAAAAGCCCTGGGGGCACTTTTGGCCCATCATGATGAGCAAGGAAAAGAACATGATGTATACTACTTGAAGCCACAAATTGGTCACATATGATCACAATTATAATCGATAGATAAATATTATTTATCCATGGTCTTTCCATCCCAAATGTTATGTTAATATGTGCTTAACAATAAGACCATCATCATAGCCAAAGTAGATCCACTCAAGTATCTAATTTCAAAATAGATTTACAAGGTCACATGGCTAAATGGATATGCATACACTCTAATTTTGTCAAGAAACTATAAGTACTATGTCTTTTGTTTATATTTCACATGAAGGTCTTAATGATGAATATAGCCCTTGTTTACATGGTCATTTTGGATCTTTTGATCTTTCTTATGTCTTATTTTCCCTATTTATGGCACCCCCAATGGTCTGGAGCCACCTCTTCACAGTAACAAGGGACCCTAGCCTCTATTTCCTTGTCTTAACTCTATTTTTATGCCTTAATACACTAGCAACATTATAAGTATAGTAGCGCCATGTAGTGATAGTGTCCAATTATGGATGTAGTGTCTGACAGTCATTTTACCTTATTTTTTGGGTCCTAACTCTACCTTGAGCCTTTTATTATGTTTTTATCCATATTTTATAAATTATTGACCAATGAACAAGGTCTTACATTCAAATAAAATTTCCTTATATATAAAGATCTTCACAAGGCATTTTACATCTAGCACTTAATATGTCACATATATACATAAAATTAGTCAATAGTACAGCTTAATACTCTACATACTACTCAACTATTACATGTAAACATCACATTATTGATAAAGGAATTACCTAAATGAAATTCAATCTAGTATATCATGCACATTAATTATGCACGTTCCCTAAGGGAGAAAAACATGTGATATGGGACCCTAACATTGGGGTTAATGTAGGCAGTAGCCAAGACAACAGGAGTTATGTTCCATGTGATATTAATATCCCACAACCTAGTTTCTCCAAATATTTTTCATTTGATACAATTGTTGTTTCATGTGTGTAGGTACTCATTAGGGTTTCAAAAGATATTTAGTAAAAATAGTGACATAGGATAGCTTCTAGAAGATATAGAACCACCTACAAGTCTCCCAAGAAAATAAAAGAATGAAAAACCTCATTAAAACACTTCAAGAGACCTATAAAATAATTTCAAAACTGAAATATAATTGCAAACAATAACAACATGACAAAGAAGTGAAACTATCACTTAATAAGATTAATTAGTCTAACACACATTGAAATAATTCATGGAGAAGGTAAACCATATTATTATTTATTTCTCAAATGCTGAAAATGAGAATGGATTCACCATACTCAAGTGGAGGATCCATTACAAAGCCAAAAGTAGCTTAAAATATAACACAAGTGAGAGAGAAGAGAAGAAGGGCATAGGGGAGAGAGAGAGTAGACAAGTGTCCCATGAGTTAAAAACAAGAGATGAGATAGGTAAATAGATAAATAGGTATAGGATTCCATGTATATCTCCTATAAAGATGCTCTAACTCTCCAAGTGAAATGGGAGTTGAGATGCTTGCTTGACACCTTGACTAGCTCTTAGAAACTACCCTTTGCCTTGACATTTTGAAATAAAAGTGGCCTTATTGATGGTAAGATCAGATTATATTACATATTTTATATGATCTTAACACCTTGCAATTGATCCCATCAGATTATCTTTAACACATCACCTCTTTCTCTTGCAAGGTGTTTAGAGGACTCTTTGTTTCCTTAGCCCTATTTTACATATAAATGTCAAAACTTGGATTATTATTCTTCAACTAGTCCAAACTTCATGGATGACATATATATCTCATATTGGACCTAAAATAATTCATTTTTAGGTCTCAAACTAGCCCCAACAATTTTTTCTCTATTAAAAGCGTCAATTAGGCCTCATTCCTTATATCCCTAAAATCATACAAACCTCCTTATGTAGATATTTTTATGAATGATGATGAAAATATGAGGGCATATTCTAGTACCCAATATGGACTTAAATATCCATGTTAAATTTTAGGATCAAAAAGTGAGTGGAGATGTACTTTCATATAGCTTCTCTCTCCTAACTAGGCCTCAATTAGACCTCCCTGCTAAGAGACTGAAAAATGGCTCTACATGATCCCCACACTTTCCAAACCCCATATAATTATTTTATTTAGTTAGATAACCTCCTCCTTTTTCTCCATGATAAATTTGAAGATATGACAACTTGTATGAACTTGTCAAATAGTAAAACACATTATTTTGGGGACTAATCTACACAGTTGCTACCTAAAAGTACAATCTAATGGCATGGTATGGTTCTCAATGGAGTATTGAACATGTTTTGGGCCATTTGGAAGTTTTTATAATCCGTATGGAGGAATATAATCTCATTTCTCTCTCATCGTGTCCTTATGGCTCTCTTAGGTAGCCTAAAAGTGCTTCAAGTTCTTAAGGATGATTCATAAATCTTGGGGCCTGAATCCTCCAACCAATTACAAAATATGGAATTTAACAAAGGTTAATAAATTTTACTAGGATCAGAAGACAGACATAAGAACAACCTCCTAAAATGATACAAGCTATGACAACACAAAGTCTGCAAACAACTTGCTTTCTCATTCATATAAAATGATATGAACAACAATCTGAGCTCAAAGTCTCAGTATTCTCCTTTCAATTTGGGCAGAGTTTCACTTCTATAACTCTAAAAAGATCCCCTTTACATAATGAGAGAAATTACAATGTATATCCACCAAGCAAGGCTTGGCACTCTTTTCCATGGGACGGCCTATGCTGCAGTCAATGCCTTCAATGCACCTTCAGTTCTGTCTGGAGGGACCATGCTTGGAACAGTGCATTGCCTTAATTATGGCTATCCATTAATCTAATATGTCTCTTCCTTAGTATGGACTATTTGGTCTTTTTTTTATGTCTGCATAGCTGTCTAATTTGCCATTACTTCATGGAAGAAAAATAGGCCTGCATCCTTGATTTGGTGTGCTCAGAAGTCTACTTGATTCAATATTTCACCTACTAGAAATAACTCTTTTGAAGATATTTTTGATCCTTTGGTCTTATTCCCCTATAGCAATTTGAGCCTTCAGGCTCTCTTTTCAGCTAGTCACTTGGTTCTTCCTTTAAATTTTGTGCTCTATTTGAATTTCAATGGATATTCCCTTACTTTAAATTTGACGTCCGCGGGGTCATCAATGGTTGCTAGCTGCTTGAACCATGTTGAACCTTGAAGCTTTGACCCTGTGGAAGTTCATGGTTCATCGATTCGTTGGTTCATTCTATCTCTTTTGTTCCTTGACTTCCTGGTTCAATCATTTTCCTGCTCCTTGGTTGAACCATCCATTGAACCACCTATTTGTTGCTTCTCTCTTTGCTTGAGGCTGTCTTTTGAACCTGTGAACCTTTGAACCATTGAACCTTGAACTCTTTCTATGCTCTTTGGTCTTCATCGCATTGGTTGAAACTTTGAACCTATGAACTCGTTGAATCTTTTGGCTCAAGGTTCGATGGTTTAATGGTTCAATTGGTTCATTCTTTGAAGCCCTTTTTGTCTAAGTCTTTGAGGGTTCTTTTCTGCGTCTTTGTTCAACCTTTGGAACGTCCTAAATGGAAGGTGTCCCTTCGGGTCCTTAGAAAAGGTCCTTTCTCTAACGTCAAGTTCCCCCCCGCAAGGGTACCTACCCTTTGGGATCTTTCGGGTGGCCTTCGGGCTTCTATTTACTCGGTGGGTTTTCCCTTTTTTTGGTGCACTTTGGCCTTGTTTTCCTTTAGAAAAAAAGTCTGAAGGAATTCCTTTGCTTTGTCTTTTTCCATCGGGCTTTGGCTTTGAAATTTTTTCTATCGGGTTTTTCCTTTAGACAAAAAGTCTAAAGGAATTCCTTCAGACTTTTTATCTGAAGGAAAGCTTCTTTTCCTTACCCATTTTGTTCTTTTCAATTTCTTCAGGCTTTCTTCCCAAGTGAATTCCTTCGGATAAAATGTCTGAAGGAATTTTGCCTTGGCCATTTTCCTAGGGAAAATCTTTTTGAGTGAAATCTAATGGCTCTTTCACTTAGTCATTTCTATCGATCAAAAACTCTGAAGAAATTGTTCCTTTTGGGCCTTTGAACAAATCCAAAGGAATTCTATCTTTTTTGGCTTCTCTTTGACCCTTGAACCAAGGTTCCCTATCTTCTGCAAGGGCACTTACATCTAGTTCACTGCCCTCTATAAGGGCACTTGTTCCTTTGACTTTGGGGCAGCCCCTTGAACCCGTTGATTGAACTGACTGATTGAACCAACTTTGGTTCAATAGTTTAATGGTTCAATCAATTCAATATCTTTATTCAGCTAAGTATTTTTCATTGCTTTGAACCAACCGCGCGTTGAACCTGTTGAACCTTTGAACCCGTTGAACCTTTGAACCAAAAATGGTTTAAAGGTTCAATGGTTCAACGGTTCAAGCCTTCTTCTCTTTGATAAGTGTTTTGAAGCCATGGAACTTTGAAGTGGTTGAACTTTAAACTTGAAAAATGCGCTCAACTCTTGCTGACGTTGAACCTTGAACCCATTGGTTCAAGGTTCAATGGTTCAATCCTTGTTTAGAAGCTTGCCTGATGAACTCTTTTGGTTGAACCAATCTTGGAAATGTCTAAGTGTTGGAAACTTGCTCTTTTGAATGAATTTACCTGTTAAATCCATTGAACCCTTTGAACCTATTAATTTCAAGCATGTTGAGTCCATAGAAACATATCTGCAGAGTTTGTAGATTCAAGCCTGTAGAGTCCTTAGATTTCTGGAAATGCTTTGAAAAATGAAGAAATTCAATGCTCAGAATAATTTTTGAAAAGGGGAGAGAGAATTTTGGTCTGTTGAATGAAAATAGTTCATAGGTTGTCCCAAAAATGAGTGGCATTTTTGGGGACAACTGTTGGCTCCAGTTGGGGAACTTCCTTCAGTTGAGAACTTGGAACATCTGAGGGGAGTAGAAACCAGAATCTCCAGTGCCTTGAAGTATGCCATTGGGCTATGGAATCATGCTACGCAAAAAGAAAGGCTCCAGAAAATGAAAATGAATAACACAAAGCAGAAACAAAGACTATACGAATATACATATGTATAGGTGAACTTATCTGATACTTCAGGAATTGAAGTGCTTCAGATGCTGCCCATTGTGAGGCAGAGAAAAGAGTGTGCTATCTTGATACTTTAACAAGGAGATATTTTCACCATTGAGTTGATGGATTACAAATGGGCCTCTCCAAAGGGAATCAAAATTCCCATGCAACCCCTTTGGTTCTCTCTTTTTGTCCCATAACATGACTTGATCTCCAACTTAGAAATCTCATTTTTTTGCCTTCTGGTTGAAGAGCTTTTTCACCAGACTTTGATGGGCAGCATTTCGGTCCACCACCATAGTTATCTGCTCATCTAACTCAGTCAGGCACATGATCCTCTTATCAAGGGGGCTTTCATATGTCTGATCTTCAACTGCCTTAGCCAATTTCAATGCTGGCAATTTCAAGGTGATTAGTATCTCAACATTGATACCATAAAGAATTTAGAAAGGAGACATACCAACTTCTCTCTTTGGTGTAATTCTATCTGCCCATAAAGCATCAACCAATGCTTTATACCATGTCTTTTAGTTGTCATCCACCAGCTTCTTGATGATTGTCACTAGGTTCTTATTGCTTGATTCAGCTTGTCCATTCCCTTGTGGGAAGTAATCAGAAGAGTGGGAGAGTGTAATCCCATAGTAGAAATAGAATTGAGTAATCTCTTGGGAAGTGAAACAAGTTTCATTTTCAGTGACAATTTTGGTTGCGACCCCAAACTTGGAAATGATGTTCCCTTTGAGGAAATTGCACACTAATTTTGAAGTAGAATGCTTGGTTGGAATTGCTTCTACCCACTTGGTGAAGTAGTCTATTGCTACGAGGACATAATCATGTCTAGCACTCAAAGATGGATTTAAAGCTCCAATAAAATCAATTACCCATTGCTGTAAAGGCTCTTCTATGACCACTGGCTTGAGAGGCAGGACAGCTAAGTTGGGTCTCCCAACAAACTGCTGGCACAGTTCACATTTTCTTACCCACTTGTACGCATCTTGAAAGAGAGTTGGCCAGTAATACCTGGCTCGTAGAATTTTATGGGTAGTCATAGGAGCAAAAAAATGTCCTCCACAAGCTAGATTGTGGAAGGATTTCAAAAGTTGGCTTTGTTGCTCCTTGTCCACATATCGAAGGAACACTCAATCAAGGCTCCTCTTATAGAGGCCGTTGTCCCAAAGAAAAAAATTGACAGCTTTCAACTTGATTGTCCTCCTTTCTCTGTAAGATAGGTGAGCAGGACACTCACCATAAGTAAAGAAATGAGTAATACCTAAATACCACTCATTCATGGTGGAGACAAAGAGGACTATTGGCATGTCTTCTTCCTCTGATTCTTCATGCTCTATTTTTTCTAGCTTGTTATCAGCAATTAATTAGCATAAGCCTTTTCCACACACTAGCTTCATTGGTTTGATGACTAGATCAAACTCCTAAATTTTTGCAATTTAATTGCCTCTTTTTGTCCCAAACTCCTATTGAGTTAGTATGGATTTGACCGTGGTGTCCAGAACCAAGGCAGTAGTGTGTGAAGTCAAGATGTAGAAGCGAAAATGCTTTACTGCCTTCACCATTGCATAAGCATGCTTCTCCATGTTTAAGTATTTGAGCTCATGAGCTTTGAGAGGGAAAATCATGAAAGAAATAGGATATTTCGTACCTTCTTGGTTCTGTTGAACCAGAATTGCTGAAAGTATGTGTTCAAAAGCATAATTATATATGGTGAACTCTTTGTTATAGTCTGGACAAACTAGAATTAGGGTGTGGGCAATGGCAGTCTTGATATCTTCAAATGCTGACATGCCTTCATCAGTCCAGCCGAAGGTGGCCTTTCCCTTCATCATGTTTACAATGTGCCTAGTCTTCTCAGCAAACTCAGGGATGAACCTTCATAAGAAATTCACCTTTCCAAAGAAAGAGTGAAAAACAGTCTTACTTGTGGTCAAGGTAAGCTCTTGGATAGACTTGAATATGTCTAAGTCAATCTTTATGCCTCCTTTGGACATAATGTGTTTGAGAAGTTTTCCCTTTGTTACGCTAAAAATTGATTTCTTGGGGTTCAAGGAAATGCCATTCTGGCGGCAGTGTTTTAGCGCTTGTTGCAAGTGGCATATATGATTTAAACGATGCTTGAAAAAGATGATCAAGTCATCAAGATAAACTACAATGAGCTTACCCATCTCATCCTTGAAAGCAAGGTCCATTGCTCTTTGGAAGGTGGCACCAACATTTATCAAACCAAAAGGCATCCTTTTGTATGAAAACGTGCCCCAAGGTGTGGTGAAGGCAGTCTTATGTTGAACTGAATCACCAACTTCAACTTGATTATATCTTGAGACGATGTCTAGCATTGATAACATCTCTGAACCAATCACTGTCTGAAGCACTTGATCCATGATTGGCAAAGGATAGTTATCATTCAAGGATGACTGATTCAAATTTCTAAAATCCACACAGAGGTAAATTTTGCCATTTTTCTTCCTTAAATGCACTACATTTGCAATCCATGTGGAATGATAAATTGGGAAGATTATCTTAGCATTTAGCATTTTTTGTATCTTAGACAAAATGGTACCTGATATCTTCAGATTATACTGTCTGGTTTTTTTACTTATAAGGCACTGAGTCAGCCTCGAGAGGAATGTCATGGCAAATTTCATCAGGCTTGAGTGACTTTAGGTCATCATAGGAGTATGCTAAGATGTCCATGTACTGGCTGAGCAAAGTAGAGAACTTGAACCCCTCCTCAGGAGTACAGCATTTCCCAATGTTCATCATCTTGGGATCTTCCTTGGTACTCAGATTTACTTGATCAAACTCTTGAAAGGAGCTTGAATCTGTTTGCTACTATTTGATGAATATGTCATGCTTATCAAACAGCTTCTTAAGGAAAACCAAGCCTTTGGGAATTTTATTCCCTTTAAGTTACATAAACTCCTCACCTGCATTCATATTTGATTCAAGAGCTGGTTCACACTTCTGAGATTCACTGCCTTCAAAATGCAGTCATTCAAAGCTGTCTTTTTTCTCCAAGAAGGAAATAATTTGGTTGTCATTGTTAAAGACATGCCAATGACTGGCATTATTAGGCACACTTGGTCTAAAGACCAGGTCAATAGTGTACCTGTTTCCTTTGAAGTCTGGGTGAGGAACTAAGAGGGTTGCTAAAACAACAAGTGCATCATCTCTATTATTGAATTCCCTTGAAATGGCAGAGATGCTGAAAGCATCAAAGCTTTCAATTTGGTCCTAGACTAGATTGTGGTAGTGATGCAGTATTTCATTCTTGATTTGATATAGATTTCTCACCTAACAAACCACTAGTTCAGCATCTCCTTTGGCATGAAGGAGCTTGATGCCTTTGTCTTGAGCAACCCTTAATCTAAGCAATAGAGATTCATACTCAACTGTGTTATTAGTGTTTCTAAACTGCAACTTGTAGGATGAAGGAAAAATATCTCCTTGAGGAGATATCAACATAACTCTGGCTCTTGAATCGGTAGAGGAGCATCTACCATCAAATTTTAGAATCCATACCTCATTAAACACTACTTTTTCTTTGAATCTTCCTCTTTTGGAGACAGAGATTCTTCCACATTTTCATTGCACTCCACCAATTCTTTTGCTGCTCCAGCTGAACTAATTTTCAAGTTGAGACGTTCAAGAGCTTCAACAGGCACGTCATGAACTTCATCCGTGGATAGAAAGCAGTTACTCATGCCTGAAGACTCAAATAGAATTTGAGCTTTAGGTGCTGATGTTTGGTTGACCACATATTTTGCTTCCTTTTTTGGAAGCAATCTTTTTCATAACGCCTTTGACTGGGATTCTTTCTTTGGATAGATCCATGCTCAATTCACCACCAACATCTTTGTAAAAATTTCAGCCAAAAAGGATGCCATATGATGCTGGGATGTCGGCCACCAAGACAGTCATCTTGATTCTTTTGTCTGGAAAGGTTGCAAATGCAAATTGGGCATCCTTAATTTGCCCCAACAGTGGTACTTGCTTGTTTTCCATGGAGAAGCATCTACCAAATTTTGGTCATTGTAAGGCCAAGGGATTCAGCTACTTTGGCAAGCATGACATTGTCTGAAGCTCCAGAATCAATTATGCAATTATTCAACTGATGACCATTTATCAACAATGAGACATATAAAGGTTCAGTCCTACTAGGAGCAACATGAGGAGTAATGACAATGTTGTTCCTGGTGGGTGCATTCTTGAGGGAATCATGAGTCACCTTGAGAATTGTTTGTCTTACAGGGATGTTTTGATTCTTCACACACTAAACTAGTTTATCTAACTACTCAGGATGGGACTGCAAAAATTCAAATTCAGACATTTGAATTTTGATTTTTTTTATGTGGTCAATTATGTCAAATGTCTGGAAAGAGCTAGGAGTAGAGGATGGGAGTTCATCCTTTTAATTTTTGGGAGGGAGAGAACTAGATTACAAATTTGAAGTAGAAGGCATAGGAATGTTTAGTGGGCTTACCTTTCTTGCAATCACCGGGTCTTTTGGATGGAAAGGAAGAGTGGATCCCTGCTTAGCAATTGAAACTGCTGGTGAGGTCACTCTTCTAAATTTTCTTTATTAGCTGGCTGGGATGACTGGTTCTTGGACCGGGTGAACACAAACTATGATCCCTCAGCGGCATTACCTTCACTTCTAGATTCATCCTAATAATTTAGGGAACCAATGTTGGAGTCGCCAGCTAATTCTTCTTCTTCCTCAGTGAAGAGATTAGCATCATCTTCAGGATTTGACTCAGGCTGGAATGAGAAATCTGATTCAGCTTCAAGATATCTAACCGCTAAGTTGGTCGGAGGTGCTTCAATGGCAAGGTTATTCCTCTAAGGGGGAGGGAGATGATTTGCTTGCCCTTGATTCCTGGCAGCATTGCCTTGGTATGGATGATTCTAAAATGTCCTCCTTGGTACATCTTTGTATGAAGGAGCAGATGACATCCCTTATGCCATTTGTTTTTTGAGGGCCAATAATTCATTTTCTAGCTTCTGCACCATTGGATCAGTGGTGGCTGTAGGTGAGTATTCAGAAGATGAAGAGGATTTACCTCTATTTGGATCCGTCCTTATCTTCCCTACCAAGATAAAGTCATCTTCTATTTCAGTAGCCAAGTCTTGAGTACCTTCAAGGTCTATGTGGCCAGCATGCCTTAGTAGAAAACTCACTTCAGGCAGTTGTGAGTTGATGAAGAAGCACTTAAGGTTCTTAGGATTGGGTTGAGCAATGATAGGAATCCGATTCCTGAGCTTGTCAAACTTTGCTATGAAATCCCTCATAGGTTCATGAGGTTTCTTCTTCATCTGTGTGAGTTGGGCCAGCAAATCATGTGCATCCTCTATAGGCTTGAACCTGGCTTCAAATTTAGCTTCAAGTGTGTCTCAGTCAGTCACTGATCTAGCTTGTAGGTGGTAAAACCAGTTTGCAACAACACCTTGTAGTGTTTTCATGAAAAACCTAATTACAATGTCCTCAAATTCCACTCTTATTATGCCACAGGCTATGCTAAATGCTGCAATGTGTTCATCAGGGTGAACTCTCCCATCACCAAAGAATTTGGGGAAGTTCTTCCTTGACCTACGTGGAAGTTCATGCAAAATTGGAGTCAAATTAAGTGGGCCAAAATAGTAACCCCAGGGGCCTTAAACTGCCATGATGGGATTATGAAAAAGAGGGATAACAAATTTGGGCAATGTGTGGATAGGAAAAGCTCTGCTAATAGTAGAAAGAGTAGCTCTACCTTGTGTTGGTATCCTGGTATAGATAAGAGGAACACTCCTAGATTATTGAGCTTGAAGTTGGGGAGGGAATAAGTCAAAATTTCCTTGCTACACCACCTCAAAGATAGGGTCAACAACACCTTGAACTCACTGGCTTCTGGTATAGCGTGGAGTTGCCAGATTGTGAAACAAAAGGGGAAAAGAATTGGTCTTGCTTTAGCTTGAAGCTTGAGGCTTCAAACTGCGTGTCCTTCCCCAACAGAGTTGCCAAAAAGACTGTTGGGTGAATATTTTGTCAACTAGCTAACTGGTGAGCAAAATAGCTCTGATCATCCATAGCAAGGGAGATGAGTTACCCCAGTGTGTAGGTTTACTACATCAGAGGTGGACAAATCTCTCCTCTCATAAAGGGGAGGTTCCCTATAATATGCAGGAGCTAAATACTATATATATAAGCGGGAAATAACACTTAGGGGCAGGATACACCATCCATCTCTCTTCTTTCAGAGATGATGTTAACAAATAGAGGAGAAAATCTTGGTGGAAACACTAAAGGCACTTCTCTTATTTTAGAAGTGTTCTTGCAGAAAACCGCAAGAGTTCTTTCAGGTAGTGATAATGGAACTAGTAACAAAGGGCAGCAGTAACCAACAGGATGAAATGGAACACAAAGTCTCCACCTTAACTACCCAAAGAGTGAAACACAAAGGAAATGGGGGCACAAATTTATCCTAGAATCCTCAACATAGAAATAAACTAAAAACACACACTGAAAACAATTGTGAAAGCACAAAGTCTCCTCACAGTTGGTTTCAAGACACCTTCCTGCTTACTTTCACTATTTCTACTTGCCAAATTAAATAAACAAGAACACATTTAGAAGATAGACATAAGAACAATCTCCTAAAATGATACAAGCTATGACAACACAAAATCTGCAAACAACTTGCTTTCTCATTCAAATAAAATGATATAAACAACAATCTGAGCTCAAAGTCTCAATATTCTCCTTTCAATTTGGACAGAGTTTCGCTTTTGTAAATTTGAAAAGATCCCCTTTGCATAATGAGAGAAATTACAATGTATAGCCACCAAGCAAGGCTTGGCGCTCCTTTTCATGGGACGGCCTACGCTACAGTTAATGCCTTCAATGCGCCTTCAGTTCTGTCTGGAGGGACCATGCTTGGAATAGTGCATTGCCTTAACTATGGCGTATCCATTCATCTAATATGTCTCTTCCTTAGTATGGACTGTCTGGTCCTTTTCCTAATGTTTGCGTAGCTGTCTAATTCACCATTACTTCATGGAAGAAAAATAGGCTTGCATCCTTGATTTGGTGTGCTCAGAAGTCTACTTGATTCACTATTTCACCTATTGGAAATAATTCTTTTGAAGATATTTTTGATCTTTTGGTCTTATTCCCCTATATCAATTTGAGCCTTCGGGCTCTCTTTTCAGCCAATCACTTGATTCTTCCTTTAAATTCCATGCTCTATTTGAATTTCAATAGATATTCCCTTACTTTAAATTTGACGTTTGTAGGGCCATCAATGGTCGTTAGTTGCTTGAACCATGTTTAACCTTGAAGCTTTGACCCTGTGGAAGTTCATTGGTTCATCGGCTCATTAGTTCATTCTATCTCTTTTGTTCCTTGACTTCCTGGTTTAATCATTTCCCTGCTCCTTGGTTGAACCATCCATTGAACCATCTGTTTGCTGCTTCTCTCTTTGCTTGAGGCTATGTTTTGAACCTGTGAACCTTTGAACCATTGAACCTTGAACTCTTTCTAAGCTCTTTGGTCTTCATCGCATTGGTTGAACCTTTGAACCTATGAACTCGTTGAACCTTTTGGTTCAAGGTTTGACGGTTCAATGGTTCAATTGGTTCATTCTTTGAATCCATTTTTGTCTAAGTCTTTGAGGGTTCTTTTTTGCATCTTTGTTCAGCCTTTGGAACGTCCTGAAGGGGAGGTGTCCCTTCGGGTCCTTGGGAAAGGTCCTTTTTCTGACGTCAAGTGCCCCCCCGCAAGGGTACCTACCCTTTGAGATCTTTCAGGTGGCCTTCGGGCTTCTATTTCCTCAGCGGGTTTTCCCTTTTTTTGATGGAGATTGGCCTTATTTTCCTTCAGACAAGAAGTCTGAAGGAATTCCTTCGCTTTGTCTTTTTCCACTGGGCCTTGGCTTTCGGGGTTTTTTCGCCAGGTTTTTCTTTTGGATTTTTTATCCGAAGGAAAGCTTCTTTTCCTTAGCTTTTTTGTTCCTTTCAATTTCTTTAGGATTTCTTCTCGAGTGAATTCCTTCAGACAAAATGTTCGAAGGAATTTTGCCTTGTCCATTTTCTAGTGGAAAATCTTTTCGAGTGAAATATAACGGCTCTTTCACTTAGTCATTTCCATCAGACAAAAAGTCTGAAGGAATTGTTCCTTTTGGGCCTTTGAACAAATTCGAAAGAATTCTATCTTTTTTGGCTTCTCTTTGACCCTTGAACCAAGGTTCCTTGCCCTCCATAAGGGCACTTAGCTCTAGTTCACTACCCTCCGCAAGGGCACTTGTTCCTTTGGCTTTGGGGCAGCCCCTTAAACCTGCCAATTGAACTGACCGATTGAACCAACTTTGGTTCAACGGTTCAATGGTTCAATTGGTTCAATCTCTTTATTTGGCTAAGTCTTTTTGACCACTTTGAACCAACCACGTGTTGAACCTGTTGAACCTTTGAACCCGTTGAACCTTTGAACCAAAAATGGTTCAAAGGTTCAACAGGTCAATTGTTCAAGCCTTCTTCTCTTTGATAAGTGTTTTGAAGCCATAGAACTTTGAAGTGGTTGAACTTTGAACTTGAAAAATGTGTTCAACTCTTGCCGACGGTGAACCTTGAACCCATTGAACCCTTGAACCTTTTTGGTTCAAGGTTTAACGGTTCAATGGTTCAATCCTTGTTTAGAAGCTTGATTGATGAAATATTTTGGTTGAACCAATCTTGGAAATGTCTAAGTGTTGGAAACTTGCTCTTTTGAAGGAATTTACCTATTAAAGCCATTGAACCCTTTGAACCTGTTAATTTCAAGCATGTTGAGTCCGTAGAAACATATCTGCAGAGTTCATAGATTCAAGCCTGCACAGTCTGTAGATTTTTGGAAAGTCTTTGAAAAATGAAGAACTTGAATGTTCATAACAATTTTTGAAAAGGGGAGAGAGAATTTTGGTTTGTTGAACCAAAATAGTTCATAGGTTGTCCCAAAAATGAGTGACTTTTTTGGGGACAACAAATTATATTTAATCACTTTAGTTGGCTAATGATCAAAAGTCTGGAGGGGTCATTTTGTTGGCTAATAAATGTTCTGTAATATTTTTTAAACTTATATATATATATATATATATATATATATATATATATATATATATATATATATATTACTGGTTTGTTTATTTAAATTTATGAAAGGTATGGAAAAAAATCATTAGAACCAAGTCTATTGTAGAGAAACATCTTGATCAAAAAGGAGGAAAATGTGATAATCGACGAAAGTAGAAATACATTTCATGCTTTTTAAATAACTGTGTTTGTGAGATCTTTGAATGAGAGGATAATTGAAAAGTGAGAACAGATAGAAAGTAAAATTTTATGAACATTTCATTTGTTTTTCATCATCATCTTTTCTAATCATGGATGTTACATCTTTTTTGTTTGTTGTTCATCATCTTTTATAATCGTTAAGGTCACATCTTAAATGGGATGACGATTTCCCAACATAATTTGAGTGTAATTCTTGGAAATAATTTTACTATCCAAATTTTTCATTAAAAAGGGTCACATGAAATTATTTAATAGTAATTTCAATTTTATAATATTGGAATAATATTGTAGTCAATCTTAACTATTACTTTAAGATAACAACATAAAATAATGATCAACAAAAAAAATTTAAAATTAAAAAATATTATAAGTGTCACGTGGGTCAATCCCAAAATTAAAAAATATAACCAGAGGCAAATGTGAAAGCCGCACTAATAACATTAAATTTCTATTGAATGCTAGTGTTCCCTCTTTTCACATGCAAGTTACATGTTGCCTTTTCAATAAAAAATCCTCTCAATAAAAGAATATTGCTATTTACACTTACTAAATTTTGAATTGAATGGCATAGTCAAGTTGAAATTGCCAACCTAACAATTAAAAATCTTTTTATATTAATTTATTTTTAAATAAATTTCAAAGAATAAAACAAGCAGATGTATGATAGAATAAATATTTTTATAAATATTGTGAAAATATTAAATTTTTAATATATATTTATAAATTTTTATTTATTAAATAAAGTGGTAGTTTAAGAGCCACAAAAACTTGTTGGTAATAGGTAAGAGGCTATTTTTGGGTGCTAGAGGCTTATGTAGAAGAGTATAAGAATCTATTAAGTGTGTAGCCTTAGACACACCTTGCTCTAATTTTAATACTTTGGTATGTAAGGTTATGAGAGTTTGTTAAAGAGATTATGATTTAGGTGAGGGTGGAAGTACATTAAGAGCAACTTCTTGGGGCTAACCACTTATTGAGACAATAGAATAACTAACGGTCAAAGCCTTCTTATGATTGAAAACAAAGGTTAGACATTTCCAATATATCATAAGGTACATGGAGACTAATATATATATATGTATGTATGTATACATACATACATACATACATACATACATACATATTATTGTCTAATGACTTAAGTATCGGGACATTAACCCTCACACAACATCTCAAGTAAATGAAGTCTATTTTACCCATAACAACAACATTTATGAGTTTTAAAATTGTCGGAACATAGTCTTGAGGAATTTGAAAATGAAAAGGAAAACCAAATTAAAAAACAATCGATTGAAAGAAATAGTTTAGTTTTGCCAATATTTTTAACCCCATTTTTTATAAAATAATAAAATATTGTAATATGTTCTAATCGATGTAAAACTAGAGAATTTAGAATGCTATGTATATTGTGCTCATTATCTAAGAGTAAAAATAAGAAGAAAAAGTGACTGTGTAGGTTTAGGATCAAACACAAAATCAAAAATTACTTTTGGACAGGTCCATTATAGGAGGACTAGAACATAATGTGCTCGAGTTCGTTGACTACACAATTTTCCCAATTGAATTTAACAAGTGACTTAAAGGAAATGACAAAGAAGGCATAATTCTGGAAATGAAAAATCAATAATAAAATTATAAATTATCTATGGACATGACCATTTTAGGAAGACTGGAGTGTAGTGCAATCAAGTTTGTTGACTGTGAAGTTATCATGGTTGAATTTACCAAAAAAATAATTGTTGCACCTTTTGTGCTTAAGGATGTTGAGTAATATAATATATTGTTATTTAGAATATACCACATAAATGTTTTTGTGTTTCGTCTCTTATCTTTGAAATTCAAATGGCTCTTTTAGTGAACATGGAAAACTTGCACAAAAGAGGGGAGTGTAATGTGCTAAGTTGACTTTAAGCATTCCATTGATGATTGAACATTTTATATGTATCTAATACTCCAAGGAGGAAAATCAATCCAACATAGTTCTCCCATCTAGAGTGAATGTACAATTTAGTTCCTTTAACTCTATGTGTGTGGCTACAAAATGGATTTGATACTTGAAATGATAGCTTGTGACTTGATTTAAAAGGCTCTTTACTTGGCTTATGTCTACTGCTTCTGAATGATATTGAATTTGCGAAGAATAGGGTTCTCAATGTGTAGAAGTGTGTAAGGTTGAACTAGGTGAATTTCAAGTGGTTTAAATGAGTGATATATATAGGTGAATATTTTGAAATTTTCCTTTAGTCCACTATGTGAAACATGCAAGAAGATCCAAAATATTGATTTCAAATTTAGAAACTAGTTATTATGTGGCGTGGGAGGTAACCGACCTAAGTGGATAGGATCATATTGTGCTCATGTCCACCTACTCTAGACATGTTTGGAAGTATCAGTGGCAACTATCCTCTAGTGGATATAGTCTAAAGGTGATTTCAGACAACTTGATCATTTGACATTGGAAGTTCTATACAATAAAAAAGACATAAAAAATATTGAGCTCACATATAGATAAAAGGGTTAGAGGAAGGGAGAATAATATTCATGTAATTGGGTCCAAGTCATATAGTTAGGAATATGTAAAGAAATAAAAATTTCAAGTACTTGTGACCAAATTTGTGTCTACATTTTTATGGTAATTATTCTCCAAATTAACTTTTGTTATTATGTATGCCAAAATTTTAAAACACACTTTAAGTTCTAACAGATATTTTTAGATATCACCATGGGCCAACTATCTTATACACTTATTTGTGATAATCGAGACTCAAACATAAATCATTAATATCAAAGATATTAAATATATTCATAATATTAAAGAGTCTAGAGATACTAGTCAGTAAACACAAATTATTTACCTTACTTAACTTCTCTTATGAGAAATAGGTTACAAATAGATCTGAAATCATCAAAAAGTTGTGACCATTCTTCCTTTACATTGATTTTAGTTGATTTATTGATATTCTGGAATTGAAAACTGATTTGTCAACTTGAGATATTTGTCCACAAGTTCAAATAATAGAATGTTCCAAATATATTCAACAAGAATTTGAATGCAAATCTAATCTTTCAATGAATAATTAAAGAAGGAATTGGCCCCTATCATAAGTAAAGGATGAATACATTTTAAGTGTTAAAATTTTCAACGAGAAAAATTATGGAATTTTGGAAGAGGGGTGGTTCAAATTTTCAAAATAATAGTACCATTTTGGGAAAAAAATCTGGCCAACACAAGGGAAATAGATCTGAGAGGATGAAGGTCAGGAAACATTCCTCAATATGCACTCACTCCATTAGCTCTAAAATACTCTACAAATAGGTGAGGAAAGGATAAATATTCATACATAAAAATGGAATAATCTATCAACAAGAATCAATATAAAAAGAGAGATGATAGGTCTAAATAGCTTGTAAAAGAGCAAGCTACCCTTTTTCTATTGGTCACTTCCTAGATATCTTTGACTAAGAACAGTTAGCATAGATAAGCTAACCTATGTTAACTTTATATTAGTGTATGTAGAATAATACACCAACAATTTTAACTAGTTAATTATTTTATTTTTATTATTTTTATATATGGTTTAATTAATTTCAAATTTAATTATGTAAATTGGGGACCTCTTAACACAAAAATTTAGAAGATGAAGAAGATGACCTTGATAAGGAGGACTATATACTTACAAGTGAGGAGAATGTAATTTTATTTTTTCATTCATTATTTTTATTTTTTATAGATATTTAATCCATTCAATATAATACTGAATATTCTTTATCAAATTTTATAGGTGATCAATTACTCTATTCATGGGTAATCTATGGATTGAAAGGAGTATGGTTTACTCATTAGTCCACATGAAGATGATATAGATATCCATCAATATATCATGAATTACAATTATCTTCCTCTTTCTATTTGTTTTAGTGTTTGAGACATGCATCTACCTATCAATTATAGTTGTAGTGGGATAAAAGGTGACATTAGTGTTTTTCTTGCTAGTAGTGGTGTTCGCACTAGTATTGGTGTTCTCAATATATCTCATATGACAAACCAAAGTAAAAATTAAGTAATTTTTTTTTTAATAGTATTTCAACATGATTTTGTTTTTATGGTTAAGATCAAGACACTACAACTAATTTAAGCGATGACTAGTCATTCCTAGATATAGGATATTTAGCGGTTTCCCCTTTATTTATGGTATATTGATGTATATTAATTTTTTTTCTTATATTAAAATTTACTTTACGTTATTTTTTTTTATTGGTAAAATGTGGGTTTTTTTGAACTAGGGACCTTGACCTAGACAAGGAATAAAAAGACATGGCCTAACAAGCCAAGATTTACAACAAGAATAGGTGTACTACAATCACAAGCAGTTGAACCACATCAAAGAAACAAATAAAATACATCAATTATCGAAAAGGGTTTTTGACGTACCCCTTAATTAGTCATGGAACAAAGGAATCAAAATATAACCTGCAAAACTCATCCTCAAAGAGTTTTAACCAAGATCCCTCAAATCTAAAAAAAACTAAATCACAACAAATCATACTAAGCTCAACCACCAAGGGTTTTGATAGTAACCCTTAAACATGAATGAAACATGCTCCCCAAAATGCATAGACTTTCCAAATCTAGAGCTATAAGAAATAAATCCAAACAACCTGCCTTCATGTAATTGGTTTCCTCAAACCAAATAACACAGGGATTTTCAGTTAGACCCTAAGTACCAAATCTTGGATATTATTCACTGAGTGATAAAAACTTATAAATAAAATCTTGAGATTCAATAGAAATATAAACCCATATAGAAAGCTGGAGCATACCCTACTCTTGTCCAACTTCATCCTCAATAGAAGCAAAATAATGATCGATACAGACACATGGGTCAAAAGATAAGCACTACCTAGCAACATAAGTACCTACCAGAAGTCCACCTCAATGAAGCTTAGATTACAAAAAAAACATAAGTGATCTCACAAACATATCTAAACATAGTAGGAAAATAGGCCACAGGAAAAGAAACAGAGCAACCATTGTAAAATTATTTACTTGTATTTTTCAAAATTTTAAAAGTTTATTTACTTTTTTAATAAACCAATATAAAATTATTAAAATAAGTATGTTCATTTTTTAATAACTCAAATTATTGACATAAATTTAAAAAATACTAAAATTTCATCTTTGTTTTTACTAGGTGACGACTTTTGACTAGAGTTTGAAATCAGTCTGGGACATAATCTGGGATTAGATCCCATTTTATTAACCATAAAATACCACCTATACTAGTTGTAACAAGATAATACAAACTATACCACCACTGACTACTAGTGGTCTTGAGAATCACACAAATGGCCATGAACAATCCTGAGAATCACACCAACGACTATTACTAGCCTCGAGAATCACACCAATAATGGCCAAAACTACTCCCGATAATGTAAACAACCACAACTGGCCTCATATGACATTCTTGAGATATGAAATTGGGTAGGGTAGGCTTTGGAACAACCAAACCACTTAACCAACTCACCTGGATCTTATTGGCACCAAAATGCTCTCTTTAATCTTTGATACTATTTGTAATTGTCTATTAATTCTCAATAAAATATTTAAAAATTAATAAATAATAAATTTACATTTTTAAAGTTTACTATACAATGAATAATAACATAATTAAGACAGTCAAACAAGACAATAATTTGTATATATAATACCTATTTATATTTATGTTGTATGACATAAGTATGATACATACATGGCATATGGACAACATATTTATAGCACCCGCAAAAATTAAAAACTATTTTTTATGTAATTAAAACCTATTATAAATATAATTTTTACCAAATAACAAGTCACAATACCTTTACAACAAAATTTATTGTTGTAATCCCATTGTACACTTGAGTTGAAAAAATAAAAAATAGTTACATTTTTTTAATAAATTTATATTAAAATCCATCTTGAATATAACTTTAAATGCTTAAAATTTAGTATTGAAAGACCCTATAAGGAATAAAAAATGTTGAAAAATTAATTTAAAAAATTATATGGTGGGAAAATTGAAGGATCTTAAACCTTCTTTATACACAACTACAAATCCAATTAGGGATATGCAAGTTTAGAACATAGAGTGGCTACCAATACAATCAATAACTTAACACCACCATATTTATTTTGATAGATTTCAGGGATTGCAAGACCCCTTCCCAATAACATAGAAATTCAGATAACAAAAAGGCTTGGTTTGATGGCAGAACTGTCAAGGCATTTGATCAACATTAACTAAATAGACCAAACTACCAAAAACCATTTAAGAATACTTCCACTTAGCATCAAATAAAAAATTTTACCAAAAAAAACTAGATTAGTAGATCTCCCCCTTATTCACTAAGTTGTGAGAGTGTAGTATCCTAGTAGGGGAGCTCAGAATGAGTCATCTTTTTTTCTTACGTCTAACAATTGTCCATCCTTCTTCTTTACTAATTTTTTCTGAATTCAAATTTGGAGAGATACACCTTTCATCAGAGGAGACTCTACAAACCTTATTATTACTAACTAAATATATGTAACATTTTTTAACTAAACCATCCACCTCAGAAACTTGAGAAGGAGATGTTAAATGAACCATACCTGCGTTTGAATTCTCCATCTTGAGGACTTCATGGACATTTATTGTAGGCAAGACATGATCGCTATTTAGAGAAACTAAAAGGAGTTCTTCACTTTCCCTCCTTCCACCATGAGGACTCCATTTTGTGCTTGGAATTTTGACAAGAAGTAGAAAGATGACCAATTTTATAACATTTCTAGCACCTAAAGAGTAGCCCCTAATGATCAAGGGTTTGCATCCAACATCTGCCTTTAACTTTCAACTCAACCATATCATGAAGGCCCTAGGAAATATTCATGCAAACAAGAACCCTATAAAAAATTATTCGAGAAAATTTTTAATAAGTAACATCATTTTACAACAATTCACCAAAAGAACCCCCAATAGCCAATAACCCAAACTCTGACCAAAATTGGAGAGGAAGATATGACAACCATACCCAGATGGGTTTGAGAGAGAGATTTTTAGTTAAAGGAATAAAATTAGGAAACCAAGGTTTAAGAAAGATAAAGTGGTGATCATAGCTCAAAGATTTAGCCTACAAATTTTTATTATGATCAGCAAGAGAATAAAAAACCACAATGAAAAAACCTCTGGCACAGGTATAAATCTATAAAATGTCCTCCAAAACTAGTAACCAATAATATAAAATCCATTCGTGAAGAACATGAAGGGAATGCTAGAACCTATTGAAATGACATACTAAACCCCTTTTCGCATACCAATCCCCACTTTCCTGTACATCCTCAAGCGCTTTTTAAAAATTGACAATTGGATAATTCTTTGCTACTCTCAAAACCCTAGGATACTCAATTTGAGAAGATGAATTTCCAAATGAGACCCTCACTACACTAATATACTTCTTAACAAGGGTGGGTAGCTGCTCTACCGCCCTTGCATTCTCCTTTTCCTCCTTTGTGCTGGCCTTCACCCCAGTTTAAAATAGATGTTTCTCAGTCCTCCTAACCAACAAAATAGGTGACACCTTTCGTCCATATTTCTCCCTAATCTCATTCATCCTCACCATATCTTGCATACCATCATCCACTTCCATCCTTTGTGAATCAGAGCTTGCTTGATTTGCACTAGCCCTAGCCACTAGAGTTCAGATTTTCTTCGTCACTGACAGTTCATAGAAGTGCACCACCAAAAAATGTTTTTTAATTAATTAAGTATTATTATTTTTCAACTTAACACCACCATACTAGTATCTTGATTTATAGTTAGGTTCCCTATCTTTCACTCCTTCCCACATGAAATTTACAACTTATCCAAAACTCAAGGTTTAGTATATGAATGTAGGAATTCAAAATAATTTATACCATTACATTTTTGGAGGTGAATGTATGTCATTATTGACAGTCGTATTTGATAAGGGTTATAAATTATATTAAAGGAATCCCTCGTAGTTTCTATGGTGATATTTTGACCAATGTATATAAATATTTAGCTCTCTACGACCATGATGGAATTTTCTGCTCTTCCAGTTCAAACATTTTTTTTCAATCAAATCCAAATTCTTGATGTTTTCATGACTCAATTCCCACACAATGAAAGCATAAATATGTATGCAGAATCCAATTCCTACACTAAAATCATAGTGATATAAAGTAAATAGATTTGATTGAAATTGAAAACCATAATCCTAAAAATGTAAATATGTAGGTACTTGTTGAACCCCAAGTATCCCTAAAACATGATAATCAAAAATTTTAGAGGGTGATTACCAAAAGAAGGAAAATAATAACTAAGGATTTCATTTTAATCATGCTGAACAATTGATAGTTGAGGTACGATAAGGACACAACATCACTTGTTGAATACTTGAGTAAATTTGCTCAATATATTATTAAATAAGAAATGGACAAGCATTAAAAGGAAGGACATACCGATGGCTATATCAATGACCATATGTAGAATGTTTTTTATGAGGTGCATTATAGGATTATAAACTTGTTTCTTTTTAATTTTAATGTGAATATATTGGTGGAAAGGATTATGCTAGTGCAAATGAATAAAATGGATAAGGTCTCGATTTTGGATGGTATTGAAAGAAATTCCAAATTTATTAAGGAAACTGAGGAGAACTAAAATGTTCTCTAACTTCATGTATAAACTTTAAATACTTATTAAATTTATAAAATAAATAATTATATGAAAAAAAATCAAACTTGAGTTCATATAGGTAATATGTCAATTGGGAAAATAAAATAGCAAGTTTCTTTTTTATCATGACCAGATTGATGAGTTTTATTTATAGTTTTTATGCAATTCAAATCAAAACTCCTAATTATGGCCAATGGTTTTCTAGAAAATGGGTTTTAGGGTATTGTTTTATCCATTATCACTCATCTTAGAAAACACTTTATTGATTACTCATCTTAGAAAACACTTCACTGATTTGGAGGATATAGTTAGGTTTCTTTTAAAGATTATTATCTACAATCAACCTTTAAATTAGATATGGTCAAAGATTTAAAGTGTAATAGTGTGTTTTATATTAGGTAGATTTGTTTTCTAAATTATTTTCAAAATATTAAAAAAGTGAAATTTATTGAAAATATGTTTATTAATTTGGATAAAATTAAATTAAATTTATGATATTTATCATATTTTACTATTTATGATTCTAAAATGTCAAAAATTGGGACACATTATTATATTGTCACCCCAAATGTTTTATTGAAGATATAAAGAAATTAATTTCTAGGATAAACTATGAGTTGAGCATGTTATCATCGACCATGCAATTTCAAGGGGGGTTTAATTTATCCACTATAAACTTTGAATACTAAGCATGCAATATGTACATTTAAGGTAGAAATAAGCTTTCAAATTATATTATTTAAATTTATAATAAAATCAATATATTTAATTGATTTTTTTGTAAAATGAAATCACTAAAAAACTATTCATTTCGTCTTATGTGGGGGCTTTTGTACCATTTTAAAATTGTGATCTATCTAAGAATGGGTAAAGAAAATTTTAAAAAAAAAATCCTTTAATATATATATATATATATATATATATATATATATATATATATATATATATATATATATATATATATATATATATATATATATATATATATAGAGAGAGAGAGAGAGAGAGAGAGAGAGAGAGAGAGAGAGATACACACACACACACACACACACACACACACACACACACACACACAAGCCCCTATTGTCCTAGTTTTTAAATTTATTGATCTTTTGGGGATTAGGCCCCCTTGTGTACCCTAGAACCAGTTGAAACTCTAGTCAAAAGCTAGTATATATATCATATACATACATACATACATACATACATACATACATACATACATACATACATACATACATACATACATACATACATACATACGTACATACATACATACATACATACATACATACATACATACATACATACATACATACATACATACATACATACATACATATATACATACATACATACATACATACAAATAAACAAAAGACTTGTTTTTTCAATAAAAACAAAACATAGTGCATATGTGCTATAACATAGACACATATAATACGTATGCATTCCTTTCACATTGCATTAAAAAGTAGAAAGTTCTATTGGAAGGGGTATAAACTTTTTTTGTGCAATGTGAAAAGAACTCGTACACGCTAATACATGTTACCTTCACATTTCACAAATATACAAAATTAATTTTATATTACACAAGTATAAGTTTACATTTATATTGTTATTTTTATATTCCTTGTACTTTAAATTTAGTTTAGTAAATATAAGAAACATAGGCTCACTCTACATCTGATAGAGTTGGTCATATAGCTGCATGCTTTACAATGTGGGAACTAATTTTTCAAAATGCAATCTATCAAGTACTTAAGTATTTTTAGGGTTTCAATATTAAACCTAAAAATTTCAAAACATAATGTTTACAATTAATACCTATTTTAAGTAAACATATAATCATTTTAAAGATTTTTGTACCTTATAAATTGCTTACTAACATTTCCAAAAGTCTTAAGTTTGTCAAAATTAAAGTTTACAAACCACTTTTTACTAATTAATAACTACATATCCAAAATACATTTGTCATTCACAATGTGCAGATTGACATAATTTGGAATGGATAATTATTGACTTCTCAACAGATAATTCTCTACCCTCTTCACCAGAAATATTGGCCACTTATTCTCCTTGACCAATGGTTAATGATGACTGTTACATCTACCCTATGGGACACTTCCATCCTCATCATACATTGATACAAATTCATTCATTTGTATTATAAAACAATTCTTATACCAAATAATTATATTCACAAGGAGTCATTTCTCCAAGATACCCGTCCCAATGACATTGCCTCGAAATGATTTTTTGTATTTTAAAAACCCACTAAACTTATTGAACATCAAAATTTTCAAATTCCCAAGTAATGCTATGTATGTCCACATTATATAATATGTCCATGTGGAATGGAAATTATAAAAGCACATTATAGCCAACAACAAATACTATTGCCAAATAGTTCCATTTTAGCAAAAAACTAATATAATACTCCCAAGTCCTTCAGTTACTTTAGCGAAAAATAATATATTACCCCTCATTCCCTTGGCTATTTTCAAAATGGATGTCCCTAAGAGTTTGGGATTACGTTAAAGAAGGTCAAAATATTTGCACACATATATTAATAGATATAATAATTATAAGTTTGTTTTTTATTAAAGAATATTTAAAGAATCAAATGTTTGACTCTTCTCTTGATAACAATAAATTTGGATGGTCTATGTAGATGATGACAAATTCGATCTATGAAACTTTAGACCAAAGAAAAATATTCACTTTTCCATTTTCAAAATTTATGAAGGGATTGGATTTGGAGGACAAAGGAAAACGTGAGTATGCAGTCTCTAATTGAATTCCATGCGATTTTTTATTTTGTTTTGTTTCTTATATTCCTAATACCTATCAAACTATTAACCCATTATTATGGGAGATTAGGGGACATTGTAAAAAACAATGTTTATTTAGGAAGGAATTAAATTTGCATTAGGTTGATTATTTATAGTCCGCCTTCATTGATTTATTTATGTATTCGGGTAGTTAAGGGCCTTTATTTTATAGATAATGTTTTTGTCGACAATTATAATTATGTTCAGGGGATAGGGGGTCCCTTGTTTATATAAGAGGCTCAAAAAATGATTTAAAAAATAAATTGTTTAGTCAACTGAGACCTATTTTAATTTAAAGTCTCTTTGACTAAGATTTTATAGTTTATTATGCAAATAGTTACGGCAATTGCATCATCAAAGTTAATTTTGATGCATGGAGTCCAATGTCTAAAAACCTTTGAGTATAAAGCATAACTAGTTTTTGTGTAAACTTGACTTTAAACAATTTTCAATACAAAAGCTTTCACACATAGTCAGAGCTCCTCAATTCCCACATTGACCATCAGTAAAAGGTTTAGTCTTTACAATTATAACTTTTCATGGCATATTAAGCAAACTTCTTTCAATGACAAAAACTTCCCCATTTATAAATAAAATACCCCCACTTTCTTCATATTTACCTAATAATTGCTTCGCCAACTTCTTTATTACACTATTAACAATAACTTTGAACATCACCATAAATTTATAATAATATTATTACTAAATTTATAGACTAAGCTACACAACCGTTGTTGTTAGGAGGTCTTAAAATGAGACGATACCTTACGGAAAGTGAGAACGGACGGAAAGCAAAACCATATCAAGAAGATTCCATGACGTCTTTATGCTGACCTTCCACGCTGTTTCCTCCACACCATTTTACAACCTTATCCCATGCATTGCCGCCTGTTTCCTCCGCTTCTTCTCTTTCTTTACTACCTCTTAGTATGTTCGAACCCTTTGCCTTTGCCTTTGCCTCCAAACCCTGCGTCTGCCATAAACAACATCCGCTGTTTTTTTTTGCTCTTTCAGCTCAGTTCGGCTCGTTGGAAATTGCTTCCTCTTCCACGGCCACTCAAAATCAGACTCTGCCAGAAAATGCTTTTGACCAACTCTCATCATCCTCTGCCTCTGCCTCTGCCTCTGCCTCTGCAGTGACAAATAAGTTGCCGTGGGATATATTTATTAACCATCGCGGAATTGATGTGAAACGCACACTCGCCACCACTATCTACCAAACCTTCGATTGAATGGGATTGAGGGTTTTTCTGAGTGTAGAAGCGCTTGACCCGGGCGATGTCATCCCAGCTGAGATTCAACAGGCAATGACAAGTGCTGCCCTGCATATTGCGATTTTCAGCACGAAATATGCTCAATCCACTTGGTGTTTGGAAGAGCTGTCGCTCATGCTGAAAACTGGGAACAAAATCATTCCTATTTTCTATCATGTTCAGCCGTCAGACCTCCGATGGATTGTTCAAGGGAAAGGAATTTATGTTGATGCATTTTCCAAACACCAAGAGAACGGTAGATACACCTTGGAAAAGCTGGAAGAGTGGAAAAAGGCGCTCCATGACATTTCGTTTCATTCCGGTTACGTGGTTACTGATAATGAGAAAGTATTAAATTCTCTTTCGACACTTATCAAATTTTACGTCTTCTGCATTCCCCTTTTACTATAATTGGTGAGTAATGTTTGTTCCGTTTTGGTTTTTATTTTTGCTTGGAATGCTTAGAGATGAGGGGAGGCTGTTAAAGAACATTGTTAATTGTGCACTCGGAGTCATGAAAAAAGTTCCATTAGAGGTAGCCAAACATCCAGTTGGATTGGATTAGCTTGTACAAGACTTTGAGGGAACTATACTTCAATCTTCTCAGAATCAGCAGAATGCCAAAATCGTGGGGATTGTCGGCATGGGAGGTGGCGGTAAAACCACACTGTCCAAAGAGTTTTTCAACAGAAAATGCTCTTCCTTTGATCGGTGCAGTTTTGTTTTTGGAGTGCGAGATGGTGCATCCAAAAATGCTTTGTATAAAAAGCAGAAAAAACTTCTTGAGGACCTTTGAGTCGGTATTTTGTCATTTGATAATGTAGAAGATGGCAAATTTTTTTTGTCAAATCGTTTGATATGTCTTCAGGCACTCATCATTTTGGATGATGTGGATCACATCGACCAACTCGATGCTCTTTTGCCAAATATTAACAGCCTTGTCTTTGATAGTCTTGTTATTGTCACATCTCGCAAATTGGGCGTCTTTATGTCATGGGGAATCTCCTGCAATTATCATATGCCTGAAATGAAGCGGTCACATGCCGAGCAGCTTTCTTGATGGCATGCTTTCTTGCAACCCTATCCACCTGCTAGATTTGAATGTCTGGTTGAAAAGTTCCTAAATGTTTGCAATGGCTTGCCTTTGTCCCTTAAGGTATTAAGGGGACAATTATATGGCAAAAAGTCCAAAGATTTTTGGGAATCTACATTAAATAAAATCTCAAAAATATTGCCTGCCTCCAATAAACAAAGCTCACAAATAAGCTACTATGCGCTCGATAAAGAAGAGAGATAAATATTCTTGGATGTAGCTTGCTTTTTCATTGGACAAGAAATAAGTTTGGCCATTGCAGTATGGGATGGATCTGGGTGGAGTGGTCTACATAATTGGGAACCACTCGTGAACAAGTGTCTTGTGGAGCAGGATAACAACTGCATAAGAATGCATTATCAGCTTCGTGACATGGGAAGGGAAATTGCAGCTGCAGACTCCCCTCATCGATTTTGGATGTCAAATCAGATTCTCAACATGCCGAAACATTCCCAGGTGAGGTTAACATTGGTACGCAACTTTCTCAAATTGTTGGTATATGGGAATTTGCCGACCCCTTTTAATATGTGGATATAATTAACTGGGTAGATGGCAACTTTCTCATATTGACTATTGTCATTAATAATTCATATGAGGTGGTGCTGGAAATTAGTTTTTCTGCATGTATTCAATGAGTTTAATTGATTTTAAACGTTTTATCTTGATTTTTCCATTCAGGAAAGTATGCAGATTTGGGGGATAGCATATTCTGCTTATTCTGATGTCCTAAAACTCATGGAGCAATATGTCAGAAACTCGGGCAGGGCATTTAAATGCCTTGGATTAAAAATTTGTTCAAAAACATGATTTCAGTAAAAAGTTTGCATTATTATCAGAACACCTTTTGTGGCTTCGTTGGTATTCTTTTCAAGCTCAGAATCATCCATCATGGTTTTCGTTGAGAAACTGGGTTTCTTTTCAATATCAGAATCTTCCATCCTGGCTTTTATTGAGAAATTTAAGAGTTTTAGAGTTTTATGTTGATGGTGATTTGGAAAAATCGTGGGAGGACAATGTTGAGGTAAATATTTTGTTTTGAGGTTATTTCAGAAGAGAACTTCCAAGCTTATAAATGCTTCATGCTTTACCAATGCTTTTCTAATTGAAGTGATGCTTTACCAATGCTTTTCTATTTGAAGTGAATTGAAAATTGATTCCCTGCAGCCTCCTTTCCTGTTGAAAGAGTTGAGAATTATTTACCATGGTAGCAGAATTAATGACGCACAAAGGATTTATAAAGTTTCCAAGTTCAATAGGACGCCTTAAGCATTTGAAAAAGATAATCTGTATGGATTGCTTTAGTGGTAGCAGTCTGCCAGAAGAGTTTTGTGGTCTCCTATCGCTGGAGCACCTGGAGCTGCCACATAGTGAAATGCTATCTTCACTACCTGCTGGTATGGGGGAGTTGATAAACTTGCCGCATGTAGATTTGAGATATGCTGAGCAGTTGAGGATGTTGCCGGATTCTTTTAAGAAGCTGGTAAAGCTGGAATATCTGGATTTAGAAGGTTGCCAGAATCTCAGATTCAGGCTAGACATGCTGGAAAACATAACGAAGCTGGAGTTTGTAACCTCAGCCATTGTGAGAAGCTGGAAGAGCTGCCTCATCAAATCATAAAGCAAGCGTTCCTGCGAAAGTTGGATATAAATGGTTGTATCAATTTAAGGGAAGTACCAGTTAACATTGGTAGACTATGCAATTTGGAAACGCTAAGAATTGGGAGTCCGCTGTTGACAAGCCTGCCATGTTCTCTTGGAAACTTGTCCTCCTTGACTGAGCTGTATATTTCGGATTGTGAGAAGTGGGAACGGTTACCTCACTCTATGGGGTGCCTTAACCTCTTAAGGAAACTAATCATAAAGAAATCAGGAGTCAGAGAATTGCCATTTAATGCGGGGTCGTCTTCTTCAATTTCCAGTCTCAAGGAATTAAAGAGGGACACACAAGTGTCCGAGATATCAGTTTGCCATGTCTATTGTCCCGCCCCACAATCTCCGAGTCTTGTAGCAAATGCCCATTTAATGGAGGTCAATGGCTGCCTACATCACTCAACTCCTTTTGGTTGGAGAAATGTAAAATGTTGAAGAACATCAGGGGTGTTGGTGGGCTCCAAAACCTTCACTTGCTGCAGATATCATTCTGTCCTGAGCTACATGAGCTTCCTAGTTTTGCAGATTTGGCTTCTTTGAGAGCATTTTTTATCTCTATTTGTCCCAAAGTTGAGAAAATAGAAGGTTTAGAACACTGCAGGTCATTGAGGACCTTGTTTGTGTACACATTCTGGAAGGCACCAGGTATACAGAGTCTGAGGAACTTGGATAGTTTGAAAGACTTAACGCTCACAGGTGATACCATATCAGCTCTGAAACCTTGTGTTAACTCTGTGAAGGTAATAAACGTTGTTACAAATTCAAAACTATTGTTATTATCATGATGTAAATATTCATGTATTGTGACTGAATGTTTTGCAAACAATGCGATTTGCAGGGATGCCCATGCAGAACGTGGATAAAAGCAAGGGTAGTCCGTTTTGGGAAGCCAGTTGTACGGTCTTTCGAGTTTCCACATGTGAATATCCTGCGGTTGGAGAACTCTTTCGGATGGCTCTATTTTAGACAACTCTGGATAAATGCTGAAAGAGAAAGTAGAGAAAGTCAATTTTCCGATTGGTTGAGAAGGCCTTTCTTGTTGTATGCGGAAGAAAATGAGGAAAGTGAAAGTGAAAGTGGTGCACAGTCTGATGAAGCACAAAGGAGGCCGACAGTGGGGAAAGTGGTGGACATATTTGTGTCACCACATGATTCTTGGGGTATGAATCTTATCTATGGCACCTGGGAAAGTAATGTTAGTCACTGGTGGAGTCACTAGTGGAGGAGGAAGAATTGTGGAGGCATTTTACCAACTATTGGCATTCTTGGAATAGTTGACCTTTCTACAAAGGTCTGTGTATGATTAAAGGGACTTTTAAAAATAAAAATGTTCATTTAATTATGCCGTAATGTATTATAAATATATTTTTAACATACATTAAAGTCAAAAGATGATATTAAATATTATTATAAATTTATTGTTAAATATTAAATTGATATATGTAAATAATATGTCCAATATTATTACAAATTTATCATGAAAGATGTTTTTTGGATTGAACTAATTATTGTTACAATATAGGGTTCACAATTCTCTATATTCAAATATGGATTTACCATTGTAAGCCCCACCTTGCTATGAAATAAGGACTCCAACATCTATAATTGTGTATAGGTTTAAAAATGACCCATGAATATTTATTAGTAGTTAAATTATGTCTTCGCAATATTTTTGTATTTATTGATTAATTAAATTGTATATCTCTGAAAAGTTGCTCGAATGCCAACGATAATTTGTTCCAACTTGCAATAATAGAAGTTCACAAGTTATTTTTATGACACTATTTTTAAATTATTTTGACATGTTATTCCTGGAACATTGTTTTATGGGATGATGCAAGTCATCAGTGAAGAGCCAGCTGCAACTGATTGCTAGGCCAATGTACATCAATCCACCTATTCATGGGGCACATCTTGTGTCGACCATCCTAAGTGATCTGGATCTTAAATCTCTTTGGCACAAGGAGGTTAAGGTAGCAAACATAAAACTTACTACATCTATATGCAAGCTTGGGATTGATTTCATGATAAATAGATGTTGTAGATGTGTTCATTGTGTTATCATTTCTGGATGATGTTGGAAAAGTCTTCACGATGGTGTTCTATGGTTAAGTATGTGCAAACCCTAAACAAAGTGTCTTGCATTTTATTTTTTAGGTCATGGCTGATCACATCATTGGGATGAGAGATCTTCGAGGCAACCTTGAAAAGCTAGGGTCTGTTCTTAGTTGGAAGAACATCACTGAACAGGTATTTAAGCTTCTGCATCATGTGCTAGAAAGCCTTCATAGAAGTAGCATGAACGAATAGGGGCAGACTACTATCATGGGGACTTTGTTGTAAACATGTATGTGGTTGTGGGTAAGGAGATGGACACTAAATTTGTACCTTTTAAGGATGAATTAATATGTAGACTATAATCATTCATGTCTTCTTAAATGCTTGCACATATTGGACTGTTTTGCTACAGTGGCATGACTCCAGAACAAGTTGATCGGTTGATGAGTGAATTTTACATCTACACGAGACGAAATGGACACACAAGGTATTATGTCAAGAATGTTGTTTGATTGGAAGTGTTAGGAGAAAATGTGTCTAATAATGTCTGATCTGCTATGTTTTAAAACAATATGGCAGCTGTTACTACAGGAAATGTTGAATACTCACCAAATGCAATCCATGAAGTCGCAAAATCTGCTTACAAGTTACAAAAAGAGATAAGAGCCAGTGGACTGAGTTCAAATTTTCCAACAAACATCTATCACAATTTTTGTTGTCTCATGAGAGTAAAAGAAATTTAGGATTAAGTTTGATTCTTTTGCTAATGAACCAAATAGCCCAGTTTATTGAATAAGTGATCTGGCCTGAGACTTCAGTGTCTTAACATATTTGTTAGAATAATTAGTTTGTGTACTCCGTTTGAGGGGTGTAGTCGGATGTCCATGCAAATGTAAGATACAATAATATGAGGCTTTTCTGTGCCTTAAGCATTTATTATGAGGATTACAACTAATGATATGACAGGATTTTTTTCTTAAAACTTGTGTTTCATGGCTCCCAGATCAGGTTCTGGAGATTTATAGTTTTGCCTGCATTAATATGCTGTTCTTTCTTTGCCTATCTATTGTTAGTAGTTGAATCGGTGTGGTCCCTATATGTTTTTTTTGGTATATTTTGTGAGAAAAATATACTTTAGTGTTTTCAATAAATACAATAAATCCAGAACAACGGATGTGACACGTTTTGATTGTGTGCTACTTGAGCACTGGAATTGTAGGTGATGGGAAGTTATGCAGAGTTTCAGAGTTTTGGAGATTTATAGTTTTGCCTGCATTAATATGCTATTCTTTTCTTTATCAACATTTACTTTGTTATCTCAGTGTAAAATAATATTTTTTTTTGTTAATATAATATGAAACATTCCAATATAGTAAAATAAGCATAGGGTAATAGAAGTTCAAACTTTGTGGGGTGGAAAAAATAAAACATCCAAATGGAAATAGAGAAGTAAATCTAATTCCAAGAATTGGAACCAGTGGAGAAAGACACAAACATGACTAGAGTAAAAGAGTCAAAAATTTACAGCGAGGCACGAGTAACAGGCGTACTAGGATTGCAATTGCTCATCTTCAGCTTCAAGATGTCGACTTCAATCTTTTGCATTGCAGTGGCTGGCAAACAAATAGACACTGCGATTGCCTCTGTACCACTACTTTTGTCAACCCCAGATATCAAGAAGATCTCCGTCCAGAGCGTGGTGTCTATTGGAGGTAAAACCCCGTACACGGCCTTTCCCCACCCATAATCTATTTCTTTTAACCCGATTCTGCTTATGCTGGAAATCGTAAATGATCCAATTCCTCTTTTTACAGGAAGAGGTCGGCGTAATTCAATGAAATCAAGGAACGAGCGGACGAACTCCTCATTGACCGTCGCTTTTGCGTCCTGGACAAGTTTTGTAGCAAAAAAGAGGCCGTTGTTTATCAAATCTGCGGCTGTCGTCTTTGCGCATGCCGAAACCATTGCATTTCCGTAGTAACCCAATGGAAGAGAAGGTTGCAGCCGAGAACGAAAATTGACAGGAAAGATGACTCTCACCTCTTCATTATCAGGGATGTTGAGAGCCCTTGTTCTCGCACGCCACAAATAAGCAGACAAAACATCAAACGCGGTGCAGTGAAGCATGCCCGTCTCTCTCTTCAGAAGTGCTATTTCGTCTCTACTGAAAACGAAGGATTTCCTCTCCATTTCTTCCTCCTCGGCAGCCGCAGCCGCAGCCACAGCCGCAGGAGAATCTTGTTGATAATCATGGTGAAGGAATTGTACGTGAGGCTTCGTTCGTGGAAGCAGTCTCTCTCGTTCCCAAGCTGGAGGAATGGAGGGGACATGAGCACCTTTGGCCATTTCAGCAAGGGCTCTCAGAAATAAATATGACCCAACAGCGTCAGACACGCAGTGATTGAAGCTCGTCCCTAATATGAAACCACCGCAAGTCAGACGCGTCACCTAATCACAAGAATTGAAAGGGTCACATTTCTGGATTGAATCGTAGATTGAACAAGTAATGCCAAGTGTGTTACCTGAATATAAATGAGCGGAGAGTCGATAATACTGGTTGATCCAAGGATGCCCTCGACTAATTTCTCTACACAGTTAAAGGGCGGAATAAACTGATCATTATGATAGAACAATTGTTGCAGGGAGACATCTGCGTCCGCTTCTACGAAAGAAACACCTTCTTCCGTGCAGTGGAGGAGGAACTTATTGGCTGACACTGTGGAGGGCCTCAATCTTCCTGCAAAGGGATAAAAGTGGACCAGAACCTTGCCCAACGCTTCTTTTATGACTTTGGCAGGATCGTCCTCCCTTGCCTTACTGCATCCATAAATCTGTATTGTAGGAATGTAGTATCTGATTGTAGTTTTGTTGTCAATATTAGATAGATAGAGAACGCCCTGTGGAGTTTGACAGGCTGGACGTACAAGCTGAAGGGCATGCCCTCTAACTGTAAAATTCCCATTAAAAGCAGCCATGATAATGATAAGCTGCTTGCTGAGGGTTTTCTGTGGAGTAATCTTTAAAGAGGTGAGTTGATTAAAGGGGCTGAGTGTGAACCAGTCGTCTCAAGTCGTCTCATGTTCAAATATAAATCTAGGAAGAATCATAAAAACCTTGACTTAAATATCATGTCCACATTTTCCACCCAGAAATCATATCCACCATGACCATGGCACATCGAGGTTATTGCTGAGGGCTTTCTGTAGGGTAAGAGATAATAGAAAAGTAATTTGTGTGTTGAATATTAAAGGAGGTGAGTTGATTAAAGAGTTGCGTAATCCAGTCGTCTCAAGTTCAAATCGGTAAAGACAAATAAATATCTAAGAACAATTATGAAAACCTTGACGCATCGTTTTCAATGCTATAAATCATGTCCACATTTTCCGACTAATATCGGTCAAAGAAAGTGGAATAACAGCTGTCAAAGAAAGTGAAGTCACAACTGTCAATGCAGATTGCACACACAGCTCAATCAATGGCTCATATCTGCTGTCATAATAGGTGTCCAAAAACACTAGAACTTTCAAGAGAAAATGGAATCTAATGAAAGTGAATCCTCATAAATAGAAGACTTATAGTGAATTCAAAAAGTATTTCGGAGAGATTATATATATATATACTTCAAAGATAATACAACTCTCATATTTGCTTTTTTTTCGTTTTTTTAATTATTCAGTGTGAGGTAGATATTCGGTCTTCTATTCGTTACATTGATTTATATGAATAATTGTATTATAAAAAATTATGCATTTATCATACGCATAATTTTTTAAAAAAATTATGTGCAAAACCATTTCATATCATATTACAAATAGTTTCGCATGTTTATGATACTCATGTTGATGTTCATACTATAGACACTCCTTTTCAACCACTTCCATGTTTAAAAATACATTAGGTAGATTTATAACAAACAATGCACAATTAAGCTTAGAAATCACTGAGCATCCTAATTTCATACACACATTATACGTAAATACCTAGATTCACATCGACGCTTCTCTATTTGGGATAATACCCTATACACAATGATAACCTCTCACAAATTCATCCCTAGTCAGCGTACGATAAATCAAACTGATGTTTTTGACTAATTACGTGGAACACTTAACTAAATTTTTGAAATGACCAAAAGACTAAGCAAGTTTGATTAAACAAATAAATTAAATTAAATGCTTAAGTGAAAAATCTATGTTGAATCAATGAATATCTAATTTCTAAAAATAAAATTTCAACAATGATTAGGAAATATGAGGTTATGATGATGTCATGAGTCTCAAAGTCAAAAATTACAAAATATCAATGTAAATATCATAAAAATCAGAAATGTTGATCCATGCCTTCATAAATATTATTTAGACTCCCAAACTTGACCTTAGCTTGACTACACATGGGTTAGAGTTAGTTGAAAAAATATAAATACAAGTGCCACGATCATTCTTTAAAAGCTTTTGTGTGCAAACAAATAATGCCAAATTATTGCTAAAAAGATTTATAGCCAAGAGCCAATTGCCAAGTGAATAAGAGGAGGTGTTGCCCATAAAGCATTAGCATTGCCAAAGATTTATTGTTTACAATACCGAGCAAAAGCCTTCTATCACACCGATTTCAAGATAGATTCATTCTAGGAAGGTAAATGATGTTTTTGTCTTCTCTTTGTAGATGTATTTGTTTTGTTATCATTGCTCACCCTAGTACTTAGGCTTAGAATATGAATTGTCTTTGATTTGTTCTGACTTATCCACTAACAATATAAACTAATCATTGTCTTGATAATAGTACATTACATATTGGCATGCCTACTAGGACTAAGCATCCCACATTCATCCTAGGAGTACTTTGCGACCCTTAAAAATCAAGAAAATATCATTAATGACTTTTTTTTTAATTTTTCTACCTAACTTTGTTAAGTTTTGTGATTGACTACAGAAGTGCAAATTTTTACACTACATAACTATGGATTCAAAGCCAAAAACAGTGAAATAATTGTTGGAATCTGTGAAATCATCCAAGAAAAGTGTGAAATTGTCTATGTTTCGACCCTGTTTTATACAACTATAAACTCATAGCAGTATTTTACAAAATTGTTCAAGTAAATTGCAAATTTATCACACAATTATTTTTTGTTTTCTAGTCTTTCTGTCAAAATTACAGATTTCAAACATATAGTTATACAAAATCATACAATATAATCACAAAATTATTTTGTTCTGTTTCTGTATTTTCCTTGCAAGTTTCAAATTTTTTGTGAAGATGGAAGGGTGAGTTGTGAAATTGTAGACAAAATCATAGTTGTGAAATTGTAGTCATGAAATAATCACCCTTAACTATGAAATCATCACCCTAAATTGTGAAATCATCACCTTAAATTGTGAAATCATCACCCTTAACTTTGAAATCATATGGTAAAATTGTGAATTCATTTTGTTATGTTTCTATGTTTCCATGCAGGTTTAATAAAGTTGTAAAATTGTTGAGTTTAGTAGTAAATCATCCATTTAAAGTGAAAAATTGGCAAAGTTAACTGCAAAATTATTCCATACCCATGAAATCATCACCCTTAACTTTGAAATCATATAGTAAAATTGTGAATTCATTTTGTTATGTTTCTATGTTTCCCTGCAGGTTTAATAAAGTTGTAAAATTGTTGAGTTTAGTAGTAAAATCATCCATTTAAAGTGCAAAATTGGCAAAGTTAACTGCAAAATTATTCCATACCCATGAAATTGCTACTATAAGTTATTTGTGTTCTATTGTTTTTTGTGGTTTATATTGACTAATAATTTCGTAGTTCACTTTAACTGTGTAACTACAAAATCAATCCAAAGAGCAATATTTTTATGATTTTTGAGCTAATTTTCCTTGTTGCCTTCACTCTCTTGGCCTAATCAAATTACTATCAAGTTTTTGTAGGTTTTCTAAAGTGAGGAGAAACCGATTTGCATCCAAAAAGTACTCCATCACATTTGAAATTTGGTGTTTTAAAAAGATTTTCACACTTACATTTCATGTTTAAAACATTTACAAATTTCTTTTTTTTCATTCCAAACTTTTTTCCAAAGCCTTAATACATTTCCATTTAGGTGTTTAAAAGTAATTTTCTTTTACACTTTCAATTTTGCATTTTATTTTTAGCATTGTTTAGCAGAGTCATGCTATTTTCCCCTATTTAGGGTGACCTATAAATATGACTAAGCTATTTGTTCATTGTAGCCCAGAGTTTAAGTTGTGTATGATCTCCCCTCATTTTCTTGCATGTGGGTGACTTAGAAGTGACTTTATCCCTTTATTATTTTTAGGATCTCGAAGCATGCACAATCTAGAGATCACACTCTACTAAGAAATCGATGGATGGACAAGACCAGTTTGTAATAAGTTAGATGATTTTTCATCCACTTGACGAATATCTTATTGTTCCCATGTGTTATTTGACACTTGTTTACTATCTAGAATGCCAATTCAATTTTTTTAGATTAATAGACCCAATTGCCGTAGATTATCCTACCAATGCCAAGTTATTTTTGTTCTCTAAGTTACAAGGCATGTAAAATTTATTGAGAGATAGAAAGGGTATAAAAATCAATCTTCATGCATTTTTATTTATTGAATTAACATTTAATTATTCTCAAGAACTAGTATATCGATAGAAGTTTTCTCGATATTATACAAAACTTGTGTCAATTATGAAGATAGAAACATATTATTGTGTGTTTCTTATTTTTTATAGTTGAGTCCAAAATAATTCATGCAAAAAAACAAGTCTGATACTAGAACACTTGATACGTACACCATTCACATTAAGACGTTTTATGCTACCCATATTTGAAGGAACCATTTACCTTAGTCTAATAATCATTTGTGCCTTAAGTTATGAAAGGCTTTGTTACATTGCTTGTTTTGACCTAGAACATTTATCATTTAAAATCCAAGTCTCTCAAACCAAGTTTGAAATCCATCTTTCAAAAGTTTAGATCTAAAGACAATTGGTTTACGCTTGAGTCTTGCCTACAACTTGGCCTTGAGTGTTCACTTTTTGAATTTAGATTGTGTAACTTAGATGGATTTTAAGTTTGGTTTAAGACATTTTGCCTAGATCAAGTTCAAACCATCCATTTTAGAACACAAGTTCTCTTTTAGACTGACACCATGTATTGCCTTGTTTCCAAATTTCACTTGGACCGAATGTGCCTTTTTGTTTCAATTCAGGATCCTTAGACATAAGAGTAGTTTCATTTCTATGCCAAGACTAATTTCATTTTCCTAAACCAAGTTTGTTTCCAAGACCTAGTTAAAATTTCATTTGCCTAGACCAAGTTCTTTTTGTGAGACCAAGTTTGTTTCCAAGACCTAGTTCCAATATTTCATGTGCCTAAACCAAGACCTAGTTTGTTTTATATTTAGTTTCAATATTTTGTATGCTAAGACCAATTTAATTTTCATGGAGCAAGGTTTTTTCCAAGGCCAATTACATTTGCCTAGACCAAGTTTATTTCCAAAACCTAGTTCAAATTTCATGTTCCTAGATCAAGACCTAGTTTATTTTCTATTTAGTTTTAATATTTCATGTGCCTAGACCAGGTCTAGTTTGTTTCCTAGACCAAGTTTATTTCCAATACCTGGTTCAAATTTCATTCTTAGAGGAAGACCTAGTTAATTTTGTAGTTTAGTTTAGACCTTCTTCCAAAATCGAGTTCTAAGTTTCCCTTTTTTGACCTTTTTTCCGAAAGCCAAGCGTATACTTTCATGTTAGGTTACACCGAGTTTTAAAGTAAGATATTTTTAAATCTAATTTCCAATTTTTTTGAAAGATTAGACCAACCATTCTAAAAGGGAATCAACATGGATTTAACCATGTCTCGATATAAACATGAAGGAGTTATGTATAGTCTAGATTATGAGAACATTGTTACAAGTGACCCCTTTGACTACGAGCCTTATGGTGAGAACGTAACATATGAGATGAACCCATATCCCACATATGAATCTCCTAACATGGGGTAGGGGAAAGACCAATTCCAATAGTCTCTCACAAACACACCTCCTTATCCAGGATAAAATCATGACCCATTTGCACAATACCCTACCAACAAGCCATTCAGTATGTAAATGGTTTGACAATAATAACCATATTTTATGAACATACCATCTAGTTCTAGTTACAATCCATAATTAATTGATCATGATCTTTTAGAGCATAAATATGAGATTTTTATTAGATCGATCAAAGTAGGTGCTAATTGCCCATTGGATTTTCCACAAAAAAATATACCTTGTTTGGTTCATGTACCTTTTCATGTGCCTCTCATCCAAACATTTGATCAGGCCTCTACTAGTCAAAATCAGTCCCTTATACCAATGACTAAATAGGAGCTTGTTACATTTAATAAGGGAAAAGGTCAAAGTGCTCACCAATTTATGCAAGTGAAATAGGCCTATCAAACCTTCTTTGATCTAGAAATAAACTTTAATGCCATGACTATTCAAAACACACTACTCATAGAGTTGGCTCCATCAAGTGCACTACAAACTAGTTTGGTGGGCTCTTACAATGTGCATATAGATTTTTTTGTTTAAAGCATGCTGCTTACAAGCATGTTCAACATTCCTCTAATTGAAAATTAATCAGTGATTTCTTTGGGATACCCTTTTGAAAATGTAGTAGAAAACACACATGTTACCTAATCCAGACCAAGTACATTCTAATGTACCAAGGAGCATCCCACAAAATAGTTCCCAACATATCCCTCCTTTAATTACATCAATAGGCACAAAAACATGGGTAAAATAAATCTAGCTCACAGCCACAACATAAAACTATCCCTCCATGGCCATCTTCTTCCTCAAATATACAACAATGAGTAAGAAATAAATTGTCATCGAGTACCCCAACACAGCAAGTGGTAACAAACATTCCACCTGAGAAGGTTCAAACCAACATGCCACCATAACAAGTGGCAAATTAACCACTTCAAAAATTGTCCAATCAACAACATCTTATGGCCAACCAACAACAAGCGCCTAGCCAACAATAAGTGCCTAATTTATAACAAGTGTCTAGCTAACAACAATTGCCTAATTTATAACAAATCCCTAATCTACAATAATTGTCTAGCCAAAAATAAGTGCCTAACCTATAATAAGTTTTTAACCAACAACAAGTGTCAAACATCTAATGAATATCTACTAGTCAATAGTTACCTCACATACAACATATACTTATCCACAATACATGCCTAACATAGTAATTTCCACAACAAGCCTTTAACCAACAACACATATAGTAGGGTTAGACTATCCATCAACAAGTTATCTTTGAAACCCACCACACACATTTCATTCCACAACACCAAAAACCTCCATTCAAGCCACTATTGCCTCGAAATCAAATCCACACTAACAATCATAACCCCAATGTTTACCAACAACAAATACTACACCAACAATATAACCCTAACCAACAAATACATATTCCTAGTCAAGTGACCAACCAAATAAACATTCTTCAGTCCTCCATTTTACCTTGGTTAGAGTAATCCACCTTGAATCGCCCAACCCCGACCATAATCCTCCATACCCTCAACAGTCCTATCCCAAGTATTATAGTCAATGAAGGATGTAATTTTAGTTTTTTAAACAAAGAAGAAGGGAAAAGAGTTTAAATTAAATCAAATATGATCATACCCTTTCAATATGGATTACCTCTAGATACTATTTCCTCTAGGTTTTGAGCTACCAAATTTTAACAAACACAAAGGCAAAGGTGACCCAAAAGAACATTTGAAGGAATTTTATGTTACTTGTTACCCAATGGCCTTTAACAAGATCTATTTGCTTCCTTTTTTTCACTGCAGTCTAGTTGGATAGGCCTTAGAGTGGCTACTCTTACTTTTGAATAACTCTATGCCTAAATTTTATGACCTATTAGATAAATTCATGCAACACTTCTCCTATAATCTCAATCATGAGATTACTACGGTTGAGTTGGGCCAAGATCAACAAAGACCTTTGAGAGTTCATCGATCTATTTATAGTGATGGAGAGAAATTGATGTCTGTTTCACACATAATTTATTAGATAAATAGTTGTTAGTGGTATTTACCCATAACTTGCAAAGTGATCTATCCTATCACCTAGAGATTCAATGTGCACGCATGTTTGAATAAATCATCTAAAAATGCCCATAAATTGAAAAAAACCTTTTCAATAAAGAGGTAATCAAGTTGTACACTCCTAACCAGATCTAGAACTAGCACCAAGGTCCAAACCAAAGTTAAAACCCAATTCATATTGATCCGAGCAACATTTTAGGGGACAATTTGGGTGACGGTTCCACCCCAATTGGTGGTAAAACTTCTGGGAACCATAACTTTTGTACCATAGTTCTGTTTGACTCCCCATTTGAACCATTGGAAAGGTAGGAATGAGGGAAACATCATGAGATGGTACAAAGCTCTGTTAGGTGGGTTTTGACCCCTAAAAATCAAATGGAAGTGCCCCAAATTTCAATTTTAGTAGTGTAGTCTAAAAATAGTAAGTTTCTAAAAATAGTGATTCCTTGAATTTTGTATTGTTGTGAATAATGGAAGTCAAACCACTTAATCTCAATCAATATTGGTGACCTTCCACATCCTCCTACTAACTTCAAAATGTGTATAAATTAAGATGTAACTTAAAAATGAAAATAGACATCTCTTCCCAGAGATAGGCATATGTTGTAGCTGCAATTTTGAGCAATAAAACATCTCTTCTCAGAGATAGCTTTATTACAATTGTGTTGTTCTTATTTATTGAATTATCTTTTAACCAAAGCTTTTGAGTTTTAGATTAGTGATATTAGAGTGATTTATCTTGAGAGTGTATGATCTTGAAGATGATGTTAGGCTACAAAAAGCTTGGGTGGAAAACAATAGAGCTTCAAAACTATCCACTTATTCACTCCAAATGACTTTAAATGGTGGATAACACTGAGACATCTGATCCTTTAAATAAAATGGTGAATGAAGCCCTCCAACAATAGAAAGCACATATGCTACAACAATTCACCCAAATTCTCCAATAAATCTCAATTGGAAATTCTGGCTCCTCATTTGTACCCCCACATCTTTTCAGTGCCCCAACACCCTTCAAGGTTCAAGTGAATTTTGATATCCCTACATTTGAAGGCAAAATCAATGTTGATGCAGTAGAAAATTGGTTAGATCAATTATCTTCCTATTTTTTAAAAATAAATTCATCGATAAAGAGAAGATCACTTTTGCTCTTTTGAAATCATCATTGCCTGCCAAAAATTGGTGGGAAGTGTACAAGAAGAGATTCAGTATGAATGATATTGGCCTTGAGGCAGAACCTACCTGGGATGATTTCATAGAAGCTGTAAAGGAAGAATACTATGCCATCAGAGCATATGATGATCTATATATAGAGTGGCAATAACTTTTCCAAGGTAAGGAAAAATTTGTTCAAGAATACACTGACATTTTTCGTTCTCTATTTATGAGATTGGGCATTTAGGAATGTGAGAAACACAAGGTTCTCAAATATCATGGTGAACTACAATGGTATATATGGGAGGAGATGGAACTCTTCAATTTGGAAACCCTCGGTGAGGCATACAAGTTCATGATGAAGATTTAGCAGAAGCATGGAAGAATGAATATGAAGAGTCAACCTTCAAAATGGAAACGTGACAAAGAAGGTCAAACACAAGGCCAAAATTGGAAGAAAAATGAAGAGAAGACTAAGAAATGGTGTGATTACCATAAATCTAGAATTCACTCTAAAGAAGAATGTTGAGCTATTAAGTCCCTACTTTTTGAGTCATAATCCTCAACATCTATTGATCTACCTCATACACACCTTGAAATCGATGAGGAGGAAGAAGATATTGTAGATGTTGAGCCTGATGCCATCATTACTTCATCACATACCCACAAAGGAGAGGCTAGATGATGAGGAAAGGTTGTTTCACTCTAAGTTATGGGTGAAAGGTAAGCCTTTACATTTCATTCTTGATAGTGGGAGTCAAAAGAATTTAATCTCTGCTAATTTTTTAAAAATCTGAAATTTATACATGAAGACTCACCCAAATCCATACTATATTGGATGGTTGAGTCTAGGGAGAAACCTTCGTGTCACCTACCAATGTCTTCTCCCATATGCAATAAAACCTTTCCAAAATAAGGTCTTATATGATGTGGTCAATCTTGATGTTTACGATGTGCTCTGTAGTCAGCCATTTATGTATGATCGACATGGCATCTATGAATCAAGAACTTAAAACATCACCCTCACTCTTGGGACATGGTGCTATAGGGTACCAGAGGTACCACCTTCTACATCTGTCTCCATGATTAGTGCTAAAAAATTCATTCTCATGGTGGTCAAGCTGCAAAAATCTAAAAGGGCCAATGTTGCAGCCCTGACTACATAAAAAACACAATAATAGAAGAAAATAGATACCAATTTGAAGAAGTTTACATCCTTCCGCCCACAGACTGATGGTCAAATAGATATGGTGAACAATCGGGCTTTGCACAACTCCATAAAGCACAACATCCACAAAGCACAGACCATTCCAAGTATGCATCGAGAATCAAATCAAAACACAACTACCACACTTGATGAAAAATATTAATGCAATACAGACCATTTATTATCAAGGAGGGAGGAATGATCTGAGCAATATTTCAGGGGACGGTTCTATCCTAATTGGTGGCCAAACTTTCAGGAGCCATAACTTTTGTACCATAGTTCTGTTTGACTCCCAGTTTGAACTATTGGAAAGCTAAGAATGAGGGAAATTTCTTGAGATGGCATTGAGCTCTAATCAGTGGGGTTTGACCCCTAAAATCTAAATGGAAGTGACCATTGCTTCTTTTATGACTTTGGTAGGATCATCTTCCCTTGCCTTATTGTATCCATAAATATGTATTATATGAATGTAGAATTTCATTGTAGGTTTTTTGTCAACATTAGATAGATAGAGAACACCTTGTGTAGTTTGATAGGTTGGACGTACAAGTTGAGGGGCATGCCTACTAACTATAAAATTTCCATTAAAAGCAACCATGATAATGATAATCTGCTTGTTGAGGATTTTCTGTGGAGTAATCTTCAAAGAGGTGAGTTTATTAAAGGGGATGAGTGTTACCCAGTCATCTAATGTTCAAATATAAATCTAGGAAGAATCATGAAAACCTTGACTTAAATATCATGTCCACCATGACTATGACACATCGAGGTTATTGTTGAGGGCTTTTTGTAGAGTAAGAGATAATAAAAAAGTAATTTGTGTGTTGAATATTAAAGGAGGTGAGTTGATTAAATATTTGAGTAATCCAATCATCTCAAGTTGAAATCACTAAAGACAAATAATTATCTAAGAACAATTATGAAAACCTTGACACATCGTTTTCAATGCTATAAATCATGTCCACATTTTCCACCTAATATCGGTCAAATAAAGTGAACTCAAAACTATCAAAGAGAGTGAAATAATAGCTGCCAAAGAAATTGAAGTCACAACTATCAATGCAAATTGCACACACACAACTTAATCAATGGCTCATATCTGCTGTCATAATAGGTGTCGAAAAACACTATAATTTTCAAAAGAAAATGGAATCTAATTCTGTTTCCAAGTTCATGCCTAGGGTTGTGCTTTCTATTGAACATAATAAAAATAGCGTACCTAAGGTTTCAATTGGGATGCAAATTTATGATGCATGTGAAATAGAACAAAATCAATAAGCTTTGATGAGTCAATTCAAAAATGCTGAAACTATATAATATTTTAGGAAATATGTTTTGTTAATGAATATATTAAATGAAGTTGTAATTTAAGTTAGGTTTATAATTAGGAAGTGATTTAAAATGTGGCTAATAAATATGTGAATTTTTAAAATATGTTATTTTTTAAATAGTGGTTTGTGAATTTTCTTATCATGGATGTTAATTATTGTAGTTTTATGAGTTATAAGAAGATTCACAAGATGTTAAGTTATTAAGATGAATTATATACATGATAAGGTGCACTAAAACACATGTATAATTTTATTAAGAATTAATTATAAAGATAAAGTCATATAGCTTATAATATTTATCTTTTATTTATGCATAGAATATATTTTTTCGTCTCAATACTTAGGTCAAATTATAAAGGAAGATACAAACATACATTAGTTCACAAATAAAATATATTCAAGACACAAGATGAAAGTGAATGCTCTAAAATAGAATACTTATATTGAATTCAAAAAGTATTTTGCAGAGATTATATATATATATATATATATATATATATATATATATATGACTCTCACACTTATTTTCCTTTCGTTTCCTCTACTATTCAGTGCGAGGTAAACATTTAGTCTTCTATTCATTATATTGATTTATATGAACAATTACATTATAAAAAATTTTGCATTTATCGTGCACATAAAACTTTCACAAAATTATGTGCAAAACAATTTCATATCATATTATAAATAGTTTCACATGTTTATGATACTCATGTTGATGTTCATACTATATACACTCATTTTCAACCACTTCCATGTTTAAACATACATTAGGTAGATTTATAACAAATAGTGCACAATTAAGCTTAGAAATAATTTAACATCCTAATTTCATATGCACATTATATGTAAATACCTAGATTCACATTGAGGCTTCCCTATTTGGGATAATACCCTATACACAATGATAACCTATCACAAATTCATCCCTAGTTAGCTTATGACTAATCAAACTGATGTTTGTGACTAATTACGTGGGACACTTAACTGAATTTTTGAAATGACCAAAACACTAAGGAAGTTTGATTAAACAAATATATGAAATTAAATGCTTAAGTGAAAAATTTATGTTGAATCAATGAATATCTAATCTCTAAAAATAAAATTTCAACAAATATTAGGAAATATGAGGTTATGATGATGTCATGAGTCTCAAAGTCAAAAATTACAAAATATCAACGTAAATATCATAAAAATTAGAAATGTTGATCCATGCCTTCATAAATAGTATTTGGACTCCCAAACTTGACCCTAGCTTAACTACACATGGGTTAGAGTTAGTTGAAAAACTATAAATACAAGTGCCATGATCATTCTTTAAAAGATTTTGTGTGCAAGCAAATAATGACAAATTATTGCTAAAAAGCTTTATAGCCAAGAGCCAATTGCCAAGTGAACAAGAGGAGGTGTTTCCCATAAAGCATTAGCATTGCCAAAGATATTTTTTTACAATACTGAGCAAAAGCCTTCTATCACACCAATTTCAAGATAGATTCACTCTAGAAAGGTAAATGATGTATTTGTCTACTCTTTGTAGATTTATTTGTTTTGTTATCATTGCTCACCTTAGTACTTAGGCTTAGAATATGAATTGTCTTTGATTTGTTTTGACTTAACCACTAACAAGATAAACTAATCATTTTCTTGATAATAGTACATTACATATTGGCATGCCTACTAGGACTAAACACCACACATTCATCCTAGGAGTACTTTGGGACCCTTAAAAATCAAGAAAATATCATTAATGACTTTATTTTTTATTTTTTTACCTAACTTTATTATGTTTTTTGATTGACTGTAGAAGTGCAAATTTTTAAACTACATAACTACGGATTCAAAACCAAAAATAGTGAAATTAATGTTGGAATCTGTGAAATCATCCAAGAAAAGTCTGAAATTGTTTATGATTCGGCCCTGTTTTATACAACTATAAACTTAGAGCAATATTTTACAAAATTGTTCAAGTAAATTGCAAATTCATCGCATAATTTTTTCTTGTTTTCTAGTCTTTCTATCAAAATTATAGTTATACAAAATCATACAATATAATTACAAAATTATTTTGTTCTGTTTCTGTATTTTCCTTACAAGTTTCAAATTTTTGGTGAAATTGGAAGAGTGATTTGTGAAATTTTAAACAAAGTCATAGTTGTGAAATTTTAGTCATGAATTAATCACCCTTAACTATGAAATCATCACCCTAAACCATGAAATCGTCACCTTAAAATGTGAAATCATCACCCTTAACTATGAAATCATACAGTAAAATTGTGAATTCATTTTGTTATGTTTCTATGTTTCCATGCATGTTTAATAAAGTTTTAAATTTTTTGAGTTTAGTAGTAAAATCATACATTTGAAGTGCCAAATTGGCAAAGTTAACTACAAAATTATTCCATAGCCATGAAATTGCTACTATAAGTTATCTGTGTTATATTATTTTATGTGGTTTATATGGACCAACAATTTCGTAGTTCACCTTAACTGTGTAACTCCAACTTAAATGTGTAATTCCAAAGAGAAATATTTTTATGGTTTTTGAGCTAATTTTTCAAGTTGCCTTCACTCTTTTGGCCCAATCAAATTATTAACAAATTTTTTTAGGTTTTCTAAAGTGAGGAGAAACCGATTTGCATCCAAAAAAACACTCCATCACATTTAAAATTTGGCGTTTTAAAAACATTTTCACACTTACATTTCATGTTTAAAACATTTACAATTTTTCTTTCATTCCAAACTTTTTTCCAAGGACTTAATACATTTCCATTTTGGTGTTTAAAAAAAATTTGCTTTTGCACTTTCAATTTTGCATTTTCCTTTTAGAATTGTTTAACAAAGTCATGCATATATTATCCCTTATTTAGGGTAACCTATAAATGCAACTAAGCTATTTGTTCATTGTAGCCCAGAGTTCAAGTCGTGTCTAATCTCCCCTCAGTTTTTTGCATGTGGGTGACTTAGAATTGACTTTCTCCCTTTTTATTTTTTTTATCTTAGCATGCAAGAGTTCATCCCCTCCTCACAATTTCTTTATGGGTGCATTGACATCAGGTTTCATCTCCTATCATCGTAACAAGCCTGCTTATCTAGTGGGGTATATAAATTGAGTTTAATATTTGGTTCAACAGTGGTTGAGTGATTATCCTAACTAGTCGAATAGGGTCTTGAAGAATGCATGATCTAGAGATCACACTCTACTAAGAAATCGATGGATGGAGTAGTTACAAAAAGGATAAGACCCTTTTTTAATAAGTTAGATGGTTTTTCATTCACTTGATGAATATTTTATTGTTCCCAAGTGTTCTTCGACACTTATTTACTATCTATAAAGCCAATTCAAATTTTTTAGATTAATAGATCCCACTCGTTGTAGATTATCCTACCAGTGCCAAGTTATTTTTTTTTCTAAGTTCCATGCCATGTAGAATTTATTGAGAGATCGAGAGGGTATAAAAAATCAATCTTCATGCATTTTTATTTATAGAATTAACATTTAATTCTTCTTAAGAACTAGTATATCGATATAAGTTTTATTGATATTATACAAACCTTGTTTGAGTTATTAAGATAAGAACATATTGTTGTGTGTTTGTTATTTTTTATAATTGAGTCCAAAATAATTCATGTAAACAAACAAGTTTGACACTAGAACACTTGATACGTACACCATTCACATTAAGAAGTGTTATGCTACCCATATTTGAAGAAACCATTTGCCTTAGTCCAAAAATCATTTGTGCCTTAATTTATGAAAGGATTTGTTATACTGCTTGTTTTGACCTAGACCATTTATCATTTAAAATCCAAGTCTCTCAAACCAAGTTTGAAATCCACCTTTCAAAAGTTCAGATCTAAAGACAATTGGTTTATGCTTGAGTCTTGCCTACAACCTGGGCTTGAGTGTTCACTTTTTGAATTTAGACTTTGTAACTTAGATGGATTTTCAGTTTGGTTTAAGACCTTTTTCCTAGACCAAGTTCAAACCATCCATTTTAGAACACAAGTTTTCTTTTAGAATGACACCGTGTATTGCCTTGTTTCCAAATTTCACTTGGACTGAATGTGCCTTTTTGTTTCAATTCAGGATTCTTAGACATAAGGGTAGTTAAATTTATATGCAAAGACCAATTTCATTTTCCTAAACCAAGTTTGTTTCCAAGACCTAGTTAAAATTTCATTTGCCTAGACCAAGTTCTTTTTGTGAGACCAAGTTTGTTTCCAAGACCTAGTTCCAATATTTCATGTGCCTAGAACAAGACCTAGTTTTTTTTATATTTAGTTTCAATATTTTGAATGCTAAGACCAATTTCATTTTCTTGGACCAAGGTTTTTTCCAAGGTTAATTACATTTTCCTAGACCAAGTTTATTTCCAAGACCTAGTTCAAATTTCATGTTCATAGATCAAGACCTAGTTTATTTTCTATTTAGTTTTAATATTTCATGTGCCTAGACCAAGTCCAGTTTATTTCCTAGACCAAGTTTGTTTCCAAGACTTGGTTCAAATTTCATTTTTAGAGGAAGACCTAGTTAATTTTGTAGTTTAGTTTAGACCTTTTTCCAAAATCTAGTTCTAAGTTTCGTTTTTTTGACCTTTTTTTTCCAAAGGCCAAGGGTATATTTTCATTTTAGATTACATCAAGTTTTAAAGTAAGAAAATTTTAAAGCCAACTTCCAATTTTTTTTGAAACATTAGACCAACCATTCTAAAATGGAATCAACATGGATGTAACCATGTCTCAATATAAACATAGAGGAGCTATGTATAATTTAGATTATGAGAACATTGTTACAAGTGACCCCTTTGACTATGAGCCTTATGGTGAGAACATAACATATGAGATAAACCCATATCCCACATATGAATCTCCTAACATGGGGTAGGGGAAAGACCTATTCCAATAGTATCTCACAAACACACCTCCTTATCCATGACAAAATCAAGACCCATTTACACAATACCCTACCAACAAGCCGTTTAGTATGGAAATGGTTCAACAACAATAAACATATTTTATGAACATACCATCTAGTGATAGTCAAAATCCATACTTAATTGATCATGATCTTTTAGAGAATAAATACGAGATTTTTATTAGATTGATCAAAGTAGGTGCCAATTTCCCATTGGATTTTCCATAGAAAAATCTACCTTGTTTGGTTTAGGTACCTAGCCATGCACTTCTCATCCAAACATTTGATCGGGCCTCTACCTAACACACTACTATCCAAACACACTACTCATAGAGTTGGCTCCATCAAGTGCACTACAAACTAGTTTGGTAGGCTTTTACAATGTGCATATAGATTTGTTTTTTCAAAGCATGTTGCTTACAGGCATGTTCAACATTCTTCTAAATGAAAAATAATTGGTGACTTATTTAGGATACCCTTTTCAAAATGTGGTAGAAAACACACATGTTACCTAATGCAAACGAAGTATAGTCCAATGTACCAAGGAACACCCCACCAAATAGTTCCCAACATATCCCTCCTTCAATTACATCAATAGGCACAACAACATGGGTAAAATAAATCTAGCTCACAGCCACAACATAGAACTATCCCTCTATAACCATCTTCTTCCTCAAATATACAATAATGAGTAAGAAATCAACTATCATCGAGTACCCTACCAAAACAAGTGGTAACAAACTTTCCACCTCAGAAGGTTCAAAACAACATGCCACCACAATGAGTGGTAAATTAACCACTTCAAAAAATTTCTGATCAACATCTTATGGCCAACCAACAACAAGTGCCTAGCCAACAATAAGTGCCTAATTTATAACAAGTGCCTAGCTAACAACAAGTGCCTAATTTACAATAAATCCCTAATCTACACTAAGATTTTAGCCAACAATAAGTACCTAACCTATAATAGGTTTTCAACTAAAAACAAGTGCCAAACATCCAATGAATATCTACTAGTCAATAGTTACCTCACATACAACATATACCTTATCCACAGCACATTCCTAACACATAGTAATTTCCACAACAAGCCTTCAACCAACAACACATACAATAGGGTTAGACTATCCATCAACAAGTTACCTTCGAAACCCAGCACAAACATTTAATTCCACAACACCAAACACCTCCATTCAAGCCACTATTCCCTCTAAAACAAATCCACATTAACAATCCTAACCCCAATGTTTACCAACAACAAATACTACACCAACAATATAACCCTAACCAACAAATACATATTCCTAGTCAAGTGACCAACCAAAAGAACATTCTTCATTCCTCCATTCCTCCATTTTACCTTGGTCATAGTAATCCACATTTAACCGTCCAAACCCAACCATAACCCTCCATACCCTCAACACTCCTTACCCAAGAATTATAGTCAATGAAAGATGTAATTTACTTTTTTAGACAAGTAATAAGGGGAAAGAGTTTAAATTAAATGAAATATGCTCATACCCTTTCAATATGGATTACCTTTAGAAACTATTTCCTCTAGGTTTTTAGCTACCAAAGTTTAACAAATACAAAGGCAAAGGTGACCCAAAAGAAAATTTGAAGGAATTTTATGTTACTTGTTACCTGATGGCCTTTAACAAGATCTATTTGCTTCTTTTTTTTCCTGCAGTCTAGTTGGACAAGCCTTGGAGTGGCTATTCTAACTTTTGAATAACTCTGTTTTTAAATTTGATGACCTATTAGAGAAATTCATGCAACACTTCTCCTATAATCTCAATCATGAGATTACTATGGTTAATTTGGAACAAGATCAACAAAGTCTTGTGAGAGTTCATCAATCTATTTATAGTGATGGAGAGCACTTGATATCTGTTTCACACATAATTTATCAGATAAATGGTTGGTAGTGGTGTTTACCCATAACTTGCAAAGTGATATATCCTAAAACCTAGAGCTTCATTGTGCACACACATTTGAATAAGTCATCTAAAAATGCCCATAAATTTAAAAACACATTTTCAATAAAGAGGTAATCAAGTTGTACACTCCTAACCAGAGCTAGAACTATTACCAAGGCCCAAACCAAAGTCAAAACCCAATTCATATGCAAGCTCCTATATCATCCCAAGCTAGTACTTCTAAGAATCCCACGGTTTATAACCACAATGGGAACATTGTGGGTAATGGTTTTACTAAATCATGCCATGTACAAATGGTGAAAACATTGTTTGTTCAACCAACTTCACTTATACAAGCAACACCAATTATGCAGTCACTCCACCGCCTCCTTTGAAATTGCCTCATCCAAGAAAAAAACCACCTATAAATTGAGTTTTTAGTGACCTTGGAGAGCTCATTGAATCATTGTTTCAAAAACTAGCTACCACCAATTTGGTTAGTTGGCCTATTCCAAAACCATTCCCTAAGGGTGTTACTTTCCTTGACTAGTATTATAAGAGCATGAGTTTTATGACTATCACCAAGTCAAATGGAATTCCATATGGTGGCATGTATAATTATGACACCTCATCAAAAATATGCTATAAAATGGATAATAGGGCCCCTACCCCTAATCAAAACTTGGGCATTTATAACAAACATTTTATATAGCATAATTCCAATAATGAGAATCAATAGTTTCATCAACAACATCATATACCACCACCAAAACAACACCAATAATGACAACAATAGAAATGATGAAAACCACAACCACAGAATGGTAGGAACCAATGTCAGAATGACTCATCTAACCAAGGGTCTTATCATGTCATCATACATGACTACAATAAAGCTTTAAGATATATATGGGGTAGTCATATAGACATTATTACCATTAATCCTAGACCAACAACCAATTTCCCATGACTAGTACAAAATAATACTCAACCTCCTCCTTATGCCAATAATCATCCTATGGTATATATTGGTAACCAAGCTCAACAATACCCAAGAGTTCCCATCCAAGTCCCTTTTCCCCTTCTTCCAATTATAGTTGTCAATTACCGAATCCATATTGCACAACCACAATTTGGTAAACTAAATTTACTATTCGAGGTCTGAAACCTTCTTCTACCAATGAGCCTATTCAAGTGCCCATACTAGTTAGAAGCAAGCCAATTACCAATACCAAGGATAAAATGTATGATACAAGGATTAATTGAAAAATATGCCTACACAAATCTCTATTTTAAATTTGTTACGTACCTCTACTATTCAAAATAATATCCTTACCAAAAATTTGAGCCAATCCTAAGTGTTGAATGATGTTACGTTAGATAAATTTCAAGCCTTGGTAGGACACTTAACTCCTGGCCAACAAATTACCTTTGACCAAATTGACATGTCATCCCTTGGCCCATATTTCAACATTATGTCTTTAAAGTTAGTCAAGCATCTTGGATACATAACAGTTAACCTTTAGTAGAAGACCATTACTATCAAGACCTACAATAATAAATAAAGGGAGTCATAGGGAATAATTTATTTTCCAGTGGTCATTGGACCCTTGACCCATGACACACTTACCCATGTTTTGGATTTAGATTTATCATACAACTTACTCCTCGGCTAAACATGGATACATGAGATATGGGATACCTTCTACATTATACCAATGTATTATTTCTCCCATTATAGGATGGAGGTGACTATTCATATAGAATTACATCCATATTAGTTATACGAGTAATTAAAATTTGAATATAAGAGTTACAATTACCACTTCGACCTAGACCCTACACTAATGAAGGATAAATATGCCCTTATTAAATTACCAAAATGTAATTATATAGACCCAGAAAGTCTTTCCTGCACTTCATCTGTTCCTGCTCCTAACATGGCCAATGTTTTACCATTTTTGAAAAAAGTCCAAGTGAGTACCTCATGTGTATTGTGTTCCACATAGCCAAGCTTCCATAGGCCCCTAAATCCTATGGAAGACCCAAAGCCAAAGTCCTTCACATGGAATGGCAATAAAAAAGAAATTTTAATGCCTAAGAGCCTATTATTTTTACACTAGTTACTAGCCAAGAAAAAGACCCACTTGACGAGAATTATTCCTGGCTTTATAATGATAATTTAGTTGATTTTTACCAAAGTAAAAATTATCCCATCCCTAACCAGATCTTGGATAATCAAGCTTATGAAGGTAGAGGCCTGGAGGTAACTTAACAAGGCACTCTTGAGCCTATTTCCTTGACCAAACACAAAATAACTTATGGTATTAGATTTAAACCACTTGGGGATGACCATACATATCTTATCTATGTTACTACACCAATGAATAACAAAGATGATGCCCACAATGATGTAGAGTCTGATTATAGTGTAGATGAGGACTTAGCCAATACTAACTTATTTAACCCTCATGTTATATATCCCATTAATCCTGTCATTCATCCTTCCCCACTTTTCCTTCATTATCCTCAACTCGTATACAAGGACCAACAAGATTCCATAGAATCAATTGACGAGTTCAAAAATGATGAGGCCATTTGTGACTTCATGGGCCTAAGAGACCATACTCCTATTGGAGATCATAAACAATTATTTTCTATCACATTGGATGATGCAGCCTATTTTAGAGAGTGGGTGAACTTCCTTAGCTAACAACAAAAATAAAATCAAACATTAGGTCCCAAGGTGAAAACCTCTTTGAGAAACCTTTAAAGTAGGATAATAGTAAATAAAATGGATATTCTCTTAGTGAACACTTGGTTTAGGTGCCACTAGATGGGGATGTTTACATTTCCTTGAATGAAACTTAGGATGCCACCAATACTATGATCATATTTGGGTCAAAGATCAGTGAAAAAGAGAAATGCATTTTTGAGAAGATTGTCCAATAGTGTCTAGAGGTATTTGTTACATGTCCTTTGCCACCATTTGGTGATTTTGACTCATCTTGTCTTGGTGAACTTGATGAACCAGTCATAACAGAGGACTATGATATTTCTAACAAGTTTACTTCTTCAACGACTCTAATTTAATATAGTTCTACACTCCTTATGGAGGACACTTATAAAGTCAATATTAGAACACCAAATGATCCAAATTGGATACAATTAGGTGCATCTCTCACTGAGGAGGAATGTGAAGTTCTTAATTCTCTCCTTAGTGAGCTCATTGATTTTTTTTCATGGGCCTATTCTGATATGCCAGATCTAAATCCTTCCTTGGTTCTACATCATCTTATATCACATCCTAACACCAGGTCAATTAATCAGAAGCTGAGGAAAATGCATCCTCATATTACCATATTAGTCAAGAAAGAACTAAATAACTCATAGAGGCAGGATGCATTCATCCCATTGACTACTTTGAGTGGATCTCAAATATTATGTTAGTTAGAAAGAAGACAAAGGGTATCATATTATGTACTAATTTCCATGACATCAATAAGGCCTGCCCAAATGATGACTTTCCTCTACCAAATATTCACATGATTATGGACTCTATAGTTGGGTATTAGATTCTTTCACTTATGGATGGTTTTTTAGTGTATAATAAGATTAAGATCTCACTAAGAGACCAACACAAGACAACATTCATCACTCTTCATGGAACATTTTGTTATCAGGTAATGCCTTTTGATTTTAAGAATGTTGGGACCACATACCAACATGTAATGACTATCATTTTTCATGACACGATGTATGATATTATTGAGGATTATGCTAATGATATATTGGGAAAATCCAAGACTAGAGCAAGACATCCAAAGGTGTTGTGAAAAATATTTGAATGCCTCTGTGAGTACAAAGTAAGGCTTAACCCTAAAAAGTGCATTTTTGGTGTCACTTTAGGCAAGTTTATAGGATCTATTATCTCTCACAAGGGCATTGAAGTCAATCCATCTAAGGTTTAGGTAATTACTAGGATGCCACCTCCATCAACTTTGAAGTAGCTATGTATTTTGTAGGGCAAGATATAGTTCATTAGGCACTTCATTTCTCAATTGGTTGATAAATGCCATCTATTTACCCACTTAATGAAGAAGGGCAGCACCTTTTCATTGAATATCTTAAATAATACTTGGTCAATTTGCCTATTCTATTACTACCTATGTCATAAAAGCCATCACTACTCTATTTATCTACAACCAAAAAAGCCCTGGGGGCACTTTTGGCCCAGCATGATGAGCAAGGAAAAGAACATGATGTATACTACTTGGAGCCACAAATTGGTCACATATGTGCAAAATTATAATCGATAGAGAAATATTATTTATCCATGGTCTTTCCATCCCAAAAGTTATGTTAATACATGCTTAAGAATAAGACCATCATCATAGCCAAAGTAGATCCACTCAAGTATCTAATTTCAAAATAGATTTACAAGGTCGCATAGCTAAATGGATATGTATACACTCTAATTTTGTCAAGCAACTATAAGTACTATGTCTTTTATTTATATTTCACATGAAGGTCTTAATGATGAATATAGCCCTTGTTTGCATGGTCATTTTGGATCTTTTGATCTTTCTTATGTCTTATTTTCCCTATTTATGGCACCCCCAATGGTCTTGATCCACCTCTTCCCAGTCACAAGGGACCCTAGCCTCTATTTCCTGGTCTTAACTCTATTTTTATGCCTTTATACACTAGCAACATTATAAGGATAGTAGCGCCATGTAGTGATAGTGTCCAATTATGGATGTAGTGTCTGATAGTCATTTTATCTTATTTTTTGGGTCCTAACTCTACCTTGAGCCTTTTATTATGTTTTTATCCATATTTTATAAATTATTGACCAATGAATAACGTCTTACATTCAAATAAAATTTCCTTATATATAAAGATCTTCACAAGGCATTTTACATCTAGCACTTAATATTTGTCACATATTTACATAAAATCAGTCAATAGTACAGCTTAATACTATACATACTACTCAACTATTACATTTAAGCATCGCATGATTGATAAAGGAATGGCCTAAATGAAATTCAATCTAGTATATCGTGCACATTAATTATGCACGTTCCCTAAGGGAGAAATACATGTGATATGGGACCCTAACATTGGGGTTAATGTAGGCTATAGCCAAGACAATAGGAGTTATGTTCCATGTGATATTAATATCCCACAAGCTGGTTTTTCCAAATCTTTTTCATTTCATACAGTTGTCATTTCATGTGTGTAGGTACTCATTAGGGTTTATAAAGATATTCATTAAAAATAATGACATAGGATGGCTTCCAGAAGATATAGAACCACCTACAAGTCCCCCAAGAAACTAAAATCATGAAAAACCTCATTAAATCACTTCAAGAGACCTATAAAATAATTTCAAAACTGAAATATGATTGCAAACAATAACAACATGACAAAGAAGTGAAACTATCACTTAGTAAGATCAATTAGTCTAACACACATTGAAACAATTCATGGAGAAGGTAAACCACATTATTATTTATTTCTCAAATACTGAAAATGAGAAGGGATTCACCATACTCAAGTGGAGGATCCATTACAAAGCCAAAAGTAGCTTAAAATATAACACAAGTGAGAGATAAGAGAAGAAGGGCATATGGGAGAGAGAGAGTAGACAAGTGTCCCATGAGTTAAAAACAAGAGATGAGATAGGTAAATAGATAAATAGGTATATGATTCCATGTTTAGCTCCTATAAAGATGCTCTAACTCTCCAAGTGATTTGGGAGTTGAAATGCTTGCTTGACACCTTGACTAGCTCTTAGAAACTACCCTTTGCCTTGACATTTTGAAATAAAAGTGGCCTTATTGATGGTAAGATCAGATTTTATTAAATCTTGGATATTCTCTTAACACCTTTAAATTGACACCATCAGATTATCTTTAACACATCACCTCTTTCTCTTCCAAGGTGTCTAGAGGACTCTTTGTTTCCTTAGGTCTATTTTACATATAAATGTCAAAACTTGGATTTTTATTATTCAACTAGTCCAAACTTCATGGATGAGATACATATCTCATATTGGACCTAAAATAATTCATTTTGAGGTCTCAAACTAGCCCCAACAATTTTTTCTCTATTAAAAGCGTCAATTAGGCCTCATTCCTTATATCCCTAAAATCATAGAAACCTCCTTATGTAGATATTTTTATGAATGATGATGAAAATATGAGGGCATATCATAGTACCCAGTATGGACTTAAATATCCATGTTCAATTTTAGGATCAAAAAATGAGTGGAGATGTACTTTTATATAGCTTCTCTCTCCTAACTAGGCCTTAATTAGACCTTGCTAAGAGACTGAAAAATGGCTCTACAGGATCCCCACACTTTCCAAATCCCATATAATTATTTTATTTAGTTAAATAACCTCCTCCTTTTTCTACATGATAAATTTGAATATATGACAACTTGTATGAACTTGTCAAATAGTAAAACACATTATTTTGGGGCCTAATCTACACAGTTATTACCTAAAAGTACAATCTAATGCCATGGTATGATGCTCAGTGGAGTATTGAACATGTTATGGGCCATTTTGATGTTTTTATAATCCATATGGAGGAATATAATCTCATTTCTCTCTCATCACATCGTTATGGCTCTCTTAGGTAGCCTAAAAGTGCTTCAGGTTCTTAAGGATGATTCAGAAATCCTAGGGCCTGAATCCTCCAACCAATAACAAAATATGGAATTTAACCAAGGTTAATAAATTTTACTAAGATCATAAGGCCCCATGCATCTCCTTTGGATCATACCAAATAATGAAAAGTAGCCTCTCAGGTTGGTAACAAGCATTTTGTGAGGGTTGAGAGAATTGAGGTATGTGGGTGGTTTTACTAAGTTTTGTTTGAGATCAAATGATCTCAATGAGGTTTATTTTCTTCCCCTTGACCTCTTTAAATGTATTTCCAACCACCTTACTTCATCAAACTCTCTAACCATCTCACTAGTTTAAGCCTAGGGTTCTTATGCTAACCTACCTAGAATACCCTAGCTGACTGTAGGTGCCAATTTTATCACTATCAGGAGGTCTATGTTCATCATGAAATATTTGTATATAGATTTCACCATATCATGATGGTATCAATAGTATTAGAGTCATTGACTGGGCATCTTCATCTCTTTAGGTCTACCCTATATAGGCTTGTGTATGGCATTAGGTCAGTGCTAGGTTTGAACTAGGTTTGACATCATGTTGTCTCATTATTGCTTAGCTCTGAAACCATGATGGGAAAATGTCATCATCTCTCAATCATGTTCTAATATCCTACTCTCCCTCAATAATTTCAACCTTCCAAATAAGTAACCACTTCCTATGAGTAGGCAAAATTGTAGGTTTTTATTGGACTGAGATTGCAGTTTTGATGGAATGTTCATTGTCTCAATGAAACATCTTTAGTTATTTACCCTCTCTTCTCAGAATTATAATAACCCAGTTGATCAAAACTCCTCAAGAGGCAATTAGGCCTGACTATGTGTATATGGGATTTAAAGATTTTGTCTTAACCAAACTCAATGGTCACTTGATTTATGCTTCCTTAGGATCTCAAAATAATAAACATATTTTCATCACCTCCTGAGTCAAACCACCACACTCTTCAAGACTCAACATCTCTCTTTAATCTCAAAATTTTCCATATCATCAAGCAGACTTATAGGTCTCTATTAGGATAAATTTGAGCATGTTTAGGCTTTAGGACCACCTTGTCATTCACTAAATAATTTCATGGTTTATGATATATTATTGAAATCCTGGAAACCTTCTTAAGTGATTCAAAACTCTCATTACATTCTAAATCATCAATGTTCAAGACAAACTTCTCAATGGTTAGTTGTAGGTGGTGTTTTTGGATAGTTGATTGTATTCAATGATTTGACTACATTTTAGGCTTTATAAACCAATCTCTAAGTCTCTCAATAGCTCGATTTCATATATTTTAAGTTATCGTAATACCCTTTTAGTGTCTTGAAGACTCCAAATATCACTAACACCTCTGTCAAGGAAAATTCCCTTTTAGGGGGTGACTAATTTTGACTTGGGGTCAAACTTTGGTCAATAGGAGTTAAGTTTAGTTTTCTTTAAAAACCCCTTTAAACCCTTGTTTTGCATAAAATACATTATGAGTTTTTTTTTTATTGCATTGATTAGGTTTAAATTGTAAATTTTGGACGTGGGAAAGTTTAACGGTGTTGACACAAAACTCCACACTAAATTTGGGGTCTTAAAACCCTCTATAATGTTCTAAAAGAAATTATTATTGCTCTCGGCCTATCTAGAAACCTTCAAAACCTTGATTTACGGTTACCACTATAAAACAAATTTTAATGATAACAAAAATTTGAAATCTATTATATTTCCATGATAAATATATAGTGGCAAAGTTTTAGCTTGATTAGGTAAATTTGGAATGAGAAACAAGCGAAATACAATCTGATATTAGACTAAAAAGCCTAGTTTTAGCCCTGTTTTGATTTTTTGAGTGGCTTATAGACCTCTTAGCGCCACAAAAATTGAGATTTAATTTTGATTCATTAAACACATATCAAAAGTGTTGATATTATATCATGTTTATTTTAAATCCTCCTTCTAAGCCTTCTAGGCCTCTTAGTCTCTTAAGATATTTTTTAAGGAATTATGAGTTGAGAATCATTTCAAGGTTAAAGTCGAATTGTTTTTGATTTGGATTAAGTGGAATTGGTGTCCTCAGATCCAAGAACCAAGACTTGGCTCAATTTGTTTTGAAATTATTTATTCAAGGTCCATTAGGTCTTATTAGGCCTACCAGTAACAAAAGGATAGTTTTGAGGAATTGGATCTTCTAAGATAAATTTAAGACAAATATACATTAGTTTAGTTCATTCAAACTATATGGAAATTCCCCAGGGGATATAAAATTTTAACTTTATGATTATCTCATGGACACACCAGAAGAGCTTTGTAGCCCTTGAAGCTTCACTAGCCATGTCAAGTCGAGTTCTAGATTGAACGAAAGAAGATGTTTGTAAACTATTTGAAACCCTGTTTCAAGTTGTATATAGTTTTAATAAACCTTTGAAATCTCATGCACGATCAATTTAAATTTAGATTCTTGAAAGATTACAGGGTTCAAGTAAAAGTCTAGACAAAATTGACATTGTTGAAGAATAGATATTGAATAAGTTGAGTCAATTGACATAGTAAGTTACCCATCAATTGATATAAGCTTAGAAATAACTGCATGAGTTCACTCAAAATCATTTAAAAATATTGTGAGGTCAATATTTGCCAATTTGTGAAAAAGCCTATAAGAAACCTTGTAATGTAGCTTTGTTAGAGGAGTTATAAGCTAAAGGGAGAATGAAGGCACTGGGGGTGTTGCATAAATCATTAACCCAATCAATAAACCATCTACGTGATCACACCCAGATGAGTGTTTTAGGCTAAAATGATAGTTATTTGGTCTCCTTCAAGCCCCAGGAGTGGAAGTTGCAATTGATAGAACACATTGCTTAAGAGAATCTTAGCATCCATTAGTGTGAAAATTGAGCGAACTTAAGTCACATGTTGTAGGAGAATAGTGAGGGCTAGAGATAAGCGATCAAATATTCCACTTACACTTGCATGGATGAGTCCTCTAAAAAAATAAAGTTAACATCTTATTTCAAATTTTTTTTTCAACGAAGAAGCTCAAGAAGGGCTAGGTTCACTTCAATAATTTTTATAAAATGTTAAAAATTACATTTTTTTCGACTTTCAGTTTCAATGAAAAATAAAACTAATCAAGGTTTGGATGCAATTCACGATTTAATGTCATGATTTAGAGTTTCATCATTTTTAATTTTGGAAGTCAAGATACAAAATTTTGCCTAAACTCCTTTAGAAAAAATATAAAAATAAAAAAGTTTTTGTGCATTCAAAACGATGCTAAATCAAACGTAAAATATTTTTATAATATAACACAAAACTTTTGTAACCCAACATAGTTCATTTCATGAATTTTGGACTCACAATTTGTTTGCTATGATTTTTTGAAAATTTACACTTTTTACGAAACGTTATGACATAGATGTAGTGGTGATAAACCAATGTGGAAATTAGTTCATGTGAGTATCACCAAGTTTTATGGTTAAGTGAACCATGGTCATTCCTACCACTTTTCTAAAATTAATGGGGTGGACAATGAATTTTACCGCCACCCATTTTAATAGTGAAAATATTACATTTAAATCAATTTTGTTTGTATTTATTTAATATTATATGTTTAATCTTTTTTATTTTTATAAAGATGTGTAATTGTTAATTAACTTAAAACTAGAACTAATCATTTAAATCAGAACTCTTTTTCTCAATAGTTTACGATAATTCAAATACTTGAAGGTGGGGTGAATCGAAATGAATCCTTTCAATTTTTTTTCCTTTTCTACATGGAAATATTGTTAGTGCCCAAAACTACTTATTTTTCAAGATATGGCTTGTTTGTCTTAGAGAGGTCATTTTTTAGCTTTTTGACATTTGCGAGCTCTTGGAAGGTTTGAGATATGGCGTACCAAAAGAAAACCCTCCTTAATTTTCTCTCCCATACCTTTTGAACTAAAATCAAAAGCCTAAAACTCAAAATAGAAAGTGGTTTCTATTTTTACCTTGCTGGCAACCATTAATGCTTGTGGTGTAGTTTGAAGCTCCCAAAGGCATATTTTAAAATTGTAGGAGCTTAAAACCCCCTGTTTTTTTTGAGAGGATGAGTACCTAAAAAATTAACCCAAACATGTTTGTATCAAGATAGATCTACAAAAAAATGGAAAAAAACTAAAAGTTTAGAGACTTCATTAATGGCATCCGTTCAAGGATGAGAAAGGAGAAGAGAGATGACTGTGAACAAGTCATCCTCCAAAACCTCCTTCATCTCTTCCAAAATTAGAGATTGAATCATAAAGAGTGATTTTAAGCCTTTATCTCCCTCCTTAAGGATTTATGAGATTTCCTCATCTTTAATCGAATTTGACAATTGAGTTAGAAATGATCTAAATGCTAAGAGGGAGTGTTCCATCATTAGAGAGCTAAACAAAGACACTTTTGATCCCTTTTGAGGTCATATGTAGAGCATATGTCTTCCTTGGTAAGCACTTTTCTAATAAGGTAAGTCAACTTGAAAATATATTTAAGTTGCGACTTAAGATGCGACCGAGTCTTGTGATTGGCCAAAATCACTCAGGGTTTTCTTTCAATCCCGTTGAGAGTTTATATGAATAGTTTGAGCCTATGGGTTTTTGAGCCTACCTCATTTTAGTTGAGCATCCATTGCAGACCTTGAAGCTATGGGGCTCATTTTGTTCTCTTAGATAGTTTTAGGATTATTTGAGACATTATAGGCTAATTAGAGCAAGTGGGGCTGACTTGGTTTCATAGCGATCGTGTAGCCAATTGCACATTGCCATCTATATCATTTAGGCGTACATGTTTTTTATATGTATTGTGTATCTAATATCATAAAAATGAATAATTTATGAGATATACATTTGTATATAATGTACATTGTACATTCTTTTAAAAAATGAAATAATTTTTTGTGTGATTTCAGTAATACAAAATTTTTAACATAAACTCTATAACTTTTAGAAGTATGTTTTTTTTTTTTTCAAAAAAAATATCTCTACCATGAAAGCGAGAAACTTGTGCATATAATTTACTACATTGTCTCTTAATCCTTCACGATTCCTAAAAAAACTGAACCTTTGAATGCTCATCAAAATAATTTCATGCAAAGAAAAATTATGATTTAAAAAAAAATTCTTCTGAAAAAATATCACTTCTTAAAAAATTTAAAAAAATAAAATACAATAAAGCTAATAAAATATATTCATGATTGTCACATTAACTCATTTCCTCAAGTGTATCTAATAAACTACAATAACATTATTTTTCATTTCCGTAACTTATGTCATTGTGAACATAGGTCTAGTAACACAAAATTTGAGGAAGATGAATGAATATGTTAGATCCTAATGGAGGTGAGTGGAGGGGCCATTTTGTTTGCTAATAAATGTCCTTTAATATTTTTCAAACTTTATTTAAATTTTAAAAAAAATCTTATTAGCTTGTTTATTTAAATTTATGAAAGTTATAGGAAAAAATCGTTACAACTAAGTTTATTGTAAAGAAACATCTTGATTAAAAAGGAGGAAAATGTGATAATTTATGAAAATAAAAATAGATTCCAAATCTTTTAAATAATTGTGTTTGTGAGGTCTTCAAATGAGATGATAATCAAAAAGTGAGAATAGACAGAAAGCAAAACCTTATGAAGAACATTTCGTTTGTTTTTCATCATCATCTTTTCTAATCGTGGGTGTTATGTCTTGTTTGTTTGTTGTTATTCATCTTCTATAATCATCAGGGTCATGTCTTGGACAGGATGATTCCTTGATGACTTCTCCACATAATTTGAATGTGGTTTTTATAAATAATTTCACTATCCAAACTTTTTGTTAAGAAGGGCCACGTCAAATTATTTGGCAGTAATTTTAATTTTTAAATATTGGAATAAAACTGTAGTCAATCTTAACTCAAGATCACTGTATAAAGTAGTGATCAACAAAAAAATAAAAAATATTACAAATGTCATATGGGTCAATCCCAAAATTAAAAAATATAACCAAAGGTAAATGTGAAAGCCCCACTAATACCATTAAATTTGTATTGAATGCTAGTGTTCCCTTTTTTCACATCCAAGTTGCATGTTGCCTTTGTAATCAAATAGGCACATCACCTGAGAGCAATAAATGTCCTCTTAATAAAAGAATATTGATATTTACACTCATTAAATTCAGAATTGAATGGCATAGTCAAGTTGAATTTGCCAACCTAACAATTGAAAATATTTTTATATTAATTTATACTTAAATATGTTTCAAAAAATATAAAAACAAATGTATGACAATAAATCTTTTCAAAAATATTGTGAAAATATTAAATTTTTAATATATATTTATTTCTTAAATAAAGTGGTAACTTAAGAGCTATGAAAACTTGTTGGTAACAGGTAAGAGGCTATATTTGGTGCTAAAGCCTTATAAAGAATAATATACGAATCTACTGAGTGTGTAGATTTAGAAACACTTTGCTCTAATTTCAATACTTTGGCATGTATGGCTATGAGAGTTTGTTCAAGAGAGTATAGTTTAGGTGAGGGTGAAAGTGGATCTTGTGTATTAAGCAATGGAGGTGTATATGATGCCCTTATATAAATAGACATGTTATTATGTTATGAACCATGTGATGCCCCTGTACCTATGGATGTTGGCACATATGTAATTGTAGGAGTTAATATAGGAAAAAAATCAATGATAGTAATTGGAGTATCTGAAGTAGAAATGGAAGTGGAAGCTAATTTATTTTTATCATCTCTTGGTATATATAGGAATACATCTATCTTATGTGGGTTGGCATTAATATATTCATTGAGTTATTTAGTGTTAACGTCATCTAATTTCTATGTATTAACTTTATAAATCTCAATAGTCATGATGAGTTCATCGAAAGAGTGTGTAATAGGCATTCTAACATTTTGTATGGATAATTGTTCTTGTTCCAAGTTATACTAGATTTTAAAAATATTTTGCTTAACAATTTTTGTATCTTTGGATTATCTTTTCAAGAATATGAGTTGATCAAGGCTTGTGATTATACATTGGTTATTTTATCCCTTTTAGCTTGCATTTTGATTTTTTAGCCCAAAATAAAGCATTTTGATAGAAGAATAAATCCAAAGGATGGACATTATTAGGAATTGAATATCAATAATTTATTTCATATTTGGTGAACCAAGATAAGTTAAATATGACAAACACCCACTCTACTACTAGAAAATAATCAATTATGCTCATATAGAAATAATGGATAATTGTATGATTAAGCAAGGTGTCTTGCTCGTAGATATACTAATCCCAGTAGTAATTAGTGAACACACTATGGAAAATTACACTATTCATGTAGCCGCACTTTCTTGTCTCATAGGGGTACATTGAGAACAACTTCTTAGGGCTAACCACTTATTGAGACAATACAAGAACAAATGGCCAAAGGATTTCTATGGATGAAAATAAAAGTTAGACATTTCAAATATATTGTAAGGCACATGAATATATATATATATATATATATATATATATATATATATATATATATATATATATATATATAGTTGTCTAATGGGGACACACACAACATATCAAGTTAAAAAGAAGACTGATTTACCCATAATGACAATTCCTATGAATTTTAAAACTGTCAAAACAAAGTCTCTGGAAATTTGAAAATGAAAATGGAAACCAAATAAAAAATAAGCGACTAAAATAAATAGTTTAGTTTCACAAATATTTTTAAATCTATTTTTTTTATGAAATAATAAAATATTGTAATGTGATATAATCAATGTAAAAATAGATAATTTATAATGCTAAAGATGTACAATATTCAACAATTATGATTTTGACAAAATGCTAAATATGGAAAGTTTATATTTTTGAAAAATACTAAAGAAGAGATATACTTATCTTTCACATAGATTTATGTAGATTGTTCTCACTATCTAAGAGTGAAAACAAAAATAAAAGGTGTCTATGTAGGTTTAGGATCAAATAAAAAATTAGAAATTGCTTCTGGATGGGTCCATTATAGGAGGAATGGAACACAATATGCTCGATTTTGTTGACTACATAATTTTCCCAGTTCACTTTAACAAGTGACTTACAAGAAATGAGAGAGAAGGCATAATTCTAGAAATGAAAAATCAATAGTAGAATTATAAATTATCTATGACCATGACCATTTTAGGAAGAATAGAGCATAGTGCACTCGAGTCTGTTGATTATAGAGTTATCATGGTGGAATTTACCAAAGGAATAAGTGTTTCACCTTCTATGATTATGGATGATAATTAATATAGGATATTACTATTTAGACTATACCACATAAAAATTATTTTGTTGCCTCTCTTGTCTTTGAAACCCAAATGGCTCTTTTAGTGAAGTTGGAAAACATGCACAAAAGAGGAGAGTGTAATATGCTAAGCTGAACTCAATCATCCCCTTGATGATTAACCATTGTCTATGTATCTAGTACATCAAAGAGAGAAATCAATCGTACATAGTTCTCCCACCTAGAGTGAATGTGCAATTTTGTTCCTTTGACTATGTGTATGTGGCTAGAACATGGATTTGATACTTGAAAATTATAGCTCGTGACTTGATTTAGAAGGCTCTTGAATTGGATTATGGCTACTACTTTTGAGTGATCTTTAATTTAATAAGAATAGAGTATATTTTCTCAATGTGTAGAAGTGTGTAATCTTAAACTAGGTGAATTATAAGTGGATTAAATGAATGAATTTTGATATATACATCTCTGTGTGTGTGTGTGTGTGTGTGTGTGTGTGTGTGTGTGTGTGTGTGTGTGTGTGTGTGTGTGTGTGTGTGTGTGTGTCTAAATATACATATACGTATACATATACATATACATATACATATACATAGGTGAATATTTTGAAAATTTCCTTTAGTGAACTATATGAAACATGCAAGAAGACCCAAAATATTGATTTCAAATTTAAAAACTATTTATTATGTGGCATGAGATGTAACTGACCTCAGTGGAAAGGAACACATTGTGTTCCTATCCACCTAGCATGGACATGTTTGGAAGGATTAATGACAACTATCCTCTAATGGAGATAGTCTAAAGGTGTTTTTAGACAAATTTATCATTTGATATTGGAATTTTTGTATAATAAAAATGACAAAAAAGAGGAAGGATGAGCTTGCATATAGATAAATGCATTGGAGGAATAAAGAATAAGTGTCATGTAATTAGGTGCAAGTCATATAGTTAAGAATATGTCAAGAAACAAAATTTTCAAGTCCCTATGACCAAATTTGTGTGTCTACAATTATTTTGTAATTATTCTCCATATTAAACTTTGTTATTATCTATGCCAACATTTTAAAACTCACTTTAAGTTCTAATATAATTTGTTAGATATCACCATGGGATAATTATCTTAAAAACTTATTCACGATAATTGAGACAGAAACATAAATCATTACTATCAAAGTCATTAAATATATTCAAAATATTAAAGAGATAAGAGATATTGATTAATAAACATGAATTCTTTACCTTACATAAATTATCTTATGATAAATAGGTTACAAATAGATATGAGATCATCAAGAAATTGTGACCATTCTTCCTTTACATTTATTTTAGTTGATTTATTGATATTTCAGAATTGAAAATCAAATTTTCAACTTGAGATATTTGTCCACAAATAAAAATAATATAATGATCCAAATATTATACAATAAGAATTTGAATGCAAAACTAATCCTTCAATGACTAAGTAAAGAAGGAACTCGCCTCTACCAGAAGTAAAGGATGAGTCAATTTTAAGTATTAAAATTTTCAATGAGAAAAAATATGAATTTTTTGAAGAGGGTGGTGAATATTATGAAAATAATAGTGCCATGTTGGGAAAAGGCACTGATCAACACAAGGGAAATATATATGAGAAAATAAAGGTCATGAAACACTCTTTAATATGCACTCACTCCATTAGCTCTAAAAGACTCTACAAATAGGTGACAAAAAGATAAATTTTCATATATGAAAAAGGAATAATCAATCAACAAGAATAAATATATAAAGGGAGATGATGGGTATAAATATCTTGTGAAAGAGTAATCTCCTCTTTCCCTATTGGTCACTTCCTAGATATATTTGATTAAGAATACTTAACATAGATAAGCTAACCTATGTTAGCTTTATATTAATGCATGTAGAATAATAAACCAAAAATTTTAACTAGTTAAAATTATTTTATTTTTATTTTGGTATATATGGTTTAATTAGTTTCAAATTTAATTATGTGAATTGGGGACCTCTTAGTACACAAATTTAAAGGATGAGGAAGATGGCCTTGACAAGGAGGACTACATCCCTACAAGTGAGGAGGACATAATTTTATTTTTTCATTCATTATTTTTATTTTTTATATAAATTTAATCCATTTGATATAATACTAAATATTCTTTATCATTTTTCATAGGTGATCAATTACTCTATTCATGGGTACTCTATGGATTGAAAGTAGTATCGATTAATCACTAGTCTACATGAAGATGATAGACATAGACATAAATATACCATGAATTCCAATTATCTTCCTCTTTATATTTGTTTTAGTGTTTGAGACATGCATCTACCTATTGATTGCAGTTGTAGTGGGAGAAAAGGTTACATTAGTGTTTTTACCACTAGTAGTGGTTTTTACACTAGTATTGGTGTTCTCAATCTATCTCATATGACTAACTGAAGAACAAATAAATTAAATTTTGTGTGGAGTATTTCAACAAGATTTTATTTTCATGGATATCATTAAGACACTCAATTAATTTAAATGATGACTCCTTGATATTGACATATGATATTTAGGGTTTTCCCCTTTCTTTATGGTACAATGATGTATATTAAACAATTTTTTATTATATCAACATTTATTTTATGTTAATGTTTTTTTATTATTGGTAAAATGTGGGGTTTTTTAAAATTAGGACCCTGACCCTAGATAAGGAACAAGAAGACATGGCCTAGAAATTCAAGATTTACAACAAGAACAACTACACTACAATCATAATCAACCTTGCACTACAAATAAACAAATAAAATACATCAAAGATCCAAAAGGGTTTTGAATGGTCCCTTAATTGGGAATGAAAAAAATGAATCAAAATATAAACTACTAAGCTAATCCTTAAAGGGTTTTAACCAGGATTCATCAAACCTAAAACAACTGAATCATAACAAATCCTACTAAGCTCAGACACCAAGGGTTTTGATAGGAACCCTTAAACCTGAATGAAACATGCTCCCTAAAATGTATATACTTTCCAAATCTAGAGCTAAAATAAATAAATTAAGATAACCCACCTTCATGAAATTGCTCTCCTCAAACCAAATAACATAGGGATTTTTAGCTGGACACTAAGACCCAACACTTGGATCTCACTTACTAGATGATAAAAACTTCTCATATAAAAACTTGAGCTTCACCAAAAATGTAAACATGTATACACAACTAGAGCATACCCTACTAAATTCTAACTTCATCCTCAATAGAAGAAAAATCTAGGATCGATACAAACACATGGGTCCAAAGAGAAGTGCTACCTAATAATATAACTGCCTACCAAAATTTCACCTCCATATAACTCAGATGACAAAAAAGACCTAAGTGTTGGCCCCTCAATTTTGACCAAGTATCTTTTTTTGATTTTGGCGAGAAACGTGGAGGGACCATTGTCCATTTTTATGCAAGTACCGACACAACATCAAAGAGCCATGACACAAGACTAGTAGTGTGAGAGTTGAAGGATGCAGAAGGACAATGACACATAAGACCCAGGGTGAGAGGACCCAGTCAACAGAATGTGACATGAGGAACTCAAGAACAAAGGATCGAGAACAAGAAGTAGAAGACTAGGGGAGCACAAGGAATGTGAGAGTAGTTTGAAGAATAAATAAAATAAGACACTTTGACCCCACTGATCAGAGGCCTTGTACATCTCACGAGGAACATAGCACTTGGAAACAAATGTATAACATAGAGCAAACATATAGGGGTGCAGAGGCACGATTCTATAGGAATAATTTATTGTAAGAGCCATGACTCTTATCCTATTGTGAGTCTGTGTGCCATGTGTCCATTCAGGGTTGGGAACGTGACACTTGGATAGGGAAAAGAAAGTATAAAAACCCCTATTGTAAGCATTCATAGGGGGATTGGGTGTGAACCTTTGAAGTGATATAGAGCATTTTGTCTTGTAATCCATAAGTGCTTAATAATAATTCAATGTTTATCATATGGTATTTTGAGTGATGGATTGTCTTGAATATTGAAATGTGTTAAGTAAATGAAGTCATGAGTTCCTTTATTTTATATTTATCTAGTAATGGTAGTATAATCTATTGAGAAACTATAGTAGGATATTTGGTTGATAAGAAATGAGTAAATGTATGTCATGTTTCAAAGTCTTCATGAAGTGGTCTTTCGCTATGCACTTCAGGTGAGCATGTGAGACTCAACCCTCACATGATAGGGCCAATACACTAGCCTATTAGGAAGAAGCTTCAATGCTGACCTAAAGAGAGAACCCAAAATTTTTGTTCCATTTCTGGGACCTGAAGTAATTGGAGCATGATTATGGGAAATTTTTGAGTGCATTACATTAAATAATATTGAAGAATGGATTATTAGTGTTGAAGACAATTTTGTGGTTACATATCTTGAACCGAGAGTTTATACATGATAATGGGTAGAACAAAACCTATATAGCTCATTGTATGAGACTTTATTTTCTTAAGTACCTATTCTTTTGCATTATTGGATCTTAACATATGCTTAGGGATGATCCCAATACCTTGGATGAAGATAGTCATGGACACTAGAATGATAAAGAAGTTGAGCATGACTAAAATATTCTTAGATGCAAGTAGTTGATTACTAGTGAAAATGTGTTTAGAACAGTTACATCCTAGAATACGCCATCACCACATATTCAAGTCCTAAGGAAGCAAAGTATAATTTTATATGAGAACCAAGGGAATGATATCTTTCGTTATTTATTTTTGAGATTAAAATGTTAATTATTGATCTTGGGTTGGAAAAACTACCCATCGAAGGCTAAAATATCTTGTGCATGAGACATACATTTGGAGGGGAGAATTTTGGTTGGTTCAAGATTATGGGTTCAACATGGTAGTAAGCCAGTGACCTCTACAAAAATAGAAGTATGATGAAGCTCTATAGAGGATCATGGGAGTTAGTGGCATGGGAAGAGATTGGGAGCACTAGAGGAGCACTATGAAGAGTCATAGGGAGCTGATGGTGTGTGAAGAATCCATCACTTATGGGCCACAACCTTTTCTATTGTTATCTTGTGAAGGAGAAATAATTTGTATTACCAGAGATGAAACCAAGTATGAGTCAACCAAACTCCCCCACCATAGTATGCAATCATGCCTTTGAGTTAGATAAAGTACATATAATAAATTGGGATATAGATAGTATAGATTTAGAAGATGAATAGATAAGGAAAACTGAGACCTAGCCATTAGGCAATAATTTAGAATCTACATCTTTCTATTTTCAAGAGAAGTCCATGACACAACTAGGAATCCTTAGAAGATATGGCCCTTAAGGCTAGAATACAAGCCCCAATATAGTAAGTCAACCCTCCACCATGCTTTTTCCCATGGGTACTACTACTGGAGGCACTAGAGGAGGATTAGGAGGAGGTGCTGGAGGAAGTAGACCCCTTCTAAAAATAGGAGCTAGATCTTCTTAGCAATCATTTGTTCAACCACACATGGTTTATTATGAAATGACATTACACCTACCTAAGCACCAAGGGGTGGAAAATACAGATGAGCATGTTCATAAATGTGAATTGATTTAGAGGGCACACAACATCACATCCTCTGAGTGAAAGGCAACAAAGTTTGCAACCACCCTATTAGAATGTATGCAGAAATGGTATCATAAATTTGACCCTCAAAAAGTAGTGGTCGACTATGACCATTTCAAAGAAACATTCTTACAAAAATTTAATATTTTTGAGTTTGAGTAATAGAGTATAACGACGTTGAAAGATAAAAAGTAGGGACTTACAAAGAGCATAAGAGAATATGATGCACGGTTCAAGACCTTGCTTTCTAAGTTGTCCTTTAAAATCAATCCTGGTCAATATGCACAGTGGTTCATAGGGGGATTATTATTACCTTTTCGATGAACCTTGTCACAAATAACTTTCACCAATGCATGAGAGGCTCTAGAGGCTGCCCTATGTGATGAAGTAGTTAGAAGTATGGATACTAGGATTATTCCCATTATGGAGGCTCAAATAGCATCCATAGATTCTCAGCTTGAAAATTTTTCAACAAACAATGCACATGAGACACGTAGTGGTGTTTGGTGTACTGACTGTGAAACCAAAGGACACACATGAAACAATTTCCCATGCAAAAACATTCACATAGTCCTAAAGCAAACTTATGAGATTTATCATGATGATCACGATGTCCACTCCTATCCACTCTTACAATGGGACATGAGCACTAAAGTATCTACATATTGTAATATTTATGATGCTTATACTCATGATACCAATGATTGCCATTTAAATACTGATATTCATGAGGATCGAGCATGCGGCATGCATCAAGCATTAGTCACTAGTTCCTAGGAAAATGGTGGCTATCGTGAGTATGGAAGAGGACAAGGAGGAGGTAGTAAGTTTACACCAAGGACTTGCTATAAGTGTGGCTCTTCAAACCACTATTAGAGGGATTGCCTAGAATACCCAACCTACGCTTACTATAAAAAGGACCACCAACTAGAAGAGTGCCTTGATCCATATTCAGCTATCTCAAAGGACCATAATGAAAAAGGTGCTGGTATGATCCATATAGACAAACCATAATGACATGCTAAACTAACCATCCCTAATGTACAACAAGTAAATATTACTACTCACAGTAGGGGCAAAATGTAATCTACACCCAACTTGGTTAAAAAGGTATGTCAAGAAGAACCATAGGCTAGGAAATACTCTAATGCACTTAAGAAAAAGGATGTCCTTCAGGATACAATGGCACTTGTGTGTGATATCCAAGGCAAGATTCAATACCTTAAGGGTAGGGATGTCACATAGCATAGCATAGTGAAAAGGGAAACCAAACCTCCAGTAATGTAGGATAGTTTTTAGGAACTATGAAAATTTAGGCTTGATGAAGACATCATTCCATAGCTTGGCACCTAGTTTAAAGGTCAAGCCTGCCTACCAAATGAATCCCACATTCAAATAAGTTGACAAAGTGAAGATCAATATTTAAACCATGCTCGACGTTAAGAAATTCCTAGTTTCACTTCCCTAGAAGAAAAAGAAATATTAGTTAATGTTTCTATCAACAGATGGGTAATCCAAGATATTCTAGTAAATACTGGTGATGAAATAAACATTCTCACTAAAGATGTTTGGAAAAAAATGTGTAGCCCAGCCTTGTAACCTTCACCTCATGTCTTGTTCATGAAAAACAAGATTCGTGCGTATCTTATTGGAATTATTAAAAATGCCATCATCGAAATACTCAAGGTTCCTTTCAAATCAAATTTTGAGGTTTTGGAGTTGGTAGACGCTGATGACTACCCAGCCTTACTGGGAAGGCCCTGGTGCTATGAAAATCATGTAGATTTAAGCTTTTAAAATTGATACATTAGCTTTGAGAATAATTATTAGTATATGATAATACCCTTAGACCAAGCACAAGGACCACCCTATATCAAGCCCATAAGCATTAATGAAGACATCAATAATCTGTATAATGTGACTACTTGACATGATGAACAACATGATCCAATGCTAGATGTTATACTTCCTTAGATAGATAACTAGTCTATCTTAGATACAATAAGCAATGCTTGCAACTATTGGGCCCATGGTGATTATGACCTTACTGGAAGATTGTGTAGCACCATCAACAGAGACAAAAACATCACATGCCAGCTTCTTAAGCATCAAAAATTTGTGTGCCTCATAGGTTTAGCAATGCAAGTAGCATTGAAAGGACCACCGTTGGAGAGACCTAATGAAGCTCCACAATTCCAAGGAAAAATAGAGGTACGTGTTTTTGTCTAGCACCTCAAAGAGTTCTAGTATTGAAAATGAATGTATGAGGTCATTAGACCACATTTTTTATAGTACCATGGTCAGGTTGTGGCATACGCGTAAAGAGAGCCTTTTATATTGGGATCAAGTGTGAGTTGATCTACATCATAGATTCCACCATGATAATAAGATCAGATGTACACTCAGTTATAATGGTATACAAGTACTTAAGCCCCATCTTGAGGTGTGTGAAACAATATGGCAAGTTGAGGAAACATTTTTACTGAAATACCTATGGGTTTATAGTTTCTATGGAACCTTACACACTTGGGCATAGGCTTGGTACATACATGAATAAAGGCACATGGGAACAAGGTTATGGTTGCTACTAAAGGAAAACATGATGTCAACACTTTCTTACTCTCCACCAAGGATGGACCTGTGCCTTACTCTTCAAACCATACATGAAGCAATCATTGGAGATCAGAGTCTGGTGGAAGACAACCTGTGTCATATTCATCAATAACTAGAGGAACCCTTGGGTTTATTCACTAGGCCCCTTAGACAATAAAATCTTACACCATTGACAATCTCTAGTGAAGAATGCCATGAATAAATCTGGTTGGGAAAGCAGAAGCTCATCATTCAAGTAGACAAAGGAGAAGCGTCCACTCCATTCAATCTATTGAGTAATAACCTGCATGTTCCTATAAGTAATAGCTCATGAACTGCTTAAGACACCAACTCCCCCACATATTACCCTTATCATGGACCCATTCAAACTATTTAACTTAACATTGGCACAGATCATGAACCTAAGGTAAAAACCATTGGAAAGTATTGGACCGAGATAGAAATTTTGCAAATCTTTGAGTTGCTGAAAGAGTATTAGGATGTGTTTCCAAGGAACTATAGTGAAATGAAAGGGGTTCACCCTTCTCTTAGGAAGATACATATAAAGCTGATTGATGGTGCTCTCCCCATGACTAAATGCCAATATCAGATGAATCCTAACCTGAAGAAATTGATAACATGCTCCACACCAGAGTAATTACTCCTATTAATGAATCTGAATGGGTAAGTCCTATGGTAATCAATATCAAAAAGGATGCGTGTATTTGTATCTGCATGTATTATCATATTTTGAATACATCCTATGTAACCAATCCTTTCCCAATACCTTTCATGGAGGAAATACTAGAAGGTGTTATCGATTGTGAGATATACTCCTTTATTGACGGTTCTCAAGGTATCACCTAGTCTAGATAGTTGAGGAAGACCATTCCAAGACAACATTTGCTATAGAATGGTGATCATTTGCCTTTACCATGATGCCTTTTAGGTTAAAAAATGCCCCAACAGTATTCTCTCAGGTAGCAGTGGAGGCTTTCAAATATTTTATCCATAAGTTTCTCCAAGTCTACTTAGATGATTGGATGGTATACGGCCTGGTCAAAGACCACTATGCCAATCTAAGGCTCATGATTGAATGCTATTGAGTATTAAAAAATTATCTAAATTTGAATAATTCCCTATTTATGACACCTTTTGGGGTACTCCTTAGGCATATCATTTGTAAAGAGGGACTCCTGATAGATCCAGCCAAGGTCTCTATCATTCTCCATCTACCAGTGCCAAAAACTCAGCATGAGGTACGCACATTCTTAGGACACATGAGATACTACAAGAAGTTCATTTAGGGTTATGCCAAGATTTTAGCACCCATAGATTAACTATCAAAGCATAATGAATAATTTATATGGACTAATTTCTACAAATTAGATTTTGAAACTCTGAAGGAAAGACTAGTTACCGCTCCTAGCTTGTAATTTCTAGATTGGACAAAACCCTTTCATGTCCATGTTGATGTATATAACACAATAGTTGGCATAATACTTGCACAACCAAGAGAGAGAAATTTGGACCATCCCATCTATTTCACCAATAAGAAACTCATATCAGTCGAGAGGAATTATACCACCACTGAATGCAAAGCCTTGTCTATGTTTTACATGCTACAAAAATTCAGACAGTACCTTTTGGCCACACCATTTTTATTCTAAACTAACCATGAGGATCTAAAGTATCTCATCAATAAGCCAGTTCTATATGGAAGAATTTATCGCTGGATAGTTCTCTTCCAAAAATTCCAATTTTTTGTAGTAACAAAACCTTTGAAAAATCAACTGTGGACCTGATGACTTATCTAGAATTGAAAATGGAGAACCTCCACATGATATAGAAGATGACCTTCCCAACATAAAAATATTATAAGTTGCTAGGGTACTTGAAGAATTAGAGGATATTGTAGTATTCCTAAATAATGGATGTGCACCTGATTCTCTCACTTTACAAGAAAAGAAACAACTTGTGATCTACGTCACACCTTATCAACCAATAGAAAGAGATCTATACAAGATGTACCATGACAAGGTATTGCACCGTTGTGTAATCCAACATGAATACCTTGAGGTATTACAATAATTACATGAAGGTATTGTCGAATGACATTATTTTATAGAGGCTATTGTTTTTAAGGTGTTGCTTGCTAGACTCTGGTGGCCAATTTTATTTAAAGATGCAAAGGCATATGCAAACCAATGTGATTTATGTCAATGCATAATAAGACCCAATATAAGAGATTCCATGTAATTTCAACCAATTTATTCTCAATAACCATTTGAAAAGTTCGCTATTGTCTTTGTGGGGCCCTTCACTCTAGTAGGACAAAGAACAGGTTCATGGTACTAATTGCAACAACTGATTACTTAACGCGCTAGGCTGAAGCACCACCAAACAAATATTTTCAAAAAGTGAGTGCCACATGGTTCATTTGGGAAAACATTATAACACACTTTGGATGTCCTCTAAGCTTCACCAGTGACCATGGAACCCACTTCCTAAATGAGACAATTTGAATCCTATTGGCTGAATTCTTGATCATGCATCACAAGACAACACCATACCACCTACAGGATAATGGAAAAACTAAATCCTTCAACAAGATCCTCAGTACCACTTTGATAAAAAATATACAATACTGGTAGAACTGATTGGGATGAAAAGTTACTTTGGGCATACTAGATTATATACAAATGCCTCAACAAAAATACACCATTTAACTTTGTATATGAAAAGGAAGCAATTATGCCAGTCGAGTTCCTAGTTTCATCTCTCTGAATAACATGTATAGGAAACCTTGATGATGATGCATCTTTGAAATCTTAGCACAATGAACTTATGAAACTTGATGAGGCTTGGTTCCTTGCCCACTAGAATCAAGATGTTGAGAAATGGAAACAAAATGCATGGCATGATCACCATCTAAAGAACAAAATCTTCACCCTAGGTATGAAAGTTGTACTCTATGAATCTAAGTTCATGTGTCACACTAGGAAGTTTCATATTCATTGGGATGGACCATTTATAATTCATAGTATTTGACCTACTGGTGCATGGTGGTTAAAGAGAATATATGGCAAATTCTTCCCAAGACACTATAATGGGAGTCAGATTCAGCTGTATTATGATTTTGTTTAATTTTGTGTTTTTCTATAATAAGGATTAAGGCCATTGGATTAAGATTTTTTGCTTTCAATAAAAAGTGCTACCCTTGAGGCGTGCGACTCTCTTTTAAAATTTTTAGTCTAGTTGTTTTCATGGAGGACCACAAACCCTTTTTGTGGGGGGTAAGATATTATGCATAGGAATACAAGACATAACATGTGGGCATGTAAGGTTCAAGGGTGCAAGAGTCATACATGTCATGCAAGTGATTAAGGGTGCATGAGTCATTTTTTACAATAGATTATTGTGATAGATTATTTCAAAAGGGCTAGTATAAGACAAGTCAAATCTAATTCACTTTGAACATCTAGAAATTATCATGCAAGCACTTATTAAATCTCAATAAATCAATTACAAAACCAAGTTATTTTGCACTATTCATCCCTATTTGCATATCAAGCATAGGAGTAGTCATATTACAGGTCAAAAAAATTCAAAAGACAACCCATGAGATATATTTGTTAAGTTACAAGTTAGATCACTACATGCATCTTCATATCATATATTTCACTCTTGTACACACACATTCTCGTACGTAAGGGAGAACTACATAATTTTGAGGCCCTCATTAGAGTATTGGATATGTAAGCAACACTCATTGGTAGAGGGGTATTTAAGGTTAGGTCGACATAGTGAACACACTAACCTAATTTTTGGCAAGGTAACCTAACTTAAGGTGGAGAGCTAGGGTTTTAGCTACAAAAAATCATCAACAACTTGTGCTCGAGATCTATATATATCAGATAAAAGGTGGTATAAAACATAGAAAGTCTTTGGTAGTTGCATTTTGATACAACAAACATTTTGTATAGGACAGTTGCATCAATTCAGATAATAGTATTGACACAAGTATCAACAAGGTGTAAAAGTATCTAGGCAACAAAAATATGTACATCTCATATATGTCTATGCATCATTTCATAAGTTAAGTACCATTTCTTATTCATGATTATTCAATCAAAATACTATTTTTGTATTGTACTTTCTATATCTAGAATTTTTGTAATTCAACACTAAAATTGAATATCATAAACTGAATTATTTAATTGGTCTAATTTAAGGAATAGGTCATCTCATTCTTAAATAAAATATTCCTCTTGTAGTCATATAAAATGTCATTTGAGTGCAACGAGTGTCACTTGAGACAACCCATCCATAGCTTAGTCTTAGACCTATATTAGGGTCTCTTTCAATACTTATCCAACTTTTGTGTAGGCCTTATACATCCCTAGAAATTTCAAAATCAGTCCCAAACCCTCTCTTAAGGATCCAAACTTCTAGTGCCTTAGGTTCTTCCACCTGGACACTAGCGCTATACTTTGGACACTAACTCCTCGCATTAGTGTCCCACTTTCAGTGTGAATGTTCTTTTCCAAATTTTAACCCAAAAACATATCTTTTAAATTCTTAAGACACCTAGGGTTGGCCTAGATATATTTCAAACTCCACACAAGCACTAGATTAGTTAAATACATAACTTTTAAACCTTTATCTACTAGATGGAAATCAAATGCAAAATACACAAACAAGCTTAGAATAAGTAATGCACAATCAAGGTTATTGATCACTATTCTACTCTACTTATGCATACAATCATTTACAACCACCCCAAGCATAGAATACATAAATTTTGAGTATCAATCCTCATTAAAATCACTCAATTTTCTACTCATACTATCATTCACTTGCAATTTCACCAAGAACTTAGGCGGGAGAACTACATCAATCTTGATCCCTCATCAGAGTATTGATATGTAGGAAACTCTCAACATGGTAGGGTGTTGAGAATGTCCAACCTACCCAGCTAAAATCACACTTTTGTTACTTGTGCCACTCAAATACCCTGACAACATGGAGGTCTAGGGTTTGATCTTAAATCATTTCAAAATAGTGCATAGATAGTGAATCATAGCTCATCCACATAGGTATAAGTAGGTAGACTCAATCAGAGGTGCACCCAAAAGATTAGACAACTTTTTGTACAAAGGACATTAATGTTGAAAGTAGGACACTAACACCTTGCATTATTATCCAAGTTATAATGCTACTAGGTAAGTGCACAATGTTGGGGGACAAAAAGTGGCTTACTCGTGGACATGATTTTTTTTGAAATTTCAAAAATTTGAACTTCTCTAGATAATTTGAGATATCTACACTCCAAATTTGAAGATGGTGTAAAAAAATGAAATGTAGTATTTCAAGTCTAGTTTCCAAAAAACTATTTTTTTTAAAAACTATTTAGTATAAATAGGTGAAACATCTAAAATTTGAAGAGGAAGTCCAATTTTTTATATAAAACATAATAAATAGATGGTTGTGATGTGCACCATTTTTTGAGCAGCATTTAATATTATTTGAAAACCTTTGGGGAAAATTTAGATAAAATTGTGTATCACATCACCTATATTGTTTTGTGTTTTTTCAATGAATACTTTTTTTAATGAATTTTACAAGTAACTAGACCTTAAAAACTGACAAAAAATGGATAGTTGTCCATGAGTCAGATCTCATTACTTCAATACAAAACAAAAATCAATTTTTTTGAATGTGTGTATAATTGAATATACTACATCACCATATAATTTGGTTTTCACTTGGATCAAGGAAACACAAATTACATGAACATGCATAAGCATGCATGTTTGTGGCATGTCGTGGCCTAAAAAAGGCACAGTTAGAAATAAATATAGTTTGAAACCTTAAATTAGTCCAAAAAATATAAGAATCATATATTTGGCAAGAGGAGAGAATGCTTATCACCATGGTATCAAGATTTTGAATTTTCACGTTGAAATTCTTAATGTATTTGGCAATCAAAGTTGAAATTTGTTGTTTATTTTCATACCTTTCAATACTCAACTATACATTGACCATCCAAGCCTTTGGCTTGGGGGTCCAATACATTCCTGACCTAAAAGGGAAGGGGATTGAAATCAAATTCAAATACCATGATTGTGTTAATAACACGATCACATTTTTAATTATGTTATTAATGTAATTTCATGTTATATAATAACGTGATCATGTTATATATTCTAGACATCTTAAACTTGAATAGGAGCCATTAGGCCTAGTAGTCTTAAGATTGTTGTATAATATGACCTATGCTATCAAATACCTAATTGAAATTATATTGAAGGAATTATTTACATGAGGACCAATTACTCCTAATTGTAAATATTATGCTAAAGAAAATACTTGATTGGTTAAATAAGATGTGCAGTTATGGAAAAATATTCACAATGGACAAATTATATGGACACAATTCATTGCATGGGGTGAAAAATGCCTCAATTGATATTCTAGGTGGAAGTAATTAATTACATAAGACTTAGTTGTCCTCAATTGTGTATAGTGTTAAAAAAATATCAATTGATTTAACATGGTGTGATCAAATCCCCAAATGACGTTAGATGGATGTAATTCCTTGCTTGGGGATTGAGTGGCCCCAATTACATACCACATTAAACATAAATACTCAATTGGTTCAATATGGTGTGCAATCAGGGCTAATGGAACCCAACTGGAACATTATATGGACAAAATTACTTTCATGGGGCTTAGTTGGCCCCAATTATGTATATAAGATAAAACTAAAGGCATGATTAACTAGATATTATTTATAATTAGGGCCAACAAAGTTGTAATTGACATTATATGTATTTAGTTACTTGCATGAGCCTTGGTTGGCCACAATTGGATATTCAATTGAACTAAATACTTGGTTGATTTAATATATTATGTATTTGGGACCAATAGAGCCCCTTGTTGACAGTAGAAGGATGAAATTTATTACACAAGGCTTGTTTGGACTAAATTTCATAGATCATATTGAACCATTATATTTTTTCAATTGAATTTGGTGCAAAATCAAAATCCTTATTATTATTAAAGATGGATCTTTAATTTATTATAGAGGGTTCAATTGGTCATGATTTCATATCAGATTCATGATAATGCTCAATTATGTTGACACAATTCCTTGGACAAGCCTTGATTGGCCCCGAATATGTATCATCTAGAACCAAATACTTGATTGGTTCAATATGCTATGCAATCAGGGCCAAGTAAGCCTTGATTTCCATTATATATGAGTGTAATTCCTTGCACACAGCTCCTTTGGATTGAATTACATATCAAATTGAAAAAATACTTATTTTTTTAATATGATGAGTACTTGGATCCCTAATTGATATCATATGGATAAAATTCCTTAAATTGAGGCTCAATAGGTCTCTGGGATCAATTTAGCCCCATTTAACATCCTTTATATATAGTAAGAAATAAGTTCACAAGGATGAACTTGGTTAAAATTGCATCAGTCATTACCAAAATTGACTTTATAGGCTCAATCTATGATGATGTGGGGGATAATTGATCCCAAATTCACATTCTTTACTCATAAATCTACATTCAAGGAGCTCAAATTTACCCCAATCACCATCAAAATTGTACCTTATATACCCTAAAAACTATAACCTAAACCCTAATCCTTGGAGTTCCTAATCCCTAAACTCTATTTACTATAAATATAAACTCTTTAAACCTTGAACTAATAATTTTATCCCAAATTAACATCATTTAGACTAAGAATTAAGTTCACAGGCCTCAGTTTATCCTAAATCACATGACTGATTGACCCATTTGACTAATTCACTCAATTTGCACGTGCAACATGACATCCATGGTATAATGACAACCTAAAAACACATTCTATAGTTGCAAATGGGTCCAAGTGATTCAAATTATCATCAATTATCTTTGCAATTGACCTTGTGTACCCTAAAACATGTATATACGTTAAAACCTAAAAGGTTCATAAACCCTAAACCCTAAAAACTATACCATAAATTGTAAACCATTTACTTTCTAGGTATTTACCAAATTCAATTTAGTACCAATTAACATCCTTTATAGTAAGAATCCAGTTTGAACGCATGGAATATCTAGTGATTAGACATTAATATACAGGTCCTTAAACCTAAAACTTATGCCCTAATCCCTAATTATCCCTAAAACATTTAAATTGCAAGCCCTATGCCCTATGCCATAATTCCCACTACATGCCACAAACATACATGCCTTACAATATAACTGATTTTATCATGAGATGTCATTATTTATGCACTTTTTAAACCTATGGCTAAAGCCTTTGGAGTACAAATCTAGCTCTATGCATCTATTCAATAAAATTGGGGCTATTTCGAGCCCATTCAACCTAATTAACCATAGAGCATTTGAGGCCAATTTCAGGGACTTCAATAACAAGATATGATTTGGGGTAAAATCAAAAGATCGATATTCTATCATGAATTGATCCAATTCTTCAATTTGTAAAATTCCCTATGTGATTTGGGTAAAATTGAGACCCTAAACCAAATTTATGGCTCAATAGATTGTATAACATGTCCATGGCATAATTCACCCTACTTTTATAAAAAATGCAAACATGAAGGTAATCAAGTCATATATATGTGTCACAAGCAGCTCAAATGCTCTTCAATTACCTTAGTGATTGGACCCTATATCTAATATCTTAAACCCTAAGTTACCCTGTACCATTTAAATTCAACTCCAAACCCTATCCAATTTACATTAAACCTTAAGCCATAAGCCCTACCCAAACCTTTTAAATTATATACCCTAAACCCTGCACCAATAAATTTATCCCCAATTAACATCCTTTATATATATAGTAAGAATTAGGTTCATAGGGATGAACTTGGTTAAAATTGCATCACTCATTACGATAATTGACTTTGTAAGCTCAATTTGTGATGATGTGGGGGATAATTGATCCCAAATTCACATTTTGTAATAAAAAATATATGTTCAAGGCTCCCAAATTTGCCCCAATTGCCTACATGATTTTATAAATGTACCCTAAAACCTATACCCTAAGCCTTAATCCTAAAAAAGTTCTTAATCCCTAAACTCTAAACCACAAATATAAACTCTTTAAACCTTAAACCAATCATTTTAACCTAAATTAACATCATTTCTAAGCTAAGAATTAAGTTCACAGGGCTCAGTTTGGCCTAAATCACATGACTGATTACCCCATTTGACTAATTCAATTAATCTTCATGATGACATCTAGGGTATAATGGCAACCCAAAAACATATTTTATTATTAACGAATTATTATTATTTTTTGGGGCTTTGACGTGCTCATAGCTTCTTTCACCTAGTATTAGGAAAGGTCCCCATAGTCGTGCACCTTCACATTGGACATTAATTATAATCACTAATTCCTAAAACATAAATTCTAATCCCTAATCTATAAACCCTATGCACTAATTTGCCTTAATCCTCAATCCCTAATCCCTTATCTACATTAAGTATAATGCAATCACGTTATTTAATAACATGTTCATGTTATTGTTAACATAGGAAACACTCACTCCTCATTGCCAATTACCAATCCCATAGCTTATATTGACAACAATGCGATCACGTTATTATTGATATTAACTTCCCATTGTGTTGGGTGTGTTGGGACCTTGTGGAAAACATAACATGATCTCATTATTTAGTAACGTGATCACGCTGTTGTCGATATCAGCTTCCTAATAGGCTAGGTATGTTGAGACCTTGTGGAAAGCATAACACGATCACGTTATTTATAACATTATCATGCTATATAATGTGAGCATGTTATTATTATTTTAGTGATAAGATCACTTATCAATGACTATTTTTAGCCCAAATCGAGACTTCTATCTATATAAATGTTTTGTGAGATCTGTATACCTATGTACTTGACCCCACCTTTGAAAAGTTGTCAATCATCCCTTTTGATGGGTTTTAGATCACATTAAAATAAGAAGAGGAAGTTGTTGAATAAAAAAACACTAGAAGAATTAGAATATTTCAAAGAGAAACACAAGCTACTAATGTGAAAAGTTCATGGTAAACAAGGTACAAACCCTAATCTTGATGAACCAAATGCCATAGATAATGAGCCAATTGATGATAATGAATTAAGCAATGCTGAAATTGACTATAATCAATTGAATAATGTTGAAATTTACCATAATGAAATTAATAATAATGAAATTGACCATAATGAAATGAATAATAATGAAATTGAAAATAATTAATTAGTTAATTTCGAAAGTCCATATTCAAAGTTCCATGTTTTTTATTTTGTTGATGATGAGTCTATGTATGATGCTTCATCCCCCATAAATGAAGAAAATTTGATGGAAACAAATATTGATGAAATTAACCATCAAAAAAATTTCATGGAAATAGATAATGAAGAAATTAACAATGAAGAATTTAATGTCATCCCACCTCTAAACAATGGAAATAATAACAGTTTTTAAACACCCTCAACAAATTCCACCATTACCAACACATCCAAGAATTATGCATAGAAAAGACAAGTACTTAATTGAAGTCAATAAAAATATTTTAAAACCAATGCATACAAAAAATGTCTAATCACCATTCAAGAAGACTGGCTCAACAAATTTAGGATATTTACTTTCACAATTTGAAGTATGATATTCAAAGATGTCAATTATCTATTTCATTAATAAAATTGATTAAGATGAGACCAATAATGTACACATTAAGACTAATAACATCTAACATGGATAATGAAAATGATGAAATTGTTGAAAATCTACATGGTGTATATCATATTGTAGTCCCAAAATCATGCACCAAAGATTTTAATATTGCCCGACATATACTTACAATTTGTGTAGTGAGTGACATAATAGTGAAAAAATGAATGGTTTCAAAAACACGCCGAACACTTAATATAAATAGAAAAACAATAAGGAATGTAATTGAAAGACGTGAAAGATTTAATGAACCTAATACCAATAAGGTATGGGCATTCTTTGGTAGACTTCCACAAAAGTCAAGGCTCTATATGATACTCTCAAAGAGTTAATTGCTCAATTTTGGAAAGACAATACAAGATTTTCACCTAATGAAAAAGATGTTGTGAAAAGAAGTGTTGGTTCTCATAACCATGAATTGCATCCAAAAAATTTATCAGATATAAATCAAACACAATTTTACTCTAAATTTTTGGAAAAACATCCACAAATTTCTATTTGTCAAAGATATTTTGAGATGGCAAAACCTTTTTATGTTAATATAAATCACACACATGCCACTTGTTGTAGGCAACATGTTGAATTTTCAAAGCACTATGATGTTTTTTGCTATATTCATTGTACTTTGCATACTAACATTTTGAAGGAGTGTGGCATTGAATTACCACCAAAATCAGCTAAGGAATTTATTTCAACTATATTCTACAAAATCCCAGATGGGCAATTATTTTACAATAAATCACGTTTAAATGGAAATTACAACATTTGTGATGGATTGCCAATTTTTTTTAAAAATGTATCCATCAGGAGATTCCAAGTGCAATTAGAAATGAATTATTTGGTTTAAGAAAATATAAATTAGTGACTTATCAAATAAAATATGACAAATAATCTAAAAGGTGTGAGCTTGTTACAAAAAAAGTACCTATTTTGAAAATTTTGGTCAAATTTAGGGAGAAGATTATTATGACTATGCAAGGCACACACATAGGGCTAGATGGTTGGATGAATATTTTAATATATGCAAGGATACATTTAAACTTGGTTCCATTGTTTTTTTAGTTGATTTTTCATAGAATTACACATTCAAACCCCAAATGAAAGTTCAATCACAGTATTATAACTCTCACAAGTTGCCATATTTGAGCATATGACATTCATACATGTACTTGATAGATCACATTGTTCAGAGTATGTGCAAGGTTATTTTCATAAATTCTTTGAATAGTTGAGCCAGAGGAACATTACTTTCAATCAACATTACATTTGGTTAGACAATTGCATATCACAATTAAAAAATGCATGGATGTTTTATTAATTGAACATGATGCACATTACCATAGGTGTAGAACACATTTGGAGTTTCACTAAGGATGGCCATGGAAAAGAGGAGCATGATGGTGTTGTAGCATGTGTAAAAAGAGATATTACAAGGGAAGAGTTGAAATTTGAAGAGGATGTTCATTTGGTAGATACAAAAACTATGGTTGAATGGTGTAATGAGAACATGTGTCATGGTGCTCAACCAAATTATACTGTTCATAGACATTTATAGTTAATGGAGGAAAAAAACTTGGAAAAGTATGAGGATTATATGAATCTAACGAGTTCAAGTGACCTCCACTCATTTCATAGCTCAAATGCAAGTTATTGGACTATTCATATGAGATACTTGGCATGTTTTTATTTTGCATGTGTGGACTCTGTTTGGAATGAGTGTGAGTCACAAGAGTGGGTGGATGATTAGAGTTCCAAACCTCTGATTCCAATCAACACATATCAGGTTCCAACAACATTGCAACTTATAGATATGACATCATCAAATGGCTTTGATCATGTATCTGATCTAGTGCAGCTAGGTATAATATTTTTCATTATGTATAATTTATTCTCATTATTTATATATCTTCATATTATCGCTAAAAATTATTTTTTGAGATGTACAGGGCATGTTTTTATAGTTATTTTAGATGAGGATAATGAATAAGGCACTGCTTACTACTTGTGTCAGTGTGTAGAGAGAAATAAGAAATTGACAATTCAAAATTACAAGAACCAATATATACCTCTATCAGTACCTATGCAAATGACATTACAATAGAAATTCCTATGTCTATCTCAGCTCATAGAGAGGGAGGAGTGTTAGTACCAACCATCAACTGTTCATGTAAACAAGGTCGAGCACTTAGTTTTATATAAAGTACATCAAATCTTATATATGTAAACCAAAACAATCAAGAGAAGCACTTGTACATATAAAATATCTATCTATATAAGTACATGAATGCAATGACACATTATACCAAAGAAGAAGACAAGCATGCACGTGAAAATATAATTAGATCTAAAATTATAAGCCATCTATTGAAGTGTTAGATAGCAGCCGTGTACCAAAACCAAAATTAGAGGATTAAAACTATTAAATGGAATATATAATATACTAGTTTCTTTATACTTGTCAAGATTAAAACTGTCAAGATATTCAATTTATGCTATATTACATGTTGGACTATATTGGTTGTTGATTTATTACTTGTTTAAAAATAGGGGTTTGACTTAGGTCTAGACCCTCATAACTAATTCCTTTTGAATGAATTTTCAAGATTAACTTAGAGTATTTAGGGATATTTCAAATTGCGTTTTAAAAAGGTGGGCCTACATTTGATGGAGTAGAGTGATGAAATATGATTGGCTTCCTAGGATTATAGATAAATTAATGACTAATGATTTGGCCACACTATATATAAAGGGATACTCTAGATTGTAGGTGGGTATTGTTGTCCCATCAAGTAAATTCCTTTGCTTGATCTATTCACCAAATAGGATGTGTCATGTAAAATAGTTTAATTTTCCCACAAGTCCCTTGAGAGTGGACTATCACTTTCAAGGTTGTGATTAGGATACTAGGCTTATCAGCTAAAAGCAGGGATGTGGCCTTGATAGAGGATTGTTATAGAGGTGAGGTTGTTAATTAGGTGTAATAATTTGGTGTATGAGCACATGACCCCTACACTCATCATGGGCTAGGTGTACAAGCACATGACCCATACACTCATCATGGGATAGGTGTACAATCTCATGATGCCTTACCAATGAGGGTTAGATATTGGGATAATGGGGCTGTCAGGGCTTTTAGTTAGATAGGTATGCCACCATTGAGAGACTTTCCATGAGTGGTGGACACATTAACAATGATATATTTTTTATCTCTACTATATTAGGGTATTTTAGGATAGTTTGTACATGAGGTGGACACTCTACTACCATCACGAGAAAAATTGGGAAGAGTACAAATTGGAGGAGAACATTTAGTAAAATATCCTATGTCTAGGTTGCAATTATGGTAGGATGCGAACATTAAGTACAACCACCACCATAATATGTATATACTTACATTTAAAAACAAGCATAGGATAGAGGGTGAGGAGATGAAGTTTACGAGGAAATGAGGATGAGCATGCACTTGTTAGAGAGGAACCAACATGATAGGAAGAGAATGTTGAGATGAGGTCCAATTAGGAATTATACCTAGAATAACATGAAGTTACCCAAATAAAGTAGTGAGTTGGTTTATTTTTATTTACTTTCTATGTTAATTTGTAATTTATTACTCAGTTATTATTTCTTTATGTGATTAGAAATCTAATGTCTTCTCTTGTTATATGGTTTTAGAGTGAATCACTTAGTGGCAGAGCATGATCAAAGAAACTTTGGTTAGGATTTTTTAGGCGAGGATTATTTGAGCCTTGATAATATTTTGGTGGATGTGGTTCTCCATGTGTGAAAAAACAAACATGCATATGTTTTTATCCCTACTTATCATACATATACACGGAGTTCCCTCATAATAAGAGAGATAGTTGGCCTAGAGGAAAATGTGGCTGGTTTAGAGTCTCAAGTGAAGACTCTCAATGAGATTGTTAGGTCTAGGGGAGGTTAAGCTCCATCTAGCAAAAAAATAGTGGGAGGTACATCACCCACGTAGGTATAAGCAAGAGACACAAAAGTAGAGAAATCATATCCCACATCACTCATCGACATGTATATGTAAAAAAATGCAGTCATAACAAATGCAAAGAGCAAAACATATATGTAAACAATTTTTACCTCTGTATATGTAAATGATGTCATACTAATAGAGGTAGATGAAATTATGGATGGTCCCACATATGGATCCAAAAGTGAAAATAATAGCTGTGGCAAATTGAATGTTGTAACTTCTGGCTCTGACGATGAAGGAATCGTCACCTCCTATGACATAAAAAATTACGTATATATTATATTATTTTTATGTAAATTAATTATTAGATTAGAATTTAAATTTTCAAATATAACTTAAATTTAACATGACATTTCTATAAAATATACTTGCATCTGAGTGGTGACTAATGATTGCACACTAAATATGCATGCCAAAAACTCATCATTCATAAGAATATGATCTAAGTTATCTGAACCACTAATGCCATTCTCATCAAAAGGTCCCATGCACATATCTCCACATGAACTACAAGGGTGGAGTTGGTGTCGGGTAGCCTATGGTTTATCTATAGCATCACTCTGTGAAAGCCTACTTATATGGTTAACGAGTATATTGGTGAGTGAACTAAGACCATGGAGAGTGTCTATTTCCATGACCTACTAAACTATAGAGGGGATCTTAGGCTCAAGAGGATTTTGGATATGAATCCATGCAGGTTGATTAGGTGCTTGATGTGCACCTGGTTGATCATGTGCAAAGCCTTTTCCTCAACCTTGAAACTCACTAAAATCAAAATAATTGGGAATCCAATTGAGGACAAACTCATAGTAGAGTTTCCTTAAAAATATAAAGGGACCTCATGGTTGTTACATGGTGGATATTCAAAGACCATCCACCATCGATCCCAAAAATTGACCATGATTATGTTATGTACACAACAATGATAGGAAAATATTTGATAGTTATGAGAAAGGGGGCATTGGTGGCTGGGTCAATGAATAGGGTATAAATATTGGATTTTGAAATTCCAAATTCTTAACTTGAAGGGATGACTTTTTTTTAGTATAATAGGCCCTATAAGAATCTCTATATGAGGTTCATTGATAAATTTGACTCATTATCAAGTCAATTTGACCTAATAAGGTCTATAGGGAATCAAATAGCTGGGTGCAGTGGGGGTTGGTTGAACTGGGATCTCTCATTCTGTCAATTAGGTCTTCAATTTCAAGTTTGTTTTTGACAATATTGTCAATAAAAAACTCTTTACTACCAGGGGGTTTTGGAGAACTGTAGGAGGGTTAGGTGGAGGGATAGGAGGAACAATAGGATTTTGTGTAGGGTTAGGAGGAAGATCAATTAGAGGGTTTTTTGGAGGGTTGGGAGGGTTATTAGAAAAAAATCAAATTATAATTATAAAACATGGGTTAAATAATGAAAATTATGAAAAAATAGGGTTAAATAGAGAAGATTTTGATGACTTACCTCTCTTACGTGGTGGTATCATCGATCAACAGGCCTGTGGGGTGAATCCTGACACTTTTTGGCATTCATTTTCATTAAATGAGATCATAGAGCAAGTAATAAGGAAAGATGAATGCAAAATGAATATATTTTGTATTTGGGTTTCCCTATTTATTTTTTTGGGGACACAAGAAATGTGATCACATTATTAACATGATCACATTAGAATTAATAACATGACCATGTTAATATTTAATATAATGCAATTATGCTATTTAATAATGTGATCATGTTAGTAAATAATGTGATTGCTTTATGCTTTAAAAATCTTGAGCTTAAACTTAAGCAATGCAATCACGTTAATTAAATAACATGATCACGTTCTGATAAATGTCCACAAGATTGTCCCCCAACTCCGTGCACTTACCCTACTATCTATAAGGGTTTTAGACACTCAGACCCTATTTACAACACTCAGATCTACTTCCACACTAGTTTTCAGGCTCCTGATCATCTGTCTCAGTCAATTTTTAGCTAAGTACTTATTTGTGTCATTCATTTCTATTTTTATAACTATCATATTAGGTTAATTCTTGTACAAATCAGTAGCTCTATTTATTACATATTTATATCTTGATTTATTAAACTCAGACCCTTTAACAACCTAGGGCTTAAACTCCATAAACCCTTAAAAGTTAAATCATTTAGTGAACCTGACTTACTTCGAATACTACCCAAAACCCCAGACCTATATGCTCTTAAGGTTTGTATCCTTTTATTTTTATACTTAAAATTTAATTCCAAAATCTTAGATCTGATTTATTATTTTATTTTGGCAATCTTTAATAGATTAAAGTTATAAAAAGGCTCAAAATATATAACATTTTACTTTCCTTTATAGTAACAATTAGGTTCGCAGGGCTCAATTTGGCCCAAACCACATCACTAATTGCCCCAATTAATTAATTTACTCAATCTATGGTGACTTGGGGGCCAATTTAGTCCAAAATCATATTTTATAGTCACAAAAATGTTCAAGGAGCTTAAATTGGCCCCAATTGCCTTTGCAATTAAACCTATTCACCCTAAAACATAAACGCTATGTCCAATAACACATTGTGGTCACAAATAGGTTCTATCAAGTCAAATTATCTTCAATTACCTTCATGATTGGACCCTAAACTTTAAACCCTATGTCATTATATACCTTAAACCATAAGCCTTAAACCCTAAAACCTAAATTTTAAACCCTAAAAACAAAACGATTCAGCCCTAATTAACATCAACAATAAAAATTAGGTTCAGAAGGCTCAATTTGACCCAAATCACATCATTCATTGCCCCAATTGACTGATTTAGTCAATATGTGGTGACCTAGGGGCCAATTGAGCCCAAAATCATATTTTGTAGTCACAAATAGGTTCAAGGAGCTAAAATTAGCCCAAATTGCCTTTACGATTACACCCAACCCATCCCAAAACATAAACCCTATGCCCAAAAACATATTGTGGTCACAAATCTAGGTTTAATCAGCACAAATTAACCTCAATTTCCTTCATGATTGGAATCTAAAACTTAAACCCTATCTCGTATTGTTCTCATTTGACATTATGGTAATTCTATGTATGTGGTAATTCTATGTACATAGTACTACCACGTACACGGTTCTTTAACTTGCCATTTCAAACACATGCCTTAAGGCTCGAGAATGGCTTGGATTCTTGAGCCTCAGGCATGAACCTACAACACACATCCAAATGCATGTTTTCTATCAAAAATTAAAAAATGCAACTTCACCCATGCTAGACACTATCCATTTTAGTGAATTTTTCCTTGAAAATAATACTGCAACATAGATTAAGTATCCTCTTTCTATATATGTGATTTTTTAATATTTAGATTGCTTTAAGGTTGTTATTCAAATATTTATTGACTAGGTATGTTTTTCTAGTGCTATATGACACGATTATTCATGTTCGTCTTTGTTTATGTATCTTTTGATTTGTCGATCCAAACAGGAAAAAAAATATATGGTTGCAAACTAGACCTAATTCTATACACATTACAAAAAATAAAAATCTAATTTTTGATATTTTTAAAGGTAGTTACGGGGTGTATGATTTGTTATACATTTTTTAATCATATTTCAGGATATACTAACTTTTTAAATTAGTAAAAAAAATCATTAATTAATTTTAAAAAATAGGTTGCAAACTAGATGATCTTACCTAGCTTTCTACCAAGGCGTTTAAATAAAAATCAAACAATGCTAAAAAATGGTGGGGGTGCACAAACAACTATCTAGCATGATTTTTATAAAAAACAATACCATTTATTTGATTTTCTAATGTTTGACCTAGTTATACTTAACCATTTCAAAAAAAAAATTAGTACTTTAGAAACTACACTCAAAATGTCACAATTCATCTTGCTATAATATCTTTAAATTATGATTGTAGCTATCTCAAATAATCTATACAAATCAAGATTTCATTTTTTTTAAGAAAAAAATGTTTACTTAAGACCCCCTTTTGCCCCACCAATTCCTTGCAGTTACCCACCTTCATAAATAATATTTCAAGAATATGATGATTGGATCCTAATCTTCTCTCTATGTGTTTCCACCTTTGTATTTATTAAGTTTGCTTACTCATTTGTAGATAAACTAAGTATTATCTCTTCTTTGTATTTATGCAATCACACTACTTTTTTGAATGTACTTTATATATTTAACATAACTTTAAATTTTAATTCATAATAATCATTTATCTGAGTTTTTAATTAATTAACCTACTCTAAAATAATTGTATCCATCCTTGTGCATAGGCTATTCTACCTCTTTAAACTAACAATCCCCATTCTAAAATGGTTAAACAAAAACACGAAAACACTAAAAATCATTTTTTATATAATATAAAACTTATATGAATAAATATCTATAAGGTATACCAAAATTCCACCTCAAAAAATGACTTCATTTCGATTTAACAATCAACCAATATGCACATTTGAAGAACGTGCCTAAGAAAGGCCTAGAGGCTCCCATATATATATATATATATATATATATATATATATATATATATATATATATATATATATATATATATATATATATATATATATATTTGGAAAGAGTAGACATACAGACTTTTTTCAAGGAAATACCAAATTTTTTAAAAAAGGGCACCAACGTCTACCTTATAAATCAAATAATATGCCACTTTGAAGGTTGCATTAATGGAGTTCCTTACAAATGGTTAAATATATATTTATTGGGTATGATTTCTTGCCACGCCTTATCAAAACTACAACAATCTAACTTTGGAGTATAAATCCAAAAAAAGGGACCTTGTGGGGTTCTATAAATTATATAAAATGTTACGTGGCGTAAAAAATGCAAGGGGTTTCATCTTCATGGGAGGACTCAAATGGCCTATAGAGTTTTTAGTGTTGGTGGAGAACTAGGGCGCCCTCTAATACGTTTATAGGGCTAGGAAAAGGGTTGGCACCACCTCCAAGAAGTCTTAAGGTCCATGTTGGTCATGTTGGGAGAAAGTGGTAGGTAGAATGAACATGCGCTGAGCAGTGGTGGGTTGTGATGGAGGGTGACTTGTAAACATGGGAACGGCAAGGTTGGTCCTCTAAAGGCATACAAAACTTAAACAAATAGATCCATTGGAGATCTATAGGTTCTAGCAGCATGATTTAGTTTTTGAAAATTATCACTATCTTGTAATTGAGAAAAAATTGCATAAAATTTAGGGTCACTATGTGGACTCTTGATCCATCATGATTCTTTATAGGAACTAAACCTTCAAGTGCTCACCAAAACAATTTTGTTTCAGGGAAAATTGTGAATGTTTTTTTTGAAATGAAAAAAAAATCCTTACTTTTGTAAAAACCATTGCCATTTCTTAGAAAAATAAATAAAAATTGAAAAAATAAAATACAATTAAAACTTAAGAAAGAGATAACTATATGAAAAATATGATTTGGTATTTAATATTCATAATAATAATTATAAAGAAAATTGACTCTAATATTAAATAAAAAATAGAGAAATAATATAAAAAAAAAACTCTTCAACACATATCATCTTTTTAAAATAATAATATTCCTTAAATAAATAAATGACAAATAAAAATAAATTATATTAAAAAATATATCATTGTTTTTAACCACGGATGGAAAAATTATTTATACATTAAACAAGAGCTAATTCACTTCTTTTATTAGGAAAAATAAAAATAAAAAATCTAATTACACTATAAAAAAATTGACTTCTTATTGAATAATATATAATCCTAATTCTATTCTAAAGCTAATAATTTATGTATTTTCTAGATTTATTATAAATGTCATATAAATAATAAATCGGGCACGAATATAAACTTGATAACCATCAATACATTAAAGAATTCCTTAAATTCATTTCCACCAACCATAAATTTTATTCTCAATTGAAATGTGTTCTATGGCTTATTTGGGAATAAGGACAAACCTTGTGGTCTATTTAATAATGATTTCGAGGGACTCATAATTTTTTATATTTAATCATTTAAACATGGGGCTAACATCGGCAATAGTGGTGTGTTATACTATTTATGTTTAGGTTAGATAAAATATTAATATTTTATATTAAGAGCTAGTCAATATTATAAATAATATTGTAAATTTATTTTTTCTAAATAAATTTCGAATGATTGGGACTGAGTAATTAATTAATTTGAATTGAAACATTTTAGTATTTATAAATGGTTGAATTTTGAAAAAATTATTTTGGCAATTTAATTGATAGTTCGAAGAAGAATATGTCTTTCACAAATCTAAATTTCACCAATTTATTTCAGTGAATTGACATGGGAAGAATTTGGCAATGCATATATTTTGTAGGGCTCAGTGATAACTTACATTCATTTGAAAGTGTGGCAAGGAGTTTTGTTATCTGTGTGGTGGTGAGGGTAACTCATCTCCTCAAGTCGTGTCTAATAAACTACAACAATATCAATTTTTGTAACTTATGTCATTATGAAGATGGATCCTCATAAAACAATTTTTGAGAAGTTACATGAATGTGTTAGATAGGGCACTCCTACTGTATGTAGGTGTAAGGGCCATTTTGTTGGCTAATAAATATCATTTAATATTTTTCAAGTTTTATTAGATTGTTTATATCTATTTATCAAGGCAAAATTCTTTTTAGGTATCTGATATAGAGAGTCAAGTGGTTAAGGTCAGGATTGTGTCACAGGTAACTTTGATGATATAGATGCCCTTCATTCGCGGTTGTTTACTCGAAGGAACTCATTGATTTAGATGTACACTTACTCATCATTGTAATCCTCTATATGTTTATTTCAAAAGTATGGGTCGAGACACTGATATTCTATGTAATTCAGGGATTCTATGTGAATGTTCCCTGTTGAGACACACACAAAAAAAAATCTTATTAACTTGTTTATTTAATTTTATGAAAGATGAAAAAAATCATTACAAATAAAGATTGTAGAGACAACTTGGTTAAAAAGAAGGAAAATGTGGTAATCGACAAAAGTTGAACTCTTATTAATAAGATTTCATGCCTCTTAAATAATTGTTTTTTGAATAATGGAGATTGAGGTTTAGTAATTATTTTTTTAGTCAGGATTGTGTCATAGGTAACTTTGATGATATAGATGCCCTTTATTCGCGGTTGTTTACTCGAAGGAACTCATTGATTTAGATGTACACTTACTCATCATTGTAATCCGCTATATGTTTATTTCAAAAGTATGGGTCGAGACACTGATATTCTATGTAATTCAGTGATTCTATGTGAATGTTCACTGTTGAGACACAAAAAAAAAAATCTTATTAACTTGTTTATTTAATTTTATGAAAGATGAAAAAAATATTACAAATAAAGATTGTAGAGACAACTTGGTTAAAAAGAAGGAAAATGTGGTAATCGACAAAAGTTGAACTCTTATTAATAAGAATTCATGCCTCTTAAATAATTGTTTATTGAATAATGGAGATTGAGGTTTAGTAATTATTTTTTTAGTCAGGATTGTGTCATAGGTAACTTTGATGATATAGATGCCCTTTATTCGCGGTTGTTTACTTGAAGGAACTCATTGATTTAGATGTACACTTACTCATCATTGTAATCCGCTATATGTTTATTTCAAAAGTATGGGTCAAGACATTGATATTCTATGTAATTCAGTGATTCTATGTGAATGTTCCCTGTTGAGACACACACAAAAAAAAATCTTATTAACTTGTTTATTTAATTTTATGAAAGATGAAAAAAATCATTACAAATAAAGATTGTAGAGACAACTTGGTTAAAAAGAAGGAAAATGTGGTAATCGACAAAAGTTGAACTCTTATTAATAAGAATTCATGCCTCTTAAATAATTGTTTTTTGAATAATAGAGATTGAGGTTTAGTAATTATTTTTTTAGTCAGGCTTGTGTCATAGGTAACTTTGATGATATAGATGCCCTTTATTCGCGGTTGTTTACTCGAAGGAACTCATTGATTTAGATGTACACTTACTCATCATTGTAATCCGCTATATGTTTATTTCAAAAGTATGGGTTGAGACACTGATATTCTATGTAATTCAGTGATTCTATGTGAATGTTCCCTGTTGAGACACACACAAAAAAAAATCTTATTAACTTGTTTATTTAATTTTATGAAAGATGAAAAATATCATTACAAATAAAGATTGTAGAGACAACTTGGTTAAAAAGAAGGAAAATATGGTAATCGACAAAAGTTGAACTCTTATTAATAAGAATTCATGCCTCTTAAATAATTGTTTTTTGAATAATGGAGATTGAGGTTTAGTAATTATTTTTTTAGTCAGGATTGTGTCATAGGTAACTTTGATGATATAGATGCCCTTTATTCGCGGTTGTTTACTCGAAGGAACTCATTGATTTAGATGTACACTTACTCATCATTGTAATCCGCTATATGTTTATTTCAAAAGTATGGGTCGAGACACTGATATTCTATGTAATTTAGTGATTCTATGTTAATGTTCCCTGTTGAGACACACACAAAAAAAAATCTTATTAAATTGTTTATTTAATTTTATGAAAGATGAAAAAAATCATTACAAATAAAGATTGTAGAGACAACTTGGTTAAAAAGAAGGAAAATGTGGTAATCGACAAAAGTTGAACTCTTATTAATAAGAATTCATGCCTCTTAAATAATTGTTTTTTGAATAATGGAGATTGAGGTTTAGTAATTATTTTTTTAGTCAGGATTGTGTCATAAGTAACTTTGATGATATAGATGCCCTTTATTCGCGGTTGTTTACTCGAAGGAACTCATTGATTTAGATGTACACTTACTCATCATTGTAATCCGCTATATGTTTATTTCAAAAGTAGGGGTCGAGAGACTGATATTCTATGTAATTCAGTGATTCTATGTGAATGTTCCCTGTTGAGACACACACAAAAAAAAATCTTATTAACTTGTTTATTTAATTTTTTGAAAGATGAAAAAAATCATTACAAATAAAGATTGTAGAGACAACTTGGTTAAAAAGAAGGAAAATGTGGTAATCGACAAAAGTTGAACTCTTATTAATAAGAATTCATGCCTCTTAAATAATTGTTTTTGAATAATGGAGATTGAGGTTTAGTAATTATTTTTTTAGTCAGGATTGTGTCATAGGTAACTTTGATGATATAGATGCCCTTTATTCGCGGTTGTTTACTCGAAGGAACTCATTGATTTAGATGTACACTTACTCATCATTGTAATCCGCTATATGTTTATTTCAAAAGTAGGGGTCGAGACACTGATATTCTATGTAATTCAGTGATTCTATGTGAATGTTCCCTGTTGAGACACACACAAAAAAAAAATCTTATTAACTTGTTTACTTAATTTTATGAAAGATGAAAAAAACCATTACAAATAAAGATTGTAGAGACAACTTGGTTAAAAAGAAGGAAAATGTGGTAATCGACAAAAGTTGAACTCTTATTAATAAGAATTCATGCCTCTTAAGTAATTGTTTTTTGAATAATGGAGATTGAGGTTTAGTAATTATTTTTTTAAAAATGGGAATCGAGATTTAGCTCAGTGACCCTTGTTGTTTCAGCACTATTAGGGGAGCTCTTTCTACCTAGCTAGCTTTGTAAATATAAGGGTAATTGGTCTCAACTCTCAACTCTCAACTCTATCAAGGCGAGGTCCTTCTATCGCATTCACTGTGTAAATGTAAAGACCAATTATATAATTAAGACCTAAGGATATTGACCCTGAATAAACGCTGAGAAATCATTCGAACCCCACCATTAAATCTCACCCCCTTAACTGCTTCTTAAATAATTATTGCTCTGAAGTCTTCGAATAAAACAATTCTTTTTGAAAAGTGGGAATAAGAAAAAATATATATATATATCTTTATAAAAAAATAAGATCTTTAATTCTTTTAATAATGAATCACAATTAATAATTCGAAATACATGATCTTAAAATCTCATATAAAATTGACCACCAAAGATCTTATTTTCATTCTTATCAAGAAGATTCCGTTTGTCTTTATTCAACATCAGTTATAAAAGTCGGTGACACGTCGTGGACGGGAAAATTCCTTCCCGCACTTTGAACGCGGTTCTGATATCTTTATGCTGACCGTCCACGCTGTTTCCTCCACACCATTTTACAACCTTATCCCATGCATTGCCGCCTGTTTCCTCCGCTTCTTCTCTTTCTTTACTACCTCTTAGTAAGTTCGAACCCTTTGCCTTCAAACCCTGCGTCTGCCATAAACAACATCCGCTGTTTTTTTTTGCTCTTTCAGCTTAGTTCGGCTCGTTGGAAATTGTGGGGATTGTCGGTATGGGAGGTGGTGGTAAAATCATGCTGTCCAAAAAGTTTTTCAAAAGAAAATGCTTTTTTTTTTTAATCGGTGTAGTTTTATTTTTGAAGTGCGAGATGGTGCATCCAAAAATGTTTTGTATAAAAAGCAGATAAAACTTCTTCAGGGCCGTATTTTGTCATTTGACACTGTAGAAGATGGCAAAATAATTTTGTCAAATCGTTTGAGTTGTCTTCAGGCACTCATCATTTTGGATGATGTGGATCACACCGACCAACTCGATGCTCTTTTACCAAATATTAACAGCCTTGCCTCTGATAGTCTTGTTATTGTCACATCTCACGAATTGGGTGTCCTTATGTCATGGGGAATCTCCTGAAATTATCATATGCCTGAAATGAAACGGTCACATGCCGAGTAACTTTTTTGCTAGCATGCTTTCTTGAGACCCTCTCCACTTGTTGGATTTAAATGTTTGGTTGAAAAGTTCCTAAATGCTTGCAATGGCTTACCTTTGTCCCTTAAGGTATTAGGAGGACAATTATATGGCAAAGAGTCCAAAGATTTTTTGGAATCTACATTAAATAAAATCTCAAGAATATTCCCTGCTGACATTAAACAAAGCTTACAAATAAGCTACTATGCGCTAGATAAAGAAGAGAGACAAATATTCTTGGATGTAGCTTGCTTTTTCATTGTACAATAAATAAGTTTGGCCATTACAATATGGGATGGATTTGGGTGGAGTGGTCTACATAGTTGGGAAACACTCATGAACTAGTGTCTTGTGGAGAAGGATAACAACTGCATAAAAATGCATGATCACTTGCGTGACATGGGAGGGGAATTTGCAGCTGCACACTCCCCTCATCGTTTTGTTGATAACTGATGCTGTTATGTCCAGTGCTTTCCATGCATGATATAGAGGACCAGTTTGCTTTCAGTTTGTTTGAGTTAAATTTAGACAATGAGTTAATATTTATAATTAATCTTTGTTTATATGGAGTGAACCATGTATGCATGTTTAAAGAACCATACATGCATGTTTATAACTATTTTTAGACTGTTGTTTGAACAGCCGATTAAACTCCTCTACGCTAAGTGCTCCATGCTATTTAATTAGTTGCATCTTTAATATTTTATGACTTGAAAAAATTGTAATAGATATATCAGAAATAATACAGAGTATTATTGCGTATTTTTGGCTTGTCTCTGTTGTAATTATTTTGTTTTAATTTACTGTTATTTTTTTATGCTGATATAATTGGTTTATCAGCTAGTTGGGCTTGGATAAAATCTACATCTGGTTTTAGAGCAGGTATTTTTCTTTTGGGTTAAAGATTTAGTAGTTGGAATTTTGTCAAAGATTTATCATGTCAAATTCTTACTCCTTGCCCATTCCAAAATTTGATGGAAATGAGTATGTTTATTGGTGTATGAAAATGATAACTTTTTTGATAGGAAAAATTTGTGGGAGATTATTGAATTAGGTTATGCAGAGCTAGCTTATTTCGTATTCAAATAGCTCTAGATAAGAGCCTATTTCCACAATTGTAGGAGCAAAGATAGCAGATGATGCTTGGAAGACTCTAAAAGAAGTTTACCAAGATAGTGATCAATTCAAAGTTGTCAAGTTACAGACATTGAAGAGAGAATTTGAGAATTTGAAGATGCAAGAAGCTGAAAGTGTGAGTACCTATTGTGTCAGAGTAAAAGATGTGGTCAATAGATGGATACACTTGGTGAAATTGTGAAAAATGAGGTTGTGATCAAAAATGTGTTGAGGACTCTCACACCAAGGTGGAACCATGTTGCCATAATCAGAGAAGAAAGCAAGAATTTGTCTACCCTTCAATTTGATCATCTAGTTGGATCGTTGATGTCTCATGAAGAAAGATTGAGAGATTCATTTGGAGAAAGTGATAAGAAAGATTTCTCCTCCAAATTACAAATCACAAAGAATGAAGATGCCAATAGTAGCTTCAAAGTAATCAAGGCCAAGGTAGAGGTCAAAATCAGAATTACTCAAGAGGAAATAGAGGTAGAGGTGGTTTCTAAGGAAGAGGCCAATTTGATAAAAGAAATATCCAATGTTATCATTGTAACATGTATGGCCACTTTAATTACGAGTGTAGATTAAAAGAAGGTAATAATGATAAAAGCATTCATTATGCTCAAGAAGGTGATGAGAATCCTCCAGATAATTTATTTTTATCTTATGAGAAAGCTGAAAATATTTCTAAAGGTGTTTGGTATTTAGATTCAAGATGTTCTAACCACATGTCAGGGAATGAAATTTTTTTCTATAATGGATGAAAGTTTTAAATCCAAGATCAAACTTGGTGATGACAAATCATTGGAGGTTGCTGCAAAAGGAGCTATGGAAGTCCATACAAAAGAAGGTATGAAGAGTGTTAAAGACATTTATTACACTCCAAAATTAAAGCATAATCTGTTGAGTGTTATAAAATTATGTGAAAAAATTATAAAGTTGTATTTGAAAATCAACAATGTATAATTTATGATAAAAATCAAGGAAATACGGTGGTAACAGTTGTGCCTATGACAAGGAATAGGATGTTCCCATTGAAGTTCGGTGAACAAAATAGGAGCCTTGTCAATATGACATATGATGATACAAGTTGGTTGTGGCGTCTCATGTATGGGCATTTAAATTTTCATAGTGTGAAGATTCTAACATCAAAAGAATTCATTTCCGGTTTGCCTAAGGTTGAAGAGCACAAGGAAGTTTGTGAAGGATCTGCTAAAGGAAAACATGCAAGAGAGAAATTTCCAAAAGGCAATGCATGGAGGGCCCATTATCCAATCTAGTTAGTTCATTCAGACATTTGTGGTCCTATGCAGACAAAAAGTTTGGGTAAGTCATCATATTTCATTACTTTTATTGATGATTAATCACGACAGTGTTGGGTTTATTTTTTGAAGACCAAAGGTGAAGCTCTTGAGAAATTCAATAGGTTTAGAGCCCTTGTAGAAAATGATAAAGGGTGCAAAATCAAATTTTTAAGGACTGATCGTGGAGGAGAATTTTGTTCAAAAGTCTTTCAAGGTTATTGTGATATGCATGGCATTAGAATACAACTCACCACTGCATACACACCTCAACAAAATGGTGTAGCTAAAAGAAAGAATCATACAGTGGTGGAGATGGCATGAAGTATGCTACAAAAAAAGGGATTAAACAATTCTTTTTGGGGAGATGCAGTTGCTATAACAGTATATATTCTCAATCAGAGTCCCACTAGTGCACTTGATAGGATGACTTCGTATGAAGCATGTTATGAGAAAAACCCAAATGTTAATTATTTTAAAGATTTTGGTTGTTTAGCTTATGTTCATGTTCCTGATCAAAAGAGACAAAAGTGAGATCCTAAAACTGAATCATGTATTTTTGTTGGATATAGTGAGGAAAGCAAGACTTACAGGTTATATAATCCTCTCACTAATAGGCTTATTGTGTCAAGAGATGTGATTTTTGATGAAGGGGGAGTTTATGGTCATCAGAAAGGCCATATGGAGAAGTCAAAATCTATTTTAAATGAAGTTATTATGGATGATATTGATCATGGGCAACGCACTAATATTTGTGTTCCAAGTGCTACAAATCCACCAAGTAACCCTTCATCTAGTTGTTCAATTCCAAGTGTGAGTCTAGATTCAAGTTCTAGTTCTACAAGGAATGTAAGAAGATTGAATGACATTTATCAAAGGAGTTCAAATTAAGCACATGAAAAAAATTCAAGAGGTGAGACACTGAATTTTTCTTTACTTACCAAGGTTGATTTTGAACCATCATGTTTTGAAGATGCATTTACTAATAAGGTTTGGATGCAAGCAATGACAAAAGAGATGGATTCTATTCACAGGAATGACACTTGGGAGCTTACAAAGCTCCACATGACAAGAAGAAGATTGGCACCAAATGGGTCTACAAGACTAAGTGTAACAGTGATTGAAGTGTTGAAAGGCATAAGGTGATATTAGTTACTAAAGGCTTCACATAGAAGTATGGCATTGATTATGAAGAGACATTTTCACTAGTAACAAGACAAGAGACCATTAGAATGCTAATTTCATTAGCAACTCAAAATAATTGGAGCATCCATCATATGGATGTGAAAAGTGCCTTCTTGAATGGGTACTTAGAAGAAGAAGTATATGTGAAATAGCCATAAGGTTTTGAAGTGCAAGGAAAATAAAATCATGTCTACAAGTTGAAGAAGGCTTTGTATGGCCTCAAACAAGCACCAAGAGCATGGTATGCTGGGATTGATGGATATTTTCAAGATAGTGGCTTTCAAGGAAGTAAGAGTGAACCTACCCTTTTCTACAAACAAGAAGGTAATGATATTCTAATTGTAAATTTGTATGTTGATGACTTATTGTATATGGGTAGCAGTTCTATGATGAAGGATGAATTCAAAGTTTCCATGATGAATGAATTTGAGATGAAAAATTTAGGCCTCATGAAATATTTTTTAGGAATGGAGGTTTATCATAGGGAGAATAAGTTTTTTATTTTTCAAACAAAGTATGTTAAAAATATGCTGAATAAACTTGATATGGTTGATTGTAAACTAGTCTCCACTCTAGTTGCTCATGGAGTTGTGTTGTGTAGAGATGATGGTACTGAAAGAGTTGATGAGACAGCCTACAGAAGTATTGTCAGAAGCTTAATGTTTCTAATTCACACAAGACCTGATATTTCTTATTTAGTTTCACTTATTTCAAGTTGCATGATAGAACCATCAGATATACATATGAAGGCAGTCAAGACAATTTTGAGGTATGTGAAAGGCACTCTAGATTTTGGTATTCATTACTACACTTCTAAAAGATTCAATCTTGTTGGTTTTAGTGATTCTGATTGGGGAGGTAGTTTGGATGACTGAAAGTCAACATATGGGAGTTGTTTTTCTTTTGGTTCCAGTTTGATTACTTGGAGCTCAAAGAAGCTAAGTATAATTGCCCTTTCTTCTACAGAAGCAGAGTATGTTGCAGTCACTTCAACAAGTACACAAACATTATGGCATAAAAAACTTCTTGAAGAAATTGGAGAGATTCAAGTTTAGCCCACATTTATTTTTTGTGATAACATTAGTGCTATTAAATTGGCCAAGAATCAAGTCCATCACAGCAGGACAAAACATTTTGATTTAAAGCATCATTTTATCCAAGATTTAGTGTAGATGAAGGTAGTATAATTGAAATACATCAACACTAGAGAATAGTTGACAGATATCTTCTGAAAGCAGTTGCAACAAATCAGTTTTTGACACTCAGAGATCAGATTGTAAGCCCTCTCAGCATCAAGGGGGAGTATGTTGATAACTGATGTTGTTACTATTGATCACTGATGTTGTTACATCCAGTCCTCTCCATGCATGATTTAGAGTACCAATTTGCTTTCAGTTTGTTTTAGAGTTAAATTTAGACAATCGGTTAATATTTATAATTAGTCTTTGTTTATATGGAGCGAACCATATATGCATGTTTAAAGAACCATACATCCATGTTTATAATTATTTTTAGACTATTGTTTGAACAACCGGTTAAACTCCTCTAAGTCAAGCGCTCCATGCTATTTAATTAGTTGCATCTTTACTATTTCATGACTTGAAAAAATTGTAACAGATATATCAGAAATAATACATAGTATTATTGCATAATTTTAGCTTGTCTCTGTTGTAAGTGTTTTATTTTAATTTACTGTTATTTTGTTATGCTGATATAATTGGTTTATCAACAAGTTGGGCTTGGATAAAATCTGCACATTTTTGGATGTCAAATTAGATTCTCAACATGCGACACATTCACAGGGGAGGTTAACATTCGTACGCAACTTTCTCAAATTGTTGGTATATGGGAATTTACGGGACCCCCTTATGGAAACTTTATCATATTGACTATTGGTAGAAGGTTGCCAAAATCTTAGATTTCTAGACATGATGGAAAACATAACGAAGTTGGAGTTTGTGAACCTCAGACATTGTGAGAAGTTGGAAGAGCTACCTCATCAAATCATAAATTAGTCGTCCCTACCAAATTTGGATATAAATGGTTGTATCAACTTAAGGGAAGTACCAGTTAACATTTGTAGACTATGGAATTTGGAAATGCTAAGAATTGGGAGTCTGTTGTTGACAAGCTTGCCATGTTCTCTTGGAAACTTGTCCTCCTTGACTGAGCTGTATATTTCAGAGTATGAGAAGTTGGAATGGTTACCTCACTCTATGGGGTGCCTTAACCTCTTAAGGGAACCAACCATAAAGAAATTAGGAGTCAGAGAATTGCCATATAATGCGAGGTCATCTTCTTCAATTTCCAATCTCAAGGAATTCAAAAGGGACACACAAGTGTCTGAGATATTAGTTTACCATGTTTGTTGTCCTGCCCCCCAAACTTTGAGTCTTGTAGAAAATGACCTTTTAATGGAGGTTAATAGGCTACCTACATCACTCAACTCCATTTGGCTAGAGAAATGTAAAATGTCGAAGAACATTAGGGGTGTTGATGGGCTCTAAACCCTGTTAGAGACTAGAGATAATTTCTCCACTTATTGTTAACTGCCTGTTCCACCTCCCTCTCTTATTCGCTCCTTCTCATGCATGCAATCTACATGCTCAGTAGTTAACATTCAGTTTGTTCAAGCAGTTAAATAATTAGTTTAGTCTTAGTTTGCATGCAAACACTGTAGTTAATCTTTAGTTGTTATTCAGTTATGTTTGCTTTCAAAATCTATTTAAAGAATCCTTGGGCACAGTCTTGTAACACAGAATCAAGAAGATCAATAAAAATATTTTTTCCGTGATTATCGTAGCAATTTGAGTGTGCCTCATAATTTATTTTTTTTATATTTTCTTTATTTCCTGCAAATTGGTATCAAAGCCTTGTTTGAGAGAGTGCCAAGTTGGTATTTATGCGTAGTGCAGGTGTGTTGAAGCGCAGGGATATGGTGACTTCAAAGGTATTCATTCGCAAAGAAGGTGAAATGACTTCTGGGTGTGTAGATAGTACATGTAAAAGATTGGCCACGGCAAGATTTCTTATCTGCTAGCTAGATAAGATGACAGAACAAATCTGATCTTCTCTGCTTACAATTTGCATATGCAAAAATCTTGTAATATTCTGCCATGGAGCACAATAGTTACGACTCACTTGTAATATTCTGTAGATCATGTTTTTCAACTGACAAAGTCCTAGGAAGCAGCCAACCTATGTAGCATTTCCACGTACGAAGCGCAGGCAGATTGTAGGAGTCTAAATCAGACTGTCTTCAAGTGTCTACAAAGAAAGCGACAGAGCTGAAGAGGAAGACAAAAGCCTTTGGTTGATGCCTGCCAGAGAGTTTCCAAGCTCACATGAAGCCAAGAGCGTAGGAAGTCACCTAAAAGAAAGTACAGCCTAGAAATTTAAAGAAGTTGCTGTTCATTTTGAAAGGTTTAGCGTGAGATATGGCAACAAATAACAGTATTTCTCAGCCTCAAATTCTCATTTTCAATGGTAAAAATTATGGTTTTTGGGCAATTAAAATGAGAACATTGTTTTGCTCACAAGATGTTTGGGATTTGGTAGAGAATGGTTTTGTAGAACCACAGGATGAGGTTGCCCATTAGGCATTAACTCAAGCACAAAAGGAAGAGCTTAAAGAGAACAAGAAAAAAGATGCAAAAGCTCTATTTCTAATCCAACAAGAATTGGATGAATCTATTTTTTTCAAAGTTGCAATAGCAACGAGATCCAGATTGGCATGGAAAATCTTGGAGACTACCTATAAAGGTAATACAAAGGTGAAAATTGCTAAATTGCAATCTCTTAGGAGAAACTTTGAATATTTGCAAATGAATGATTCAGAGTCTATAGACCAGATTATAGGTCAAGTATTGAATATAGTGAATCAAATTAGATCTAACAGAGAAACAATAACAGATCAGAAGATCATAGAAAAAATACTTAGGAGTTTACCCAGTAAATTTGATGCAATAGTTGTAGCTATTGAGAAAACCAAGGATTTGGAACAGTTATCAGTAGATGAATTAATGGGTTCTTTATTAACACATGAATCCATAATGAATAGGAATAACAATACTTCTCTTGAGAATGCTTTCAAGTCTCAGTTATCATTTGGCAGAGGAAGAGGAAGAGGAAGGTCAAACTTCAGAGGAAGAGGTAGAGGCAGAAATGGAAGGAACAATCCAGATCAAGGTGAAAAAAAAATCAAAACTATCACAATAGAGGATGTGGCAACAATCATTTCTAGCAAAGTTTACAGAGGTTTGATAAATCTAACATTCAGTGTTATTACTGCAAAAAATATGGAAATTATGCAAGTGAATGCAGAAAGAAATAAGGAGATGTGGACAAGCAGAATGCTAATTACACAAATGAATCTAGTTCTAATTCTAGAAGCTTATTTCTCACTTGTCATGTTACTCAAGAAAATGCTAGAGATATTTGGTTCTTAGATAGTGGATGCAGTAATCATATGACAGGGAATAAAGAATTCTTTGCTAGTCTTGATGATTTCATAAAATCTGAAGTGAAATTAGGAAATGAGAACAAAGTGGATGTAATGGGTAAATGAGTAATAAATGTTTTAGCAAAAAATGGTGAAAGAAGGTTTACTCTTGATGTTTATTTTGTACCTGGACTAAAGCATAATCTTATGAGTGTTAGACAGTTAGTATAAAAAGCTTATAGAGTATCTTTTATGGATAATGTTTGCATAATACTGGACAAGTTTCCAAATGACAGGTTGATAGGAAAAGTGGAGATGACTAAGAATCAGATGTTCCCTCTTCGAATTCAGTGCATCCAAAGAGAAGAGGAAGCCCACTTCAAAACCATGCATCTAGACCAATCATGGCTATGGCACTTAAGGTATGGACATTTACATTTTAGAGGTTTAAATTTGTTACAAAATAAAAATATGGTGAAGGGATTACCACCAATAAAATAGCCAAGAAGTTCATGTGTAAGTTGCATTCTGGCAAAACAACATAGAGAGAGCTTTCTAGTAGGAGCCTCATATAGAGCAAAGGTAATATTGGAGCTAGTCCATAGTGATTTATGTGGATCAATGCAAATTCCATCATTTGGAGGTAGTTCTTATTTTCTAACCTTCATTGATGACTTTAGTAGAAAGACGTGGATATATTTTCTCAAAAATAAGTCTGAAGCCTTTGGAAAATTTAAAGAATTCAAGGCTATGGTTGAAAAGCAGAGTGGCCTTTACATCAAGGTACTTAGATCAGATAGAGGAGGTGAATATATGTCTAATGAATTTCAAGATTTTTGCAGATATCATAGCATTAAAAGGCAATTGACTACAAGGTACACACCACAACAAAATGGTGTAGCAGAAAGAAAGAAGATAACAATCATGGAGATGGGTAGAAGCATGTTGAAGGCCAAACACTTGTCAAATGAATATTGGGTAGAAGTAGTAGTATGTGTAGTATATATACTGAATAGAAGCCCAACAAAGAGTGTTAGAGATCGAATTCCACAAGAAGCTTGGAGTGGTAAGAAGCATAGTGTACATCATTTCAGAATTTTTGGTTGTATTGCATATTCTCTTATACCATTTAAATTGAGAAGAAAATTTGATGATAGAGGTGAGAAATGCATTTTTATTGGCTATAGTGAAGAATCAAAGGCTTATAAGTTGTATAACCCTATTTCAAAGAAAGTGATTATTAGCAAAAATATTGAATTTAACGAAGAAGAAGCATGGGATGGTAGCACCATCACAATTGGAGCACCAATTTCTCAAAATGAAGAAAAATCTGAAGAACAAAATTTGCTAGGTAATCAATCCTCTCCACAAGCAAGAATAAGCACTCCAATAAGAACACCTAGGAGCTTAGCACAAGGTGAATCATCTAGTCATGCATGTCATCCTACTCCAAACTCACAAGTAAGTGATGAATCAGATCCAACTCTTGCCACTTTAAGATCGAGATTTAAAGGTAAGAAAATGAGAAACTTGAATGATATTTATAATCAAGAAGAGAAGTTAGATTTGTGTTCAAATTTTGCTCTTTTCTCTCATGATCCTATGTATTATGAAGAAGCAGTTAATGAGGAACATTGGATAAAAGCGATGGATGAAGAGATGAATGCCATTGAAAGAAATAAAACATGGGATCTAACTAATCTACCTAAAGGGAAGGATTGCATAGGAGTCAAATAGGTTTATAAGACCAAATTTGATGCAGGAGGAAATGTTGAAAATCACAAGGCAAGGTTAGTAGCAAAAGGTTTTGCACAAGAACATGGAATTGATTATAATGAAACATTTGCTCCAGTTGCTAGACTTGATACTGTTAGAATGGTTTTAACAATAGCTACTCAAAATAATTGGAATGGATGTCAAATCAGCTTTCTTGAATGGTTTCCTAGATGAAGTGTATGCGAAACAGCCACCAGGTTATGAAGTGCATGGACATGAAGAAAAAGTCTATAGATTGAAGAAGGCCCTTTATGGTCTCAAGAAAGCACCAAGAGCATGGTATAGCAGGATTGAATCATACATGACAAATAATGGATTCAGCAGAAGCAATAGTGAGCCTACATTGTAGACAAAAATCAACAAAGAAGGTTAGATTTTGATTGTGTGTTTATATGTTGATGATTTGATTTTCACTAAAAATTTCTCTGTAGACACATTTAAATCAGCAATGAAGAAAGAATTTAAAATGACAGATTTGGAATTAATGAAGTACTTTTTGGGCATAGAAGTTGTACAATCAGAGAAGGAAATTTTTATTTGTCAAACTAAATATGAAAAGGATGTGTTAAGGAGGTTTAAGATGCTGAATTGTAAACCAACACCTACACCAGTTGCTATAGGGACCAAAATTAGCAAAGAAGAAAAATGGTCTAATGTTGATTCTAAAACATTCAAAAGACTAGTTGGTAGTTTGATGTATCTTACAGCTACAAGACAAGATATCATGTACGGGGTCAGTTTAATCTCTAGATTCATGGAGTCACCAAAAGACTCACATTGACAAGTTGGAAAGAGGAAATTGAGATATGTGGCAGGAACAACAGAATATGAAATTTTATATTTCACAACTAATGATTTTTGTTTGATTGGTTATACTGATAGTGATTTTGTAGGTAGCATTAATGACAGGAAGAGTACTTCTGGACATGCCTTTTTTTTAGGAACAGGTGTGGTCACATGGACATCCAAAAAGCAACCTATAGTGACACTTTCATCAGCTGAAGCAGAGTATGTAGCAGCCACATCAGCAGCATGTCAAGCAACTTGGATGAGGAGAGTATTGACAGATTTAATACAAGCACAGAAAGAGTCAACACCAATCTTTTGTGACAACAAATCAGCAATTGCATTATCAAAAAATCATGTTTTTCATAAGAGGAGCAAGCACATTGATACAAGCTTTCATTTTATCAGAGAGTTAGTGAACAATGGAGAAATTCATTTGGAGTTCTACAGATCTGAAGACCAATTGGCAGATATATTCACAAAGGCATTAGCAAAGGAGACCTTTGATTATCTAAGACAAAATTTAGGCATTGTAAACGCTGAAGTAGTTAGTGGTAGAAATTAAAGGAGAGTGTTAGAGACTGGAGATAATTTCTCCACTTATTGTTAACTACCTGTTCCACCTCCCTCTCTTGTTCGCTCCTCATGCACGCAGTCTACATGCTCAACAGTTAACATTCAGTTCGTTCAAGCAGTTAGAGAATTAGTTTAGTCTCAGTTTGCATGCAAAGACTGTAGTTAATCTTTAGTTTATTATTCAGTTATGTTTGCTTTCAAAATCTATTTAAAGAACCCTTGGGCGCAGTCTTGTAACACAAAATCAAGAAGATCAATAAAAATCTTTTTTTCCATGATTGCCGTAGCAATCTGATTGTGCCTCATAATTTTTTTCTGTTACATTTTCTTTATTTCCTGCAAATTAATTTCACTTCAGATGTAAAATGTCGAAGAACATCAGAGGTGTTGGTGGGCTCCAAAACCTTCACTTGCTGCAGATATCATTCTGTCCTGAGTTAGATGAGCTTCCTAGTTTTGCAGATTTGGCTTCTTTGAGTGTATTTTTTATCTCTATTTGTCCCAAAGTTGAGAAAATAGAAGGTTTAGAACACTGCAGGTCATTGAGGGCCTTGTTTGCATACACATTCTGGAAGGCACCAGGTATAGAGAGTCTGAGGAACTTGGATAGTTTGAAAGACTTAAGGGTGGAGGAATTAATATCAGCTCTTAAACCTTGTGTTAGCTCTGTGAAGGTAATAAACGTTGTTACAAATTCAAAACTATTGTTATTATCATCATGTAAATATTCATGTATTGTGACTGAATGTTTTGCAAACAATGCGATTTGCAGGGATGCCCATGCAGAACGTGGATAAAAGGAAGGGTAGCTCGTTTTGGGAAGCCAGTTGTAGAGTCTTTCGAGTTTCCCGATGTTATTATCCTGCGGTTGGAGAACTCTTTCGGATGGCTCTATTTTAGACAACTCTGGATAAATGCTAAAAGAGAAAGCAGAGAAAGTCAATTTTCCGATTGGTTGAAAAGGCCTTTCTTGTTGAATGCGGAAGAAGATGAGGAATGTGAAAGTGAGAATGGTGCACAGGAAGGCCGACAGTGGGAAAAGTGGTGGACATATTTGTGTCACCACATGATTCTTGGGTTATGACGCCCATAATGAGGGATGCAGTCTTATCTATGGCACCAGGGAAGGTAATGTTAGCCACTGGTGGAGTCACTAGTGGAGGAGGAAGACTTGTGGAGGCATTTTACCAATTATTCTCACTCCTAAAATAGTTGATCTTTTTACAAAGAGTTGTGTATAATTAAAGGAACCTTCAAGAATGAAAATGTTCATTTAATTATAAATAAATTTTTAACATACATTAAAGTTAAAAGATAATGTTAGATATTATTTTATTTATTTATATATATGTCCATTATTATTATAAATTGATTGTGAAATATATTTATTTGGGTCAAACTAGTTATTGTTATGATATAGCTTTGCAATTCTCTATATTCAAATATGGATTTACCATTGTAGGCTCCACCTTGCTATGAAATAAGGACTCCAACATCTATAATAATGTAAATGCCTAAAAATGGCCCATGAATATTTATTAATAATTAAATTGCATGTCTCTGCAATGTTTTTGTACTTATCAATTATTTAAATTGCTTGTCTCTAAAAAGTTGCTCCAGTGCCAATGATAAGTTGTTCCAACTTCCAATAAAAGTTCACAACCTTTTTTAATGACATTATTTTTTAATTTTGTTGACATGTTATTCCTAGAATAGTGTTGTATGTGTGATGCAAGTCAAGCTGTGGCAGTGAAGACCCAGATGCAACTGATTGCTAGGACAATGTACAACAATCCACCTGTTGATAGGGCACTTTTTGTGTTGACCATCTTAAGGAATCCAGATCTTAAATCTCTCTGGCACAAGGAGGTTAAGGTAGCAAGCATAAAACTTACTATATCTATATGTAAGGCTTGGGAATGATTTCTTGATAAATAGACGCTTCAGATGTGTTCATTATGTTATTGTTTTTAGATGATGTTGGAAAAGTCTTCATGATGGTGTTCTATGGTTAGGCATGTGCAAACCCTAAACAGAGTGTCTTGCATTTTAATTTTCAGGTTATGGCTGATCACATCATTGGGATGAGAGAAGCTCTTCAAGGCAACCTTGAAAAGCTAGAGTATGCTCTTAGTTGGAATAACATCAATGAATAGGTTTCTAAGCTTCTGCATCATGTGCTAGAAAGCCTTCTTATGAAGTAGCATGAACAAATAGGGGTAGACTACTATCATGGGGACTTTGCTGTAAACATGTATGTGGTTGTGGGTCAGGGGATGGACACTAAATTTGTACCTTTCAAGGATGACTTAATATGTAGACTATAATCATTCATGACTTCTTAAATGCTTGCATAGATTGGAATGTTTTGCTACAGTGGCATGACTTCAGAACAAGTTGACCGTTTGACGAGTGAATTTCACATCTACATGAGATGAAATGGAGACATAAGGTATTATGTAAAGAATGTTGTTTGAATGAAAGTGTTAGTAGAAAATGTGTCTAATAATGTTTGATCTGCTATGTTTTAAAATAGTATGGTAGGTGTTACTACAGGGGATGTTGAATACTCACCAAATTTAATCCATTAAGTTGCAAAATCTGCTTACAAGTTAGAAAAGTGTTAACATTGAAAGTGTAAGTAAAAAATGTGTCTAATAATGATTGATCTGCTATGTTTTTAAACAGTATGGCAGGTGTTACTACAAGCAGTGTTGAATACTCACCAAATTTAATCCATGAAGTCGCAAAATCTACTTACAAGTTAGAAAAAGCGATAAGAGCCAGTGGACTGAGTTCAATTTTTTCAACAAAAACCTATCACAGTTTTTGTTGTCTCATGAGAGTAAAAGCAATTTCGGATTAAGTTTGATTCTTTTACTAATGAACCAAATAGCCCAGTTTATTGAATAAGTGATCTGGCCTGAGACTTCAGTGTCTTGGCATATTTTTTAGAATAATTAGTTTGTGTAATCCGTTTGAGGGGTGCAGTCGGATGCCCATGCAAATGTAGGATACATGAGACTTTTCTGTGCCTTAAGCATTTATTTTGAGGATTACAACTAATGATATGACATATGATTTTTTTTTTTTAAAGTTGTGTTTCATGGCTCCCAGATCAAGTTCTGGAGATTTATAGTTTTACCTGCATTAATATGCCATCCTTTCTTTGCCTTCGGTGTGGTCGCTAGATGTTTTTTCTGGCATATGTTGTATGAAAAATATATTTAGCGTTTTCAATAAATCCAAAGCAACGGATGTGACACTTTTTTGATTGTGTACTTCTTAGAGTATTGGAATTGTAGATGATGGGAAGTCATGCAGAGTTTCAGAGTTTTGGAGATTTATAGTTTTGCCTGCATAATACACGATTCTTTTCTTTGCTCATTTATTGTCTGTAGCTGAATTGGTGTCACTAGATATTTTTTCTCTTATAGTGTTTTCAATATATCCAAATCCTGGAATGTGGCACTTTTTGATGGTGCACTTGAGTACTGGAGTTGTAGGTGATATGAAGTCATGCAGAGTTTCAGAAATAGATATGATAATTTCATTTTTGATGCAAACCTATGCATCCAGACATTGATCAAATTGTGTCTACATTAGCCATTGAAAAAATATTGAAGTTTTGATGGTGCTCAGAGTACAAACAAATCTAGTAGTAATTGCCATAAAATCTTCATGTTCCTCCTTTTAATTTTTGTCCATTTTGTATTTTTTTCGGGGGACTTTTGCCTATTTTTGTTTGGGATTTCTAATTGCATCTTTGCAGATTGGAAGTTTCATATATTTCCTTAAAGAAGATACTTTGGTTAAGTGAGCTTCGTTTTGCCTTTCCTACCATTCTTTTCTTCCAGCCATTGCCATTAAAATGCAAGATCCTGATCCAGCATGATTTGTTCCCTCCTTAAAGTCACTTTTGGCAGGAAAACATTTCTTAGTGCTTTAAGTCGACTTTGGTTTCCAGCCTTTGGCGTTGGTATGTGCAAAACATGATTGTTAGAATGCTTTGTTGTCCCTTCCTAATCTGTATCATCTCCTTTATGTAAGACACGAGGATTGAATAAGCCATTCTGTAAACCAGGATAACATTCCAAAGCGACTTTTGAAACTGAAAGCAAACAAGTTTGACTCTACTGGATTGTGAAAGGCCATTTCTGCAGTTACCTCCAAGAGGATAACCATATCATCATGTTAGTATCAGTGGCATAACTAAACTCTAAAGCGATATGATCAGTGATCATATTTGCTGTGTGGGTGGGAATTTTGTATGTGAGACTGGGATGTGCATAACCATTAGCGCTTTTAGGCAAAATTTTAAAAATTATTATTGCATTTCCCATGAAAATCAAATCATGGCACTCGGCTTAAAGATGTTTTCACTATAATTGAACTCCCACCAGGCAGGGACAGAAAGTTTACCTGAACCGGGCATGTTCGATTTGCTTCATCACTCTTGTAGGATCAGATTTTCAGAACAAAAATATAGTTACAAATTTTTTCCAAAAACTTACGATTCTCTTGCTCACTTTTGCAATTTCTTTCACGGAATTATGTGACCTTGTTTTGGTCATTCCTCTTCTGACATTTTGGAGCTCCCAGCCTGCCGAGGTTTGGACCTTGGTCATCATCTTGGCGAAGCTGTATCTATCTGTCATTGCCAATATGTTACTTTGTCATCTTACTACCATATACTAACTTCCATAATAATGAAGTTTGTATGTCACAATGAAAAGGGCATCATCTTATCATTTGTACTTATTGGCATAATTGTAATATTGTTTTTCTTCAAAATATTGATCTCAATGGCCTTACTCTTTCACTGTATGTTCAGGCGTGTTTGAGAAGTTAAATTTGGGTAGGTGAGTCACTTCACGAAGTCATATTTATTTCATTTTGTTTTGGTCAGTGAACATTTTATTAAAGCTGTGTTATTTCATTCTTATCTTGGTTTTGGTCAGTGAACATTTTATTAAAGCTTTAAAGCTGTGTTTTCTGAAGACATAACTACTGTTTTTAGTACCTGCTCCGTAGGAAAAAAGAATCCCCTTTCAAGAAAATGCGCTATCAATTCAATTAAAGTATTTTGCAAAAAAAAAAAAATAACAAAATATGTTATTTAGAGTATTATTTAGCAAACCGGTTACAAATAAGATCATATTCACCGATATAAATTAGCAGCTTGAAAACAAAAGGTACTCATAACTTGAAAGATGAAAGTTTCACTTTTAAGTCCAAATTATTCTGAATAACTAAATTTATATATTTATAGACATGAATCTACCAACTTGCTTCCAAAACTAACATCTAATAAGCATTTTATACTTCTTTGTTGCCAGAGCCTTATATATATATATATACCAAATTGTGCTGATGGGAGTGGCATTCATAATTTAGACTACAATTTAGATGACTTATTCTAGATTTGAATGTATATTTTGCCTTTGAAGCTTGAATGAATGTTATATTTATATTTTTAACTAAAAATTAGTACTATGCATTGTTTTTCTATATAAAATTTATTATATTTATATTATATTGTATGAACATTTTAATATTGTTTCAAAACCAAAGTTTTTTAAAAATCTGCATTTCCACATTTTGTACATGTTTATATATTCATTTACATTTCTATTTCCTGGCAACACAACTGTTATTCATATTTCTAGTTCTATTTACTAGTACTATTTATCATTAGATGTTTTAGATGAAATAATACTTAGCATGCACTGTGGAATCTGAATTTGTTCCCAAAAAGGATAATTCAGTTTACAAAAAGAGTAACCCATAACATATTCAAAACATTATAACATCTTTATGTTTGGAGGACGACAACACACTCAATTATAGGACAACAACATTAGATTATCAAAAGAAAAGTAAATGATTTTTCCAAAAATTATGTTGATATATTAAATGTTAACATATAAAATTGAAAGCATAAATATAACCAAAATTTGAAAAAGAATTTGTGATCTACATGATCAAATGCATTGATATGATTGAATTTGAAAACTCAATGAAAATTAAAAGATTTTTTTGGGTACAATTATGTTCGCATATCAAATATAAACATATGAAATTAAAAGCCTAAATATAACAAAAATTTGAAATTAGTTATCTCCAATCTATGTAATCAAATTCATTTAAATAATTGAACACAAAGATCTTTTTAAATTATAAACAGTATTGTTGTAGTCTACCAGCATACAAAAATTTGCATACATAGAGGAATTATACTAAAAAAGCACATAAATATAAAATTGCGTTAAAAAATGGGCATACAAACTACCACAATAGGTCATCATGTGTGAATGAATGCATATATGATTAGTTCGTCAAGTAGTTTAGAATGTCCCTACATTTATAAATAGAAATACGCTATTATTTATACTTTCCACTTTCAATTAAAAATCCATATGCACAAATGAATGTTGTTGCAATGTTAGCATGCAGATCTCTAACTAAAATTAAATCAGAGGAAAGCAACTCCTTAGGAAAAAATATTTGTTAACTGAGATACTGCAAATTAGTCGGGAGGGTTCTTTTTGTTCAGCTTTTATGAATAAAAAGATAGAAACCAAAATTCATATCCTCTCTAAAAAAATAAATGTTATGATACCCTGTTCTAATTCTTCTTTGATCTCTTGATTTATAATCCATATTGAAAACTGTTAAGGAGACATGTCTCAAAGAAAAACCATGGGGAAAAATTCAAGGGAACTTTGAGTTCCCATTCAATGAGCTCCAATATTTTTAAAGGTGAAACCTTTCTCTGAACATCAATACATACTTAAGTCTCAGATTCCAAACTTGGCATCACAAGCATGATGGAGAAAACAATCAAATTTGTCATAGAGTTGTCACAATAGTGGCCTTAATGCATGCAATTGTATGTGAGAGATGTCCCAACATTGTCTTACAAAATTTATCAGCAAGGCAGTTTGACATCTCCCTCAAAACTTCCAAAGCATGTTGATCTCAATATTGAAATTTTGATTGTTCTTATGCCCTGCAATTAATTTTTATGCTAATCTGACACTAGGGGAAATAAAAAGGTGAATAATAATGTAGTGCATCCGTGGACTTCCATGTCACACATATATAGGTCATGTGTTTCCTTCTAATGACATTGTTTTTTATATTGTTGCTTTTAATATCACGTAATAAAACCAAAATTTAATGTAAAAGGAGTGGATATACATATCAATCATACTTCATAATAACACAGATTGATTTATCTATTTTGCCTTTGTTTCTAATATTTAAAACGTGTTTTTAAAATGCTTCTAAGTCCTATTATATAGACATGTTTTTAAAATATAAAAAAGTGATATTACATTTAAATTTGCATAATATATATAAAAGGAAATTTAAATTTAAAGGTGGTTGTACAAATGATAGGGATTTTGTAATGTTAATGAAGTATATAAATTACTATTATTTGATAAAAAAATTGTTTACATACATCACATTGTGTGCTATGCATCAAAATATTTATCTATTTCAAGGTTTTTAAAAGTTCTTATCGTACTAGTGGTTTTGCAATCGAGTTGAAATGTTTAAATTTGTCATTATGTGATGTATATTTGCTTGCGATGTATTCACTTGTTCCTTAATATATCTATAAAGAGTGCAAACAAGGGGCATACCTTACATGAAGAAGACATGCGATGTCAATCCTTAGATTTTATAAAGTGACATTTTGAATGCAGTTTTTTTCGCGATAATTTTTGTCAGTTACTCATTCGTCGCATAGTTATCTTATATTTTGAATGCACAATTTGATTACTTAGAATCCTCACATTCCTTCTTATATTTGGAATGTAAAAATGATTTGCTTAGAATCCTCACGTAACTCTGTGAGTGAGTCTGATATTTTGTACCATATTTTATGAGTATCAAGTATATGGATGAATGCAAGAGTTTTAAACTATGGCTGGTACGTAAATGCAAATTGTGTTTTTTACTCGATGATTATTAAGGCACGAGTTTGAAACCTCGACGAGTGTAAAAATATCTTATAATGCATATGTTTTTGTATTTACAATCCAAAAATTATTATCAAAGCATAACTGTTGATCTAATATTAAACTATATTAGCGATATTTATATCATATTTTTTTAACCTAATAATTAATATTATATGTATTAATATTTATATGAAAATAAATATACATAATATATTATATCATATACTCCCTGATAAGAGGGATAAAACAAATCTAAAAAAAACAGATTATTCAATTGGACCCCTCCCAAGAGTCACAAGATAGAGCTTAATTTTGACGATGCTGCGAAAGGCAATCTTGGATGGGCTAGTGATGGCGGTGTTTTCAAAGATACTAAAGGCAAGTTCTTACTTGGATAAAGTGCGGCTCTTGGCAAATGTATCAATAATTTTTCAGAAGCCAAAGCTCGTTGGAGAGGTCTTACCATCACTTCTCAAAAAAAAAGCTCAACCTTGTCATTGAAGGTGACTCTCGGATCATAGTTAAAGCCATGGATAAAGGAAATACTAATAATTGGAACCTCAACAACATTATGCAAGACTACTACAAACTTTGAGATAGATTGGAGCTTTTTCACCTAAGCCACATATATCATGAGGGTAATCAATTAGCAAACTTGTTTGCTAACAAAGGGGTGACACAAAATGCTAATGATCCTGATTTAAAGGTGGCCCTATCCCTTCCAATGGGTTCCAATTTGTGGTATATTATAGAGTTTGATCTTTTCCATTGTGAAATAAATGATGAATATCATTAATATTGGTGGCATTGAGAGTGGGTTCTCATGAGGCTTAATTAATTTTAGTTGGCGGCTCAAGGTAATTATGAGTTATAATGGCATTCATCCCATGTGTTGCTCAACATGTGTCATTTACCTCTCCCCTCTTCATTTCCTTTCATTCTTAGCTATTGTCTGTAGTCATAAGCAACATCAAGCTTCTGGTGGTAGTGCTCTTGGTGTCATGGATCCCTCCAATGACCTAAGCCACAAGTATGCTAGGCAAAGTAAAGTTAAGGAGAATGTGGTTATTATTGTCAAGGGAATGAATGATAATTTATCCCACAATTTTTCTTAGGAGGATGTCCATAATTATTTCATTGGTCTTGTGGATGATTTGAAGTTGCATCATCTGTTAAAGATGAGGAATTTGTTGGATAATAAAAAGAATTTTTCTACCAAGGAGGCCCTTGATTTCTAGAAATGGACTCTGGTGGATAGTATTAAAGAGGAAAAGTTTCTTAAATGGATGGCTACTAAGATGTGAGCGATCAACACCAAAGGTTAGTAGAGGGTGAGAGATGTGTAATTTTGTATTTGAATAAGATTTTGATTTTCATAGGAGTGTCTACTTTTCTATCTATAAGGCTTTTACTCCCAAATCTTAGCCCTATGTAACTAGTAAGATGCAAGGTCTCATCACTGAGGACCAAGGTAGGTGAGTAAATTTACCTTATTATATACATGCTAATGTTATACCTTCCAAAGTAATCATAAAGGAGGATTCTATTATGGACAAGATTCTAGATTCCACTGTAGGTTATAATCCTTATAAATTGTGCAATAATATGTAAAGAAAAGAGGTGTACTCTGCTTGTAATATCTAATACATTGACCAATGTAAAATTTTGATTTTGAGAATGACTTATATGGGGTAATAGGGTGATAGGGTGATGTGAGAATATGATGATGTGATATGTTGTATTTTTTAAAGTTTCTATATTGCATAAACTAACGGACTAAACAATCATAAAGCAACACATTTGATATACACATGGACATGCAACCTATGAAAATGCAATGCAAATGAGAATAGGTTGATATGAGAGGATTAGATATAGAAGCATTTTAAATGTAAAGAGTTTATAGACTCACCAAACTCTTTTCCCTCTAGAGTGCGTAACTGATAGGGTCCATTATTAAAGTCTTCTATCACTAGATATGTGCCTAACCAATTAGGTTTAAACTTTTGACCTTCTCCTTTGTTATTGTAAGTTCAACTATCAAGTCTAAGGACATGGTCTCATACATGGATTGGGAATTAATGGAAATTTTTATTGTAATGTATGCTCATGTAATCAATGTAAGCAATGTGATTATTTGAAATGGTATTATGATGTTCATATAAAAACTATAATTAGACCAGTTGTGTCTCTCTATACTCTTGATCAAAAATGCCTTGGAGGGAAACACGTAAGTTGGGTATCTCTACTTTTAGGGGTAGGATGACTTCTAATCTGAACATGAGTGAATATGGAGTTACCCATGTGGGTGTCATAATATTTGTCTTGTAAGCCCATAGTGCTAGATAGAGCTGTAAGTGCCAATCTCATTTATGATCCCTAATAGTCTTGACCAAGATTGAATTCAACATCTTGTTAGCAAATTTAGCTTGATCATTGGATTGTGGATAATACAAGGAGGTAGAGTGGTGCGATATAGTAAATTTATGACATACTTATAAACTTTAAGGTTCTTAAAGGGGGACCCATTTTCATTAATGATGACTTGTGAGACCTTGAATGGTAGATGATTTGATTCAAGATAAAATTTATGATCACTAACCCTATGACTGATGTTAATGGCATTGATTCTTCCCACTTGGTAAAATAATTAGTTACCATGATAATAAAGTGATGACCATCTAAATAAGTAGGTGAGAGTTTACCTACTAAATCCAAATCCCAAGTGGAAAAGGGACATGAGATGATAATGGGCTATAATGACCTGAAAGGAACATGTATCTCATGTGAAAAACATTCTCATTTTTCACATTTATGTACATATTCAATAACATCATATTATAAAGTGGTCCAAAAGTATCCCATCTTATGTATTTTTGGAGCTATCGCATGATCGCCAAACTATCTGCCATAAACACCACTATCACATTGAAAGAAGATTCTTCCTAACTTTTCCTAGTCAACGCACTAGAGTAAAATGTCATCAAAAGCCTTGCAATAAAGGACTGTATCCAAAATAACATACTTGGATTTGATAATGGTAAGATACCTCTTCTGCTTTGAGGTCGTACCTTTATGGTAAATGTGATTATTTAGGTAGTTGATGGTATTTGCATACAAAGGTGAGTTAATAGTGGGTTTTTTTCCATATAATGTAATCTCATCAGGGAAATTGGTATGAATGAGGTCACTAGCTTCTAAGGATAAATCGACTAGCCAATCAATAATGATCTTTTTATTAACAAACTTTTAGTTGACATATTTAAATTGAATTTGATTAAGAGCATAACAAAGTGTCTAACCTTCTTGGAGATATATGAATGGGTTATAAAATTTTATAGGGATTGATATCTAACAATAATTCTTGGCTCTTGGTTGAGCATACAATGTCATAATCATTTGGTTGAAAACACTATTTCTAGGAATTCCTTTTCATCTTAAGTATACCATTTCTCATAATTGATGAGGGTCTGACTAATGAAATAAATAACACATTACCTAACAGTATTACCTTCTTGAGCCAACATGCAGGCAAGAGATACCTTAGTTTCTCTAATGTAAAGTATCAATGGTTTATTGGGTTTAGGATCCATGAGTGTAGGGAGAGACATAAGGAAGTGCTTTATTACCTCAAAATCCTCCTGACCATCATTTGTCCAAGTTAGGCCATTTGTATTTTTGAGTAAGGTATTAATTGGATAAATAGTGTAATCAAGATCAGGAATGTATCATTGAATGGCCCAACTTGCCTAGAAATGTTTGAATTCTTGATTCATTTTTGGGAGGGAGCATATCTAAGTTTACTCATATTTTGGTGAGGTCAATCTAAATCCCATGCCATGAGATGATATGCCCAAAAAAATTTCCATTGATAACTCTAAAAACACATTTTTATGGGTTGAGAGTGATGCCATATTCATTTAAGCGTGTTAGAATGATGTGTAACACATCTAAGTGGTATTTACATCACTCTGATTTCCCTAAATGATCATCCACATAATATTAAAATATTTTATGAATGAGATCATGGAATATGTGGGTTATGGCCCTTTGATATGTTTCCCCTACATTTTTTAGACCAAAAGGCATTACAATATAGCAAAAGGTCCCCCAAAACATAGTAAATGTGGTTTTGTTTTGATCTTCATTAGAAATGTGAATTTGGTTGTACACAAAAAAAACATCCATGAGTGATAGCAACATATACATGTGGTGGAATCGATAATGACATTGATGGATGGGAGAGGGAAGTCATCCTTGGGACATGATTCGTTAATGTCTAAGAAGTATATGCATATTTTGATTTTTCCATTCTTATTGAGGATGGGGATAATGTTAGACATCCATTTAAAGTAATCTACTAGATTAATAAATCCCACTTTTAAAAGTTTTATAACTTCCTCTTTTACCATCAATGAAACCTTAGGATTGATGTCCCTTAGCTTTTGTTTGATGCATTTTTCATCAGACATTATGACAATGTTGTGGATGACTACATCTGTGTTGATTCCTATCATGTCAGTCTAATATAAAGTGAAGGCTTTCAAAACTTATGTGAGGAGTTACTTATGATCTTCCACCTCCTACTTAGATAGTGAAGACCCTAACTTGAGAAGTCTAGGATTCTCTTTTATCTAGATGTTAATGTTGATTGTGTCTTTGATGAGGGAAGCATTGCCTTCTTCAAACATGTCAAGGGATGAGGTAAAGTGTAGATCTTAACCCTCCATATTGAAGACGTCATGTTCATCATCAAAGGACAAGTAATCCTTGATGTGATATTAATAATCATAGTATTCAAATCCAAGGGCCAAAGTTGGATAGTGGGTAAGTGAATCCCCTCTTGTGATGGAATGATGGGAGGTCATCCTAAACTCATAATAACTCAATAATGGAATCATCATTCTTAGCTAGATTGAGGACCAAAGGATCATCATCATCATCCTTATTGAAGTGGGTGGTAATTTGGTCATCAGGAGTCTTACGTATAATAAAATATGTCCTAACTAAGACTATGAAATCAAATTCTAGAATTGTTAGATGGGGGTTGAAGCATGAAGATGGGCAAGCCATAGAATTAACAAGCTAGTTAATTTTTCTAGGGGCTGCTTCTATAGAAATGAAGTTAAGCTCTTTAATGATCTTGTGCACAATAATTTTTTACAATTGAAGGTGTTTAGCCTTAGTCTAATAGACCTAAAACACTTGGTTCACAAATAACTATGAGTCACCCTAGATCTTTAGGTTATAAATGCCTAGGTGTTTCAAAATGAGCATTCCAAGCAATAAGGCCTTGTACTCATCCCATTATTTGTAAACTCAATATCTAAATTTAATCAAAAAGGCATGACTTGACCTTCAAGGAAAATGAGAATGACTCCTACCCCAATGCCAAGTTGACACTTGGCCTCATCATAGTGAAGGACCCATATATCATGTATATAAGGGAAAGAGTCATTAGATGAGGTGTGTTGGTCTTCATATATATCAACCATATGGATATAAAACATGTCTAATAACCCCTCATGGGGCTCTTAATTTTAGGACTTGGGAAGATAACAATCCTAGCCTTTGTGTGGGGCAAATGGAAGGGTTTGTATAGGTATAAATGTCTTAACATGGAGTTGTGGATGAAGGAAGGTGAGAGTCTCCAATAACTCAAAGTGTTGCCTTTTATGTTTTGGTTCAAGGTAGGTAAGTGCATAATTTTTTTTGAAAGGTTATTGGTTTGAATTTTTATTTGGGGTGGGAAGTATGATGCCATAGTTAGGGTTTTGTTTAGGCATGGGGATAAGCCAACACAAGTAGGATCTCATTTCAATGCATGAGGCACAAATGTATAGTTATATAGTTTGTAATACTTTGGGTAGGACATGCGTAGTACTATTTATCCCATCGTTATATGTAGAAAGGTCTACATGAATTCGATGAGTGACTTTCTAGGGTTTCCTTATTTTATGATAAGAAAAAGAGGTCTCTTCTCAAGAATTGATGGGTAATCATGAGTTTTGATGTTGACTTATATCCTACCTACCATCACAGTGATAATCTTTTCTTTGAGCATCAAGATGACCTGAGGAGGAGGAATGATTAGGTTGACTATTAAAGGACTTTCAATGTAATGAGAAATAAAACTGGGCACAAGTCGAAGGAAAATAATTGACATATCCAAAAGGAGCAAACTTGATGGGTCAGGGACTCTAAAAAATTGGTACGGCCCTATCATAGTGTGATCTATAAGTATAATATGAATTGGATTAGAAGTGACAAGGGTGAAGTGTGAACCATGACCTATTTCTATAAAAATGAATGTTGTTTGGTCATATTGATGGCCATTAGGATGATTATTATGAATGCGTATTTCCTCATTCTTATACATCTATATCATGCAAAGGTCTTATAGGCTAGTTAACTCCTCTTATGGATGATGGATTTGAGGCCCATATAAGTTTTAGGTCCCTACTCCTTATGGATCAAATGGGAGGACTAGGGGAGTGTCTTCCAAGAGATTGACAATTTTAGTAGCAGACATAGTGGAAATTATTGCACTAGTAATTGGTTTTGATTTAGGGTTATTTTCAATTATCATTTTGTATTTTTATTTTGGTTTATCCTTTAACAATTATTGGGGTATTTCCACCCCTTTCTTTAGGATGATTATTTTGGGTTTTGAGGATCTAGTAACATCGACCAATTACGGGGGCTTTATGACCCCATTACTAGGTAGGTGGTAATCGATGTGTAACCCAAGTTTATTGTGCATGGTAGCTTATAACATATCGAAGGGTTTAGGATCCCCTTGGGATATGAAAACCTTTCTAACCTTTCGAAGGGTAGGTATTTCTATTTCATATAAAGGTCTTAGTGATGAATATATCCCTTGTTCGCATGGTCATTTTGGGTCTTTTCATCTTTCTTATGTCTTATTTTCCCTATTTATGGCACCCAAAATGGTTTTGAGCCACTTATTATTAGTCATAGGGGACCCTAGCCTCTCTTTCCTGGTCTTAATTCTATTTTCATGCCTTAATACACTAGCACCATTATAAGGATAGTAGCGCCATGTGGTGTCAGTATCCAATTATGGATGTAGTGTTTGACAGTCATTTTATCTTATTTTTTGGGTCCTAAATCTACCTTGAGCCTTTTATTATGTTTTTATCCCTATTTTATAGATTATTGACCAATGAGTAAGTTCTTACATTCAAATAAAATTTCCTTATGTCTAAAGATCTTCATAAGGCATTTTACATGTAACACTTAATATTTGACACATAATTACAGAAAATCAGTCAATAGTATAACTCAATACTATACATACTACTCAACTATTACATTTAAACATCGCATGCTTGATAAAGGAATGGCCTAAATGAAATTCAATCTAGTATATCGTGCATGTTAATTATGCACATTCCCTAAGGGATAAATACATGTGATATGGGACCCTAACATTTGGGTTAATGTAGGCAGTAGCCAAGACAATAGGGGTTATGCTCTGTGTGATATTAATATCCCATAGCCTAGTTTTTCCAATTCTTTTCATTTGATATAGTTGTTGTTTCATGTGTGTAGGTACTCATTAGGGTTTAGAAAGATATTCAGTAAAAATAGTGACATAAGATAGCTTTCAGAAGATATATAACCACCTATAAGTCCCCAAAGAAGCTAAACTCATGAAAAACCTCATTAGAACACTTCAAAAGACCTATAAAATACTTTCAACACTGAAATATGAATGTAAACAAGAACAACATGAAAAGGAAGTGAAACTATCACTTAGTAAGATCAACTAGTCTAACACACATTGAAACAATTCATGGAGAAGGTAAACCATATTATTATTTATTGCTCAAATGCTGAAAATTAGAAGGGATTCACCATACTCAGGTAGAGGATCCATTACAAAGCCAAAAGTAGCTTAAAATATAACACAAGTGAGAGGGAAGAGAAGAAAGGCATAGGGGAGAGAGAGAATAGACAAGTGTCTCATGAGTTAAAAATAAGAGATGAGATAGGTAAATATATAAATAGGTATAGATGCCATGTGTAACTTCTCTAAAGATTCTCTAACTCTCCAAGTGCAATTGGAGTTGAGATGCTTGCTTGACACCTTAACTAGCTCTTAAAAACTACCCTTTGCCTTGACATGTTGAAATAAAGGTGGCCTTATTGATGGTAATATCAGTTTATCTTACATCTTGGATATGCTCTTGACACCTCTCAATTGACCCCATCAGATTCTCTTTAACACATCACATCTTTCTCTTGCAAGGTGTCTAGAAGGCTCTTTGTCTTCTTAGGCCTATTTTACATATAAATGTCAAAACTTGGATTCTTATTCTTAAATTAGTATAAATTTCATGGATGACCTATCCAACTCATATTGGACCTGAAATAATTCATTTTGAGATCTGAAACTAGCCCCAACAATTCGTTCTCTACCAAAAACCTCAATTAGGCCTCACTCCTTGTATCCCTAAAATCATACAAACCTCCTTATGTAGAGATTTTTATGAGTGATGATGAAAATATGAGGACATATTATAATACCTAGCATAGACTTAAATCTCCATGTTAAATTTTAGGATCAAAAAGTGAGTGGAGATGTACTTTTATATAGCTTCTCTCTCCTAACTAAGCCTCAATTAGACCTCCCTGCTAAGAGACTAAAAATGGCTCTAAATGATCCCCAAAATTTCCAAGACCCATATAATTATTTTATTTAGTTAGATAACCTCCTCCTTTTTCTCCGTGCTAAATTTGAAGATATAACAACCTGTACGAACTTGTCAAATAGTAAAACACATTATTTTGGGGCCTAATCTACACAGTTGTTACCTAAAAGTACAATCCAATGGCATGGTATGGTGCTCAGTGGAGTATTAAATTTTTTATGGGTCATTTAGAAGTTTTTATAATTAATATGGAGGAATATAATCTCATTTCTCTCTCATCGGGTCTTTATGGCTCTCTTAGGCAGCCTGAAAATGCTTCAGGTTATTAAGGATGATTCATAAAGCCTAGGTCCTGAATCCTCCAAACAATTAAAAAATATTGAATTTAACCAAGGTTAATACCTTCTCCTAGGATCACAAGGTCCCATGCATCTCCTTTGGATTATACCAAGTAATGAAAAGTAGCCTCTTGGGTTAATAGCAAGCATTCTGTGAGGGCTGAGAGAAATGAGGTATGTGGGTGGTTTTACTGAGTTTGGTTTGAGATAAAATGACCTCAATGAGGTATATTATCTTCCCCTTGACCTCTTTCAATGTATTTACAACCACCTTACTTTGTCAAACTCTCTAACCATCTTACTAGTTTAAGCCTAGGGTTTTTATGCCAACCTACCTAGAATAACCTAGCTGACTGTAGGTGCCTATTTTATCACTATCAAGAAGTCTATGTTCATCATGGAATATTTTTATATATATATCACCATATCTTGAGGGTCTAAATAGTCTTAGATTCACTATTTGGGAATCTTCATCTCTTTAGGACTACCCTATATAGGCTTGTGTATGTCATTAGGTATGTGCTAGGTTTGACATCATGTTGTCTCATTATTGCTTGGGTATGAAACCATGATGGGAAAATTTCATCATCTCTAAATCATGTTCTAATATCCTACTCTCCCTTAGTCATTCCAACCTTCCAAACAAGCAACCACTTCCCATGAGTAGGTAGAACTGTAGGTTTTTATTGGACTGTGCATGAAGGGGTCTCCATTGTTTGCAATTATGCTTGAGAGTTTTGATTGAATGTTCATTGTCTCAATGAAACATCTTTAGTTATTTAACCTCTCCTCTTAGAATTATAAGAACCCAGTTGAGCAAAACTCCTTAGGAGGCAATTAGGCCTGATTATGTGTATATGGGATTTAAATATTTTTTCTTAACCAAACTCAATGGTCACTTGATCTATCCTTCTATGTGATATCAAAAAAATACACATTTTAATCACCTCCTGAGCCAAACCACAACTCTCTTCAAGACTTCTCTTCTCTCTTTAATCTCAAAATTATCCATATCATCAAGTAGACTTGTAGGTCTCTATTAGGATAAATATGAGCATGTTTAGGCTTTAGGATCACCTTGTCATTCACTAAATAATTTCATGGTTTATGCTATATTATTGAAATCTTGGATGTCAGGACTTGGGCTCACAAAGCTCTAACACCAATTTGTCATGATTAAGAGCACACTTGATTACCTTTGTATAAGCAACTAAACACAGAATTTAACCAGAAGTAATAAGTAACTAGAAATCAGAAACAACACAGAATATGAGAGAAAATACACACTTGTATTAATACTCTTCTAGAAGGAAATACAATAAAGAGATCACACTCTTCCCACACCTCTTGGGCATACTAGTAATTCTCCCTCAAGAGTTCTCTCTCTCAATTACAAAGCAATCAACTCAATAACCGAGTGGTTGTTTCAACCAGTCAGTAACAATACTGCCAGTACACCAACCAGTAAGTGACAATCAACACAACCGTTGTTGCATACTTCCAGTACCACTGAGTACACCATGTACTCCAAGTAGATCTCCCTGATCTTGCTACCTCACAGATCTAACTGACCTCACACACTTGCAGATCAACTAACCTTACTTACCATGTAGATCTCCTACTTGATCTTGCACAACCTACAGATCAACCAGGTCTTGCACCCCTACAAACCTAGATCTTAAACTCGAGAATAACCTTTGTCCTTGCCTCACCAAGTCCTTATGATTCTCCCTTGGATAGAACCCTTCTGATTTTACAGAACCCTTATGATTCTCTAAATTACAATACAACCCCATGAGTCTATTATATAGATCCCATATAAAAAATAATTAGACTTTCTAATTACAATAATTAGAAATGCAGACTCAAGACTAAAATTAGTCTTTTACATGCAAACAAATAGTTTTTCTAAAATAAGACCAGTTTTGGAAGTGCATGCACACATAAGCTACTGACATCAATCCATGTCTGACTGATGTCAGCTGACCCATAACCGATGTCAGTTATTGTGAACACTGAAGATGACTGATGTCAGTTGATCAGACTGATGTTAGTTGCTCTGTAACTCAGCAACCTCCTCCATGTTTGCATTAGTGAAGCTTTTAGCTCCATAACCTAACAATCTCCCACTTGGAGAGAAATAGCTGCACCTGTACCTGTACCTATACATCATCTAATTTTGTTTCCTAGCTTGTATCCCTCTTCAAGTTCAATCTTGAATACCAACCACCACACAACCTGTGTTGCTACTCCTGTCATCCAAGTAACCTGCCATATCCGAATCTACATACCCATGTAGAGAAGTACTTGACCCTGCATCGCATGTATACCTGCTGCTGGTCCCTCTCAGATACCTGAGAATCCATTGAACTGATTTCTAGTGCTCCTTTTCTGGATTGAATACAAACTTGCTGACAACATCCACTGCTTGGGAAACATTAGGTCTAGTACCCATGTACTTAACCTCATCATGTGAATTGGGACACTATTCTGTGAACTGTCCATCCATAGGTGTGCTAACCGGTTCTGCATCTTGCATATTAAACCTTGCCACTACCTTATTCACACAATCATCCTGAGACAACATCAACCTGTGATCTTCCTTGTCTCTAGGAATACTCATGCCAAAGAATTTTGCTGCTTCCAAATTCTTCATGACACACCTCTGAAATAACTTTACCTTTAGCTCAGCAACTCCTTGCATGTGTGACCCTGCAACAAGCATACACACAACATACAGTAACAAAATAATGTTGCAATCATTATCCAACCTGGTAAAGTAAACACAATGGTTACATTGACATTGACTAAAGCCATGCTTTGTCATACACCCATCAAACCTATACCACTATCCTAGAGCTTGCTCAAGACCATATAACCTAGCCTTCTGTCTCACATGTCCATTCTCTCTATTCTTTAACCTGGGAATCTGTTCATCTTTTAGTGCTTTCTTTCTAGCTGGAAACTTTACCAAATCTCCCATTTGGTTCTCTTCCAAAGAATTCATGCCATGCTCCCACTGTTTCTTGGATTCTACCTGCTCTACTTCTTTAAAACTTCCTGGTTCTTGACCATTAGTGAGCAACAAGTAGTATAAAGAAGGCAAATAATGAATTTGAGGCTTACTTACCCTTTCAGTCCTCCATATGGGCATTTAAGACTCCTTGACAGCTTGCTGTCCGCCCAAAATCCATTTTCTAGTTGACCCTAGTTTACACCCAACCGATGTCAAATCCTCCTGATCACCGACGCTGGTTCCCTGACTGACGTTGGTGTCCTTCTTGTCACTGACATCAGTTCCCTGACCGATGTCAGTATCCACCTACCTGACACCATCGACTTTGGTCTGCACATGATCGACGTCGATATCTGCCTATTTGACATCGATTCCACCTGACCAACGTCGGTAACTATGTTTTCCTGTGAGTGATGAATTTTTACCCGCGAGCTCACTTTGGATCAAAACCCTATCCAAACTACCCTACTCAGAGTTATTTAACCCATGTGACTGATCTCTGTCCATCATCTCCTCCATGAAAACCAAGGCTTTCCAGTTCTTAAGTTTTTCAAAGACATATGACTTCCTCTTAAGAACATGCATCTCTTTCTTATTCATGTGACCAAGCCTACAAAGCCACATCTTTGCAACAGAAAGAGAATCAGTAATACAAGTAGGTAGATAAAGAGTACCTACTTTCTTATCACATGCTAATTCAAGTGCATCCACTATGAGAGTTATTGTGCATCCCTCATCACCCAACTATCCTATAGAAATTAGACTTCTCTTCAAGACTGGGACCTGCATGACCTCTTTCAACACCCATGTGTTGCTCGTTTGCAATTTTAGCCGCACTTCCCCTTTGCCAACAATTTGACAAGGCTCACCAACCCTTAAATAAATCTTTCCAAAGTCTCCACGGACATAATCATGGAAAAATACTCTATTTTGGGTTGCATGGAAAGACGCAACAAAATCTAAAACCCAAGATTCTACTTTATCCAAGGAACATACCAGAGCATCCTGTGCAACAACACCTACAACATTTTCTTCTTCATTTCCTTCATGTTGATCTTCTACCAACCAACAATTTTTCTTTACCTACTCTTTCTTTCCATAGTTCCGTAATTGATCATTCTTGCTTTTGAATTCCTCCATTCTTAGCTTACTTTCTTCTACCATTGATTTACTCCCATTCAATCAGAAACCCCTGAGAGTGACTTGTAATCAAACAAACACTAACCTGCTCCACCGCTTGTTAGTTGAACCTCAATATGAGAACCTTCAACCTGCTCTGATACCACTTTGTCAGTGGTATCACTTGGTGATCCTAGCTCTGATACCACTTTGTCAGGCCCTGGGCTCACAAAGCTCTGACACCAATTCATCAATATTAAGAGCACACTCGATTACCTTTGTATAAGCAACTAAACATGAAATTTAACCAAAAGTAATAATTAACTAGAAATCAAAAACAACATAGAATATGAGAGATAATACACACTTGTATTAATACTCTTCCAGAAGGAAATACAATAAAGAGATCACACTCTTCCCACACCTCTTGGGCGTACTAGTAATTCTCCCTCAAGAATTCTCTCTCTCAATTATAAACCAATCAACTCAATAACTGAGTTGTTTCAACTAGTCAGTAATAATACTGCCAGTACACCAACCAGTAAGTGACAATCAACACAACCGTTGTTGCCTACTTCTAGTACCATCGAGTACACCACGTACTCCAAGTATATCTCCCTGATCTTGCTAACTATTGTGTTGCTGATCTCCCTGATCTTGCTACCCCACAGATCTAACTGACCTCGCATACACACACACACACACACACCTGCAGATCAACTGACCTTACTTACCATGTAGATCTCCTACCTGATCTTGCACAACCTACAAATAAACCTGGTCTTGCACACCTACAAACCTAGATCTTACACTCGGGAAGAACCCTTGTCCTTGCCTCACCAAGTCCTTATGATTCTCCCTTGGATAGAACCCTTTTGATTCTACATAACCCTTATGATTCTCCAAATTACAATACAACCCCATGAGTCTATTATATAGATCCCATACAAACAATAATTAGACTTTCTAATTACAATAATTAGACTTTCTAATTACAATAATTAGAAATGTAGACTCAAGACTAAAATTAGTCTTTTACATGCAAACAAACTGTCCATCTAAAATAAGACAAGTTCTGGAAGCGCATGCAAACGCATGCACACACAAGCTGCCAACGTCGGTGCCTGTCTGACCGATGTCAGCTGACCCATAACCGATGTCAGTTGCTGTGAACACTGAAGATGACTGACGTCGGTTGATCAGACCGACGTCGGTTGCTCTGCAACTCAACAACCTCCTCCATGTTTGCATCAGTGAAGCTTTTAGCTCCACAACCTAACATTGGAAATCTCCTTAAGTGACTTGAAACTCTCATTACATTCCAAATCATTAATGTTCAAGACAAACTTCTCAATGGATAGTTGTTAGTGGTGTTTTTAGACAATTGATTGTATTCAATGATTCAAATATATTCTAGGCCTTATAAACCAATCTCTAAATAGATCTATTTCATATGTTTGAAGTTATCTTAATACCATTTTAGTGTCTTGAAGACTCCAAATCTCATCAACACCTCTGTCAAGGAAAATTCCCTCAACTGACTGTAGGTGACTGTAAGGAGAAGTCTGGCTATGGAGTGTGAGTTTTTGGCCTTCCTTACTATAACATGACACCTAAAAAGCTCAACATTAATCAAGAGAGGTATTTATCACTATCTTAAATACCACATATAACATTTTCAGATCATATTCAAACTTTGTTGTTTTCCATTGTCTACACACAAAATCATGTAGACGATTTTCCTACTAGGTTTGTTCGCTAAGTCTTCAACCTCTCTAACATTAGGTGCTTAGAGACCTCTATTGGTACATTGACATATTAAAATTTAAACCATTACTAGGATTCATTCCTATATGACCTTCAAAACACATTGACAACATGATTTTTCTTAGAGTTGCAGACCTACAAGCCTGTAGGTGATTGTCTATAATCTTGTGTTTTGAAGCATTGGAAAGTGAAAATATGATTGTTATGGTCTAAAATACCATTTTTCCACTGAATCAACACATTTAAACATGAATTTACAACTATACAACACTTTATAAATGCATATACAAATTCACTTTCCTCAACTGTTATGCAAGCACACATACACAATCAATAAGGTGCATGGAAATGTGTTAATTTGGAACTTGTATAGAATGTTTGGATAATTATAAGGGCATGAATGGATTGTTATGAAATTAGAGGACCATGGAGATCAAATCAAATGCATTATACTACTTGGAGAACTCAAAAACATAGAAAAATTCTAGTCACCTCAAATTATGCACAAGAGTCACTTTTCTTGCCAAAAGATCATCCACATGTGCCAAAATGATGAGTGAATGTGTATGTGAGATATAAAAACATCTAAGAACTCAATATAAATAGTTTAATGCATCCATGATTTCACACTTTGCATTGAAGTTGCTCTAAACTTAGCCTATGGGGAGATGATCCTTCAAAAAATAGTCTGGATTATAAGAGATTGTTCATAAATATAAGCATACTAATAAAATTAAAAATGCCATAAATTTGAATCCCATAGGGGTCCAAAAATTATTTCAAAATATTAACCCTCAACACTACCTATATGGCTTGTACCATCTAATTGAATTTGGCATTCGCTAGCCTGTGAATGGAGTGATGGAAGAGAGAGATAGTTTTGGCTTGTCTCTATTGTAAGTGTTTTATTTTAATTTACTATTTTTTTGTATTAGAGTAGGTATTTTTCTTTTGGGTTAAATATTTAGTTGTTGGAATTTTGCCAAAAATTTATCATGTCGAATTTTAACTCCTTGCCCATTCTAGAATTTGATGGAAATGAGTATGATTATTGGTGTATCAAAATGATGACTTTTTTGATAGGAAAAGATTTGTGAGAGATTATTGAATCAGGTTATGCAGAGCCAATTGATTGGAATGCCCTCTCATTAAATGATAAAATAGCTAAGAAGGAGGCTAAGAAGAAGAATGCTCAAGCCTTATTTCATATTCAAATAGCTCTAGATAAGAGCCTATTTCCATGAGTTGCAGGACCAAAGATAGTAGAAGATGCTTGGAAGACTCTAAAAGAAGCTTACCAAGGTAGTGATCAAGTCAAAGTTGTCAAGTTACATACATTGAAGAGAGAATTTGAGAATTTAAAGATGCAAGAAGCTGAAAGTGTGAGTAACTATTGTGTCAGAGTAATAGATGTGGTCAATAAGATGGCTACACTTGGTGAAATTGTGAACAATGAGGTTGTGATAAAAAAGGTGTTGAGGTTTCTCACACAAAGGTGGAACCATGTTGCCATAATCATATAAGAAAGCAAGAATATGTCTACCCTTCAATTTGATCATCTAGTTGGATCTTTGATGTCTCATGAAGAAAGATTGAGAGATTCATTTGGAGAAAGTGAAGAGAAAGCTTTTTCCTCCAAATCACAAATCACAAAGAATGAAGATGCCAATAGTAGCATCAAAAGCAATCAAGGCCAAGGTAGAGGTCAAAATCATAATTACTCAAGAGGCAGAGGTGGTTTCTGAGGAAGAGGTCGTTTCAGAGGAAGAGGTAGAGGTCGATTTGATAAAATAAATATTCAGTGTTATCATTGTAACAGGTATGGCCACGTTAATTATGAGTATAGATTAAAAGAAGGTAATAATGGTAAAATCGTTCATTATGCTCAAGAAGGTGATGAGAATCCTCCAGATAATTTATTTTTATCGTATGACAAAGCTGAAAATATTTTAACAGATGTTTTGTATTTAGATTCAGGATGTTCTAACCACATGTCAGGGAATGAAAAACTATTTTCTATAATGGATGAAAGTTTTAAATCCAAGATCAAACTTGGTGATGACAAATCATTGGAGGTTGCTGCAAAAGGAGCTATGGAAGTCCATACAAAAGAAGGTATGAAGAGTGTTAAACACATTTATTACACTCCAAAGCTAAAGCATAATTTGTTGATTGATAGACAATTATGTGAGAAGAATTATAAACTTGTATTTGAAAATCAACAATGTATAATTTATGATAAGAATCAAGGAAATAAGGTGGTAACAATTGTGCCTATGACAAAGAATAAGATGTTTCCATTGAAGTTTGGTGAACATAACAAGAACCTTGTCAATATGGCATATGAGGATACAAGTTGGTTGTGGCATCTCAGGTATGGGCATTTAAATTTTCATAGTTTGATGATTCTAACATCAAAAGCATTAGTTTCTGGTTTGCCTAAGGTTGAAGAGCACAAGAATGTTTGTGAAGGATGTGCTAAAGGAAAACATGCAAGAGAGAAATTTCCAAAAGGCAATGCATGGAGGGCCCATTATCCATTCCAGTTAGTTCATTCAGACATTTGTGGTCCTATGCAGACAAAGAGTTTGGGTAAGTCATCATATTTCATTACTTTTATTGATGATTACTCATGACAGTGTTGGGTTTATTTTTTGAAGACCAAAGGTGAATCTCTCAATACATTCAAGAGGTTTAGATCCCTTGTAGAAAATGACAAAGGGTGCAAAATCAAATGCTTAAGGACTGATCGTGGAGGGGAATTTTGTTCAAAAGCCTTTCAAGGTTATTGTGATATGCATGGCATTAGAAGACAACTCACCACTTCATACACACCTCAACAAAATGGTGTAGCTAAAAGGAAGAATCGTACAGTGGTGGAGATGGCACGAAGCATGCTACAAACAAAGGGATTAAGTAATTCTTTTTGGGGAGATGCAGTTGCTACGACAGTATATATTCTCAATCGGAGTCCCACTAGTGCACTTGACAGGATGACTCTGTATGAAGCCTGGTATGAGAAAAATCCAAATGTTAATTATTTCAAAGTTTTTAGTTGATTAGCCTATGTTCATGTTCCTGATCAAAAGAGGCAAAAGTTAGATCCCAAAAGTGAGTCGTGTATTTTTGTTGGATATAGTGAGGAAGTAAGGCTTACAGGTTATATAATCCTCTCACTAATAAGCTTATTGTGTCAAGAGATGTGATTTTTGATGAAGGGGGAGTTTATGGTAATCAAAAAGGCCATATGGAAAAGTCAAAATCTGTTTTAAATGATGTTATTATGGATGATATTGATCATGGGAAGCTCACTAATATTTCTTTTCCAAGTGCTACAAATCCACCAAGTAACCCCTCATCTAGTTGTTCAATTCCAAGTGTAAGTCTAGATTCAAGTCCTAGTTCTGCAAGGAAGGTAAGAAGATTGAGTGACATTTATCAAAGGAGTTCAAATCAAGCACATGAAGAAAATCCAAGAGGTGAGACACTGAATTTTTTCTTCACTTATCAAGGCTGATTTTGAACCATCATGTTTTGAAGATGCATATACTAATGAGGTTTGGATGCAAGAAATGCAAGAAGAGATGGATTCTATTCATAGGAATGACACTTGGGAGCTTAAAAATCTTCTACATGACAAGAAGAAGATTGGCACCAAATGGGTCTACAAGACTAAGTGTAACAGTGATGGAAGTGTTTAAAGGCATAAGACAAGATTAGTTGCTAAAGGCTTCACACAAAAGTATGGCATTGATTATGAAGAGACATTTGCACCAGTAGCAAGACAAGAGACCATTAGAATGATGATTTCATTAGTAGCTCAAAAGAATTGGAGCATCCATCATATGGATGAGAAAAGTGCCTTCTTGAATGGGTACTTAGAAGAAGTATATGTGGAATAGCCACAGGGTTTGTAAGTACAAGGAAAAGAAAATCATGTCTACAAGTTAAAGAAGGATTTGTATGGCCTCAAACAAGCACCAAGAGCATGGTATGCTAGGATTGATGGATATTTTCAGGAGAATGGCTTTCAAAGATGTAAGAGTGAAGCTACCCTTTACTACAAACAAGAAGTTAATGATATTCTAATTGTAAGTTTGTATGTTGATGACTTGTTGTATATGGGTAGCAGTTTTATGATGAAGGATGAATTCAAAGTTTTCATGATGAATGAATTTGAGATGAAAGACTTAGGCCTTATGAAATATTTTTTAGGAATGGAGGTTTATCAAAGGGAGAATAAAAATTTTATTTGTCAAACAAGGTATGCTAAAGATATGTTGAAGAAATTTGATATGGTTGATTGTAAACCAGTCTCCACTCTGGTTGCTCATGGAGTTGTGTTGTGTAGAGATGATGGTGCTGAAAGAGATGAGGAGACAACTTATAGAAGTATTGTTGGAAGCTTAATGTTTCTAACTCATACAAGACCTAATATTGTTTATTCAGTTTCACTTATTTCAAGGTACATGACAGAGCCATCATAAATACATATGAAGGCAGGCAAGAGAATTTTGAGGTATGTGAAAGGCACTCTAGCTTTTGGTATTCATTACTACACTTCTAAAAAATTCAATCTTGTTGGTTTTAGTGATTTTGATTGGGGACGTAGTTTGGATGACCAAAAGTCAACATCTGGGAATTGTTTTTCTTTTGGTTCTGGTTTGATTACTTGGAGCTCAAAGAAGCAAAGTATAGTTGCCCTTTCTTCTACAGAAGCAGAGTATGTTGCAGTCACTTCAGTAGGTACACAAGCATTATGGCTTAGAAAACTTCTTGAAGAAATTGGAGAGATTCAAGTTCAGCCCATAGTTATTTTTTGTGATAACATTAGTGCTATTAAATTGGCCAAGAATCCAGTCCATCACAACAGGACAAAACATTTTGATTTAAAGCATCATTTTATCTGAGATTTAGTGCAGATGAAGGTAGTAGAATCGAAATACATCAATACTAAAGAATAGTTAGTAGATATCTTCATGAAAGCAGTTGCAACAGATCAATTTTTGACACTCAGAGATTAGATTGTGAGCCCTCTTAGCATCAAGGGGGAGTATGTTGATAACTGATGCATGTTGTCCTCACCAATGCATGCTTTCCTCACCACATGCTATCCCCATCTGTTGACTTCAGTCCTCATCTATGCATGGGACTATTCTATTTCTAGTTTGTTTTTCTTGAAATCCATTGTTAAACATTGTTTTAACTTGCAGTGTATTAGCGCAGGCAATAATGCATGAAGAAATGCATGTTTAAAACTTTTTTTAGATTGTTGTTTGAACATCCAGTTAAACCCCTCTAATTCAAGCGCTCCAAGCTATTCAATAAGTTGCATCCTAACTATTTTATGACTTGAAAAAACTGTAACAAATATATCAGAAATAATACAGAGTATTATTGCATATTTTTGGCTTGTCTCTGCTATAAGTGTTTTGTTTTAATTTACTGTTATTTTGTTATGCTGTTATAATTAGTTTATCAGTGAGTTGAGCTTGGATAAAATCTACACCAACTTCCAATAATAAAAGTTCACAAATTATTTTTATGACACTATTTTTAAATTTTTTTGACATGTTATTCCTGGAACAGTGTTATATGAGATGATGCAAGCCAAGTAGTGGCAGTGAAGAGCCAACTGCAACTGATTGCTAGGCCAATGTACATCAATCCACCTGTTCATGGGGCACATCTTGTGTCGACCATCCTAAGTGATCTGGATCTTAAATTTCTCTGGCACAAGGAGGTTAAGGTAGCTAACATAAAACTTACTACATCTATATGCAAGCTTGGGATTGATTTATTGATAAATAGATGTTGCAGATGTGTTCATTGTGTTATCATTTCTGGATGATGTTGGGAAAGTCTTCACGATTGTGTTCTATGGTTAAGCATGTGCAAACCCTAAACAAACTGTCTTGCATTTTATTTTTTAGGTTATGGCTGATCACATCATTGGGATGAGAGATCTTCGAGGCAACCTTGAAAAGCTAGGGTCTGTTCTTAGTTGGAAGAACATCACTGAACAGGTATTTAAGCTTTTGCATCATGTGCTAGAAAGCCTTCATAGAAGTAGCATGAGCAAATAGGGGCAGACTACTATCATGGGGACTTTGTTGTAAACATGTATGTGGTTGTGGGTAAGGAGATGGAAACTAAATTTGTACCTTTCAAGGATGACTTAATATGTAGACTATAATCATTCATGTCTTCTTAAATGCTTGCACATATTGGACTGTTTTGCTACAGTGGCATGACTCCAGAACAAGTTGATCGGTTGATGAGTGAATTTTACATCTACACGAGACGAAATGGACACACAAGGTATTATGTCAAGAATATTGTTTGATTGGAAATGTTAGGAGAAAATGTGTCTAATAATGTCTGATCTGCTATGTTTGAAAACAATATGGCAGCTGTTACTACAGGAAATATTGATTACTCACCAAATGCAATCCAGGAAGTCGCAAAATCTGCTTACAAGTTAGAAAAAGAGATAAGAGCCGGTGGACTGAGTTCAAATTTTCCAACAAACATCTATCACAATTTTTGTTGTCTCATGAGAGTAAAAGAAATTTAGGATTAAGTTTGATTCTTTTGCTAATGAACCAAATAGCCCAGTTTATTGAATAAGTGATCTGGCCTGAGACTTCAGTGTCTTAACATATGTGTTAGAATAATTAGTTTGTGTACTCCGTTTGAGGGGTGCAGTCGGATGTCCATGCAAATGTAGGATACAATAATATGAGGCTTTTCTGTGCCTTAAGCATTTATTATGAGGATTACAACTAATGATATGACAGGATTTTTTTCTTAAAACTTGTGTTTCATGGCTTCCAGGTCAGGTTCTGGAGATTTATAGTTTTGCCTGCATTAATATGCTGTTCTTTCTTTGCCTATCTATCATTAGTAGTTGAATCGGTGTGGTCCCTAGATGTTTTTTCTGGTATATTTTGTGAGAAAAATATACTTAAGTGTTTTCAATAAATACAATAAATCCAGAGCAACGGATGTGACACGTTTTGATTGTGTGCTACTTGAGTACTGGAATTGTAGGTGATGGGAAGTTATGCAGAGTTTCAGAGTTTTGGAGATTTATAGTTTTGCCTGCATTAATATGCTATTCTTTTCTTTACCCATTTATTGTGCACTAAATCCAAATCATAGAATGTGACACTTTTTAATTTGTGCACTTGGGTACCGGAGTTGTAAATGATAGGAAGTCATGCAGACTTTCAGAAACAGATATGACAATTTCATTTTTGATGCAAACGTATGCATCCAGACATTGATCAAATTGTGTTTACATTAGCCATTGAAAAAATATTGAAGTTTTGATGGGGCTCAGAGTACAAACAAATCTAGTAGTAATTGGCATAATATATTCACGTTCCTTTTTTTCCCCACTATTTTGTATTTTCTGGGGGGCTATTGCCTATTTTTCCTTGGATTTTCTAGCAGATTGGAAGTTTCTTATATTTCCTTAAAGAAGATACTTTGGTTAAGTGAGCTTCGTTTTGCCTTTTCTATCATCTTTTTCTTCTAGCCATTGACATTAAAATGCAAGATCTTGATCCAGCATGATTTGTTCACTCCTTAAAAGTTCACTTTTGGCAGGCAAACATTTCTTAGTGCTTTAGGTCAACTTTAGTTTCCAGCCTTTGGCGTTGGTATGTGCAAAACATGATTGTTAGAATGCTTTGTTGTCCCTTCCTAATCTGTATCATCTCCTTTATGTAAGACACGAGGATTGAATAAGCCATTTTGTAAACCAGGATAACATTCCAAAGCGACTTTTGAAGCTGAAAGCAGACGAGTTTGATTATACTGGATTGTAAAAGGCCATTTCTGCAGTTACCTCCAAGAGGATAACCCTATTATTATGTTAGTATCAGTGGCATAACTAAAATCTAAAGCGATATAATCAGTGATCAAATTTGCTGTGCGGATAGGAATTTTGTATGCGAGGGGTGTGCATAACCTTTAGCGCTTTGAGACCTGTGAAATTTAAAAAAATATTATTGCATTTCCCATGAAAATCAAATCATGGCACTCGGCTTAAAGATGTTTTCACTTTAATTAAACTCCCACCAGGCAGGACAGAAAGCTTGTTTGAACCAGGCGTGTTCGATTTGCTCCATTACTCCTGTAGGATCAATTGCAAATATGATCATATTCACCCGCATAAACTAGCAGCTTGAAAACAAAAGGTACCCATAGCCTGTGAGATGAATGTTTCACTTATAAGTCCAAATTACCCTGAGTAGCTGAATTTATATACTTCTAGACCTGAACTTGCTTCCGAAACTAATATCTGATAAGAATTTTATGCTTCTGTTGTGAAAATATGATTTAGAAGGATATGTATATATAACAAATTGTACTAATGGGAGTGACATTCATAATTTTGATGACAATTTAGATAACTTATTCTAAATTCGAATGTACATTTTGTCTTTGAAGTTTGAATGTATGTTATCTGTATATTTTTTTAAATGTTTTATCTTTTACAGAGTAAAAATTAGTATTATGCACTATTTTTATATATAAAAATATATTATATATTTATATTTTTTATATTATATTATATGAACGTTTTTATGGTGTTTCCAAACCAAAGTTTTTTGAAAATTAATGTTTCCACATTTTGTACATGTCTATATACTCGTTATATTTCTGTTTCCTGGCAACACAATTGTTATTCATATTTCTAGTTGCTAGATCTTTTTATACATTATAATTGTTTTTTAAATAAAATTCTACTTCCGTATACTGATAATATTTATCATTAGGTGTTTTAGAAGAAAAAATACTTAGCATGCATAGTGGAATCTAAATTTGTTTCCAAAAAGGAAAATTCAGTTTACAAAAGGAGTAACCCATAACACATTCAAAATATCGTAACATCTTTGTGTTTAGAGGACAACAACACACTCAATTATAGGACAACAATATTAGATTATTCAAAGAAAAGTAAATGATTTTTTTTCAAGAATTATGTTGACATATCAAATGTTAATACATAACAATTAAAACCATAAATATAACCAAAATTTGAAAAAGAATTTGCAATTTACATGATCAAATGCATTCATATGATTGAATTTGAAGGCTCAATGAAAACTAAATGAATTTTCTGGTACAATTATGTTGACATATCAAATATAAACACATGAAATTGAGAGCATAAATATATCAAAAATTTAAAACTAGTTATCTACAATCTACGTAATCAAATTCATTTATATAATTGATCACTAAGATATTTTTAAATTATAAACAGTATTGTTGTAGTGTACTAGCATACAAAAATTTACATACATAGAAGAATTAAACTTTAAAAAACACATAAATATGAAATTGCATTAAAAAATGGGCATACAAACTACCACAATAGGCAATCATGTGTGAATGAATGCATATATGAATAGTTCGTCAAGTAGTGTATAATGTTCCTAAATTTCTAAACAAAAACATGTTATTATTGATACTGTCTAGTGTCGATTAAAAATTCAGATGCATAAATGAATATTGCTGCAATGTTAGCATACAGATCTCAAACTAAAATTAAATCAGAGGAAAGCAACCCCTTAGGGAAAAAAAAAATTGTTCACTGAGATGCTCTTGCAAATTAGTCCGGAAGGTTCTTTCTATTTTATGAATCGAAAGATAGAAACCAAAATTCATATCCTCTCTAGAAAAATAAATGTTATGTCACTCTATAATGATTCTTATTTGATCTTTAGAATTACAATCCATATTGAAGACAGATAAGGAAACATGTCTCCAAAAAATGCGATGGGGAAAAATCCAAGGGAACTTTGAGTTCCCATTCAGTGATGAGCTCCAATACTTTTAAAGGCGAAAACTTTCCCTAAACATCAATACATACTTTTTCAAGTCCCAAACTCCAAACTTGGCATCTCAAGCATGATGAAGAAAACAATCAAATTTGCCATAGAGTTGTCACAATAGTAGCCTTAATGCATGCAATTGTACGTGAGAGATGTCCCAACATGATCTTACAAAATTTGTCAACAGACTTCAAAGAATTTATAGATTTTTTTTTAGAGAAATCTCTTTTTCAAAGAATTTTACATTGTTCCTTTATTTGTGTTTATCGTTTCATTCCAATCGAGTCTTACGCAGTTTGAACTTAGTAGAAAGCTAAAACTTTCAAGCTTTAAACTTTAACATTTAAATAGATTTAAGGCTTCAATGGGATTGCTACAAATGGTAAAGAAACATGATAGTTACCATCGCAATGAGGAGAGCAACAAAATTTAAGATACATCAAATGCTACGTTTTCCCTTTTGTTGAGGAAAGACATCCAAAGTAAGCCAATGTTTGAATTGGACATGTCTAGATGTTAGTGACGTATACAATCTATAGTCTACTCCCAAATACTTAAGGAAACAGTAATTATTTTTTATGAGTACCTATATATTTTTGGTTGCCCCTAAGGTTTTCCACGACATTATTGCCACGGGGGAGGACCCTTCACATCTGACAATATAGATTATTATTGACATTGATGGCCATCGATTTGGCATTTTCAACATTTATGCACCTAATGGTGGCCCTAATTGCTCCCTGCTTTGGTGATATTTGGCTGATGGGTTGCATGTTTCCACATGGCTAGTGTATGGCGATTTCAACATTATTGAACACCCGCAAGGTAAGGTTAGGCCCCTCCCCATGCATTGATGCATTGGTGAATGTGAGGCTTGGTTTTATTTCAAAAATAAATGGGGTCTGCCTAACCCACTCCTCTGACGATAGACATTTAACCCCACATTTTGGTTTACATGGTCCAACTACCGATCTGGGGATCACCACATCCTTAAAAAAATCAATCACTTTATGTTATCAAAGCAAAATATTTTTTCATTTTCTAGCATTGATGGCCAGCCTGGCAATGTCCTTTCTGGTATTATTTTGTCAGATGATTCTCCTATTTCCTATAAAGTGGAATGAACTTTGGGATAATACAATGTGCCACATAATCAATTTATCCTTAATACTTTTATGTTGAGTCATACTGGAACAATCCAACTCATCACATGGATCTAGAACCTCACCCCGTGGCCCCCATACACTTCCATCCAGATCGAGTGGTGGAATGAGATCATTCTACACACCACCTCCTCCTTCTGCCACCATGGAAAACATGTTTCTCAGATCAAAAAATGGTCAAAAGAGGTCATGCTCAATGAGTTGTGATGGGTCTTCATCTCTCTCAAGCTTGATCATTTCAATGTGCAGATGTAATGGCTTGCAGTCTCTCCTAAACACCTCTTCAAGGTGGCAAAAAATGCAGCCAAAGGTGCTCTACTTTGCGCTTGATTACATTGGCTAAAAATTGGTGATAAGGCCTCCAAGGATTTTTTTAAAGCACTGAAAGCTAAGTATACTCATGGGAAAAACAAAGCCATTCAAGTGGCTCAATCCTAGCTTACCTCTTAGTCTAATCTCTCTTCAGCTTTCCTTGAATACTACAAGATGGTTTTCCAAGCTCAACATTTCATAGTTGAGCAAACCTAGGCACTTCATAAATGCCTCAATGTGGTGCCTCGCAAGCTCACGCCTGTCGATCAATGACTTTGTGGTGTCCCTCTCACCTTGTAAGAGCTCATAGAGGATCTGTATTGCATGAGCAGTGATAAATCCCCTAGACTCAATAGCTTCTTATGGAAATTTTACGAATCCACTTGGATGTTTACTAGCCTTGATTTACTACAAGTCTAAAAAGAAGCCTTACAAAATTAGTCTCTTAGATCCATGATCAACCAAGGTAATATTAGATTCATTCCTAAAGGTGGAGATCTTGAGTTTCTTACTAGTTGGAGGTTGATAACCTTTCTCAATGTTTCTTACAAGATTCTTGCTAAAGCCCTTGCCAACCATGTTTGACTCATTTCACTTGCCATTGATAGACTAGATCAAACAAGATTTTTTAGAGGGCACTATATTTTGGATAATCTTATTACAATCTGGGAAGGCATGGCTTGGACCCATTCCTCTCTCTAGATAACTATTTTTATTAAATTAGACTTTGAAAAAGCTTATGATAAGATTGAGCGGAAATTTATTATATCCATGCTCAAGGCTCTCGACTTTGGTCTCTACTTCATTTATATTGTGCAGATAGTGCTTCATGATGCTTGAGTTTGCCTCACTATTAATGGGAATAAAACTGAGGGGATTGAGCTTCAGTGTTATATTCACCAAGGTTGTCCCCCTTGCTTTGGCACTTTATGTGTTATTTACTAAAGCCCTAAGTTATCTTTTGGCTTCCAGAGCTTTTCAAGGGCTTGTTTGGGGCATTGTTTTGCTCGACCACACCTCCTAGCTCATCAACAAGCACTTTTTAGATGACACCTTCCTCACTCTCAAAGAGAAAGAGGCCTCCTTTAATGATTCTATCCGATGCCTTGACACTTTCTGTCTGGCTTCTGGCTCCAACCTATAATGGAGGAAAACTCTATGTTTTCAACAAAGCATGATGCCTATCCCTGAGTGGCTTTGCAAGTATAATTGGAAATGGATTGCTCATGGGTAACATTTGAAGATCTTGGGTATATCCTTTGCCTTTGATAGTTCTTCGATCGAACTTTGGTAGTATGTCCTCAATAGGATTGAAAATAAGATTGAATATTGGATCACTAAACCCTTATCTCTAGCAGGGAAGTTTCATATTTGCACCAAAATCTTGGCCACTACTCATGTCTACTATTCCTCCTATTGGGATCCCTCAAAGGCTTCTTATGACATTCTAGCCAAAATCCTTAAAGACTTCCTCTTGGCTAATTATAATCATGCCTGAGGTTTTTATTGAGTGACCTGGGATATTTGTTGCCTCCCTTGTGATAAAAGTGGCATGGGCATCATTGACACCTATCAGTAAAGAATGGTCATGTGTGTTGAGTGGGTTGTTCAGGCTATTGAGGGCAATGAATATTGAAATTTTTTGTTAAGACATTGTATATCCGCGGGCTCTCCCTATGGTAAAACTAGTTGGAAAAATATTGGCTTCCAATCCCTTCTCATCACTATGGTCTTTGTCAAGATCGCTAGCTCTTTTGTGGTCAAAAGAATTTGGAAGGCTTTTGAAACTGTCAAAGCCTACTTGAACTGGGTGGGAGATGGTTTTCCATAGGGTTGTATTTTAATTAAAATAACTTATGGTGGTCCCCTATTCTTAATACTTCCTCTATTCTCCTAATTGAATTACCTGATATTAAAGTTGTATGATTGTTACGAAAAGGAATTCACAGTGTTCAATATTTGGTTACCTCTAGGGACTGGATTCCTTGGCCTAAACTAAAAATCAAGTTTCAATTAAATAATGTGGACTTACCTTATATTATTTGCATTCAAGAGTTGCTTTCTGATGTTATGTTGCATAAACTTGACCTGCAACCACCTAGGGCCTAGTCAAAAAACTAGAGGTGGAATTGAAATACGCATTTCAAGAACTACTCTCCCAAACTACTTTATTAGGTGGTGACTCCCTTCTCTCTAGTTTTAGGAAGGCTCAACAGGTGTTGGGGTTTGCAGTTTTCTCCCAGGACTTGGCTCGTCATCTAGAGCATGTGTAGCAACTTGGTCTAAAGCCCAAGCTGGTTCATTTTTTATGGTGTTTGATTTATCAATAATTTCCCCTTGGTAAGAGACTTCTCCACCTCCACATTCCCTAGCCCTTTTGTTTGGCTTGCAAGCATCCATAATCCTTTAAACATCTATTATGGTTTTGTCTGAAAGCCTAGTCTACCTAGCATTGGATTCATTTGTTATTTAGCCTTATCACCCTGAGTCTTTCTCTTGGCGACATGCGCTCTTTAGGGATTATTATATTTGGCCAATCTCTATTGCCTTTCTTTGGTAATTCTTCTGTGTTATTATTCTCTTTCAACTATGGAAAGCTAGGAACAATGCTATTTTTAATCGTGAGACCTGTGAAATTTCATTCTCTGTTAATGAACAAGTGGTTATTTATTTGGGCTATTTGCAGATTCAAGCTCAATTGAGCAAAATGGCTCTCGACCTCCGCCACCTATAGGAGCTCCTCAACCATTGGGGGAATGTCCCTTGCACCATGAGTAGGGTTCCCCTTGATGACCCGCCCCATAGTCCTCCACCTCCTCCTACTAGGAGGTGTCAAAGTAGACTTCAGTTCAGAAGCAAGGGCCACTTTTTTCCTCGCCCTCTCCTAGGGGCTGGCTGGAATTCTCCTGGCAAGTCTAATGTTGGTCCTTCACAATGGTCTCTAGCAAGTATTGTTGTTCTTTAACAACCAACTGATGGTTGGCCTATCACTATTCATGATAACCCTCTAGATGATTGGAATGCTCTATAGATTCTTGACGTGGAGCCGCCCACTTGGTTGATACATCCTAAGGATGATTGTCATGGGGTGGTGGCTTATACGTAAAAAAAAAAGCTCTCTGATTATTTGTAGTTTTTTGGACCATGCCTTGATTGGTTTATTTTTTGTTTTGGAGTCAAAACATTCCTCCGACCGAGAGATTGAACCATGATGTGTCTGAGTACTTTACTTTGCAATCTTATATAATAATATTTTTTTTGTTAATATAATGTGAAGCATTCCAATATAGTAAAATAACCATAGGGTAATAGAAGTTCAAACTTTGTGTGGTGGAAAAAATAAAACAGCCAAATGGAAATAGAGAAGTAAATCTAATTGCAAGAATTGGAACCAGTGGAGAAAGACACAAACATGACTAGAGTAAAAGACTAAAAAATTTACAGCGAGGCACGAGTAACAGGCGTACTAGGATTGCAATTGCTCATCTTCAGCTTCAAGATGTCGACTTCAATCTCTTGCATTGCAGTGGCTGGCAAACAAACAGACACTGCGATTGCCTCTGTGCCACTACTTTTGTCAACCCCAGATATAAAGAAGATCTCCGTCCAGAGCGTGGCGTCTATTGGAGGTAAAACTCCGTACACGGCCTTTCCCCACCCATAATCTATTTCTTTTAACCCGACTCTGCTTATGCTGGAAATCATAAACGAACCAATTCCTCTTTTTACAGAAAGAGGTCGGCGTAATTCGATGAAATCAAGGAACGAGCGGACGAACTCCTCATTGACCGTCGCTTTTGCGTCTTGAACAAGTTTTGTAGCAAAAAAGAGGCCGTTGTTTATCAAATCTGCGGCTGTCGTCTTTGCGCATGCTGAAACCATTGCATTTCCGTAGTAACCCAATGGAAGAGGAGGTTGCAATCGAGAACGAAAATTGACAGGAAAGATGAGCCTCACCTCTTCATTATCAGGGATGTTGAGAGCCCTTGTTCTCGCACGCCACAAATAAGCAGACAAAACATCAAACGCGGTGCAGTGAAGCATACCCGCCTCTCTCTTCAGAAGTGCTATTTCGTCTCTACTGAAAACGAAGGATTTCCTCTCCATTTCTTCCTCCTTGGCAGCCGCAGCCGCAGCCACAGCCGCAGGAGAATCTTGTTGATAATCATGGTGAAGGAATTGTACGTGAGGCTTTGTTCGTGGAAGCAGTCTCTCTCGTTCCCAAGCTGGAGGAATGGAGGGGACATGAGCACCTTTGGCCATTTCAGCAAGGGCTCTCAGAAATAAATACGACCCAACAGCGTCAGACACGCAGTGATTGAAGCTCGTCCCTAATATGAAACCACCGTAAGTCAGACGCGTCACCTAATCACAAGAATTGAAAGGGTCATATTTCTGGATTGAATCATAGAAAAAACAAGTAATGCCAAGTGTGTTACCTGAATATAAATGAGCGGAGAGTCGATAATACTGGTTGATCCAAGGATGCCCTCGACTAATTTCTCTACACAATGAAAGGGTGGAATAAACTGATCATTATGATAGAACAATTGTTGCAGGGAGACATCTGCGTCCGCTTCTACGAAAGAAACACCTTCTTCCGTGCAGTGGAGGAGGAACTTATTGGCTGACACTGTGGAGGGCCTCAATCTTCCTGCAAAGGGATAAAAGTGGACCAGAACCTTGCCCAACGCTTCTTTTATGACTTTGGCAGGATCGTCCTCCCTTGCCTTATTGCATCCATAAATCTGTATTATAGGAATGTAGTATCTGATTGTAGTTTTGTTGTCAACATTAGATAGATAGAGAACGCCCTGTGGAGTTTTACAGGCTGGACGTACAAGCTGAAGGGCATGCCTGCTAACTGTAAAATTCCCATTAAAAGCAGCCATGATAATGATAAGCTGCTTGCTGAGGGTTTTCTGTGGAGTAATCTTCAAAGAGGTGAGTTGATTAAAGGGGCTGAGTGTAACCCAGTGGTCTCAAGTCGTCTCATGTTCAAATATAAATCTAGGAAGAATCATGAAAACCTTGACTTAAATATCATGTACACATTTTCCACCCAGAAATCATATCCACCATGACTATGGCACATCGAGGTTATTGCTGAGGGCTTTCTGTAGAGTAAGAGATATATAAAAAAAAATTTGTGTGTTGAATATTAAAGGAGGTGAGTTGATTAAAGAGTTGACTAATCCAGTCGTCCCAAGTTCAAATCGCTAAAGACAAATAAATATCTAAGAACAATTATGAAAACCTTGACACATCGTTTTCAATGCTATAAATCATGTCCACATTTTCCACCTAATATCGGTCAAAGAAAGTGGAGTAACAGCTGTCAAAGAAAGTGAAGTCACAACTGTCAATGCAGATTGCACGCACACAGCTCAATCAATGGCTCATATCTGCTGTCATAATAGGTGTCCAAAAACACTAGAACTTTCAAGAGAAAATGGAATCTAATGAAAGTGAATACTCAGAAATAGAAGACTTATATTGAATTCAAAAAGTATTTTGGAGAGATAATATACCATTATATATATATATATTTCAAAATACAACTTTTACATTTATTATTTTTATTATTTAGTGCGAGGTAAACATTTAGTTTTTTATTCGTTACATTGATTTATATGAATAATTGTATTATAAAAAATTATGCATTTATTGTGCACATAAAACTTTCACAAAATTATGTGCAAAACAATTTCATATCATATTACAAATAGTTTTGCACGTTTATGATACTCATGTTGATGTTCATACTGTAGACACTCCTTTTCAGCGACTTCCATGTTTAGACAGACCACAATTAAGCTTAGAAATCATTGAGCATCCTAATTTCATACGTACATTATAAGTAAATACCTAGATTCACATCGAGGCTTCCCTATTTGATATAATACCCTATATGCAATTATAACCTCTCACAAATTCATCCCTAGTCAGCGTACGACCAATCAAACTGATGTTTTTGACTAATTACGTGGGACACTTAACTAAATTCTTGAAATGACCAAAAGACGAAGCAAGTTTGATTAAACAAATAAATCAAATTAAATGCTTAAGTGAAAAATCTATGTTGAATCAATGAATATCTAATTTCTAAGAATAAAATTTCAACAAATATTAGGAAATATGAGGTTATGATGATGTCATGAGTCTCAAAGTCAAAAATTACAAAATATCAACGTAAATATCATAAAAATCAGAAATGTTGATCCATGCCTTCATAAATAGTATTTAGACTCCCAAACTTGACCTTAGCTTAACTACACATGGGTTAGAGTTAGTTGAAAAACTATAAATACAAGTGCCATGATCATTCTTTAAAAGCTTTTGTGTGCAAGCAAATAGTGCCATTTATTGCTAAAAAGCTTTATAGCCAAGAGGCAATTGCCAAGTGAATAAGAGGAGGTGTTGCCCATAAAGCATTAGCATTGCCAAAGATTTATTGTTTACAATACCGAGCAAAATCCTTCTATCACACCGATTTCAAGATAGATTCATTCTAGGAAGGTAAATGATGTTTTTGTCTTCTCTTTGCAGATTTATTTGTTTTGTTATCATTGCTCACCCTAGTACTTAGGCTTAGAATATGAATTGTCTTTGATTTGTTTTGACTTATCCACTAACAAGGTAAACTAATCATTGTCTTGATAATAGTACATTACATATTGGCATGCCTACTAGGACTAAGCATCCCACATTCATCCTAGGAGTACTTTGGGACCCTTAAAAATCAAGAAAATATCATTAATGACTTTCTTTTTAATTTTTTAACCTAACTTTGTTATGTTTTGTGATTGACTGCAGAAGTGCAAATTTTTACACTACATAACTATGGATTCAAAGCCAAAAATAGTGAAATAATTGTTCGAATCTGTGAAATCATCCAAGAAAAGTGTGAAATTGTCTATGTTTCGACCCTGTTTTATACAACTATAAACTCATAGCAGTATTTTAAACAATTGTTCAAGTAAATTGCAAATTTATCACACAATTTTTTTTGGTTTTCTAGTCTTTCTATCAAAATTATAGATTTTAAACATATAGTTATACAAATCATACAATATAATCACAAAATTGTTTTTTTCTGCTTCTGTATTTTCCTTGCAAGTTTCAAATTTTTTGTGGAAATGGAAGGGTGAGTTGTGAAATTGTAGACAAAATCATTGTTGTGAAATTGTAGTCATGAAATAATCACCCTTAACTATGAAATCATCACTCTAAATTGTGAAATCGTCACCTTAAACTGTGAAATCATCACCCTTAACTACGAAATCATAGAGTAAAATCGTGAATTCATTTTGTTATGTTTCTATGTTTCCATGCAGGTTTAATAAAGTTGTAAAAATGTTGAGTATAGTAGTAAAATAATCCATTTAAAGTTCAAAATTGGCAAAGTTAACTACAAAATTATTCCATAGCCATGAAATTGCTACTGTAAGTTATTTGTGTTCTATTGTTTTTTGTGGTTTATATTGACTAATAATTTTGTAGTTCACCTTAATTGTGTAACTACAAAATCAATCCAAAGAGCAATATTTTTATGATTTTTGAGCTAATTTTCCAAGTTGCCTTCACTCTCTTGGCCCAATCAAATTACTATCAAGTTTTTGTAGGTTTTCTAAAGTGAGGAAAAACTGATTTGCATCCAAAAATCACTCCATCACATTTGAAATTTGGTGTTTTAAAAACATTTTCACACTTACATTTCGTGTTTAAAACATTTACAAATTTTTTTTTTTCATTCCAAACTTTTTTCCAAAGCCTTAATACATTTCCATTTTGGTGTATAAAAATAAATTCCTTTTACACTTTCAATTTTGCATTTTCCTTTTAGCATTGTTTAGCAGAGTTGTGCATATATTCTCCCCTATTTAGGGTGACCTATAAATATGACTAAGCTATTTGTTCATTGTAGCCCAGAGTTCAAGTTGTGTATGATCTCCCCTCATTTTCTTGCATGTGGGTGACTTAGAAGTGACTTTCTCCCTTTATTATTTTTAGGGTTTCGAAGCATGCACAATTTAGAGATCACACTCTACTAATAAATCAATGGATGGAGTGGTTGAAGAAAGGACAATACCCTTTTGTAATAAGTTAGATGGTTTTTCATCCACTTGATGAATATTTTATTGTTCCCAAGTGTTCTTTGACACTTGTTTACTATCTAGAAAGCCAATTCAATTTTTTTAGATTAATAGACCCTACTTGCTGTAGATTATCCTACCAATGCCAAGTTATTTTTGTTCTCTAAGTTACATGCCATGTAAATTTTATTGAGAGATAGAGGGGGTATAAAAAATCAATCTTCATGCATTTTTATTTATTGAATTAACATTTAATTCTTCTCAAGAACTAGTATATCGATAGAAGTTTTCTTGATATTATAAAACCTTGTGTCAATTATTAAGATAGGAACATATTATTGTGTGTTTCTTATTTTTTTTATAATTGAGTCCAAAATAATTCATGCAAAAAAAAAAGTCTGATACTAGAACACTTGATACATACACCATTCACATTAAGAAGTTTTATGCTACTCATATTTGAAGAAACCATTTTCCTTAGTCTAAAAATCATGTGTGCCTTAATTTATGAAAGGCTTTGTTACATTGCTTGTTTTGAACTAGAACATTTATCATTTAAAATCCAAGTCTCTCAAATCAAGTTTGAAATCCATCTTTCAAAAGTTCAGATCTAAAGACAATTGGTTTATGCTTGAGTCTTGCCTACAACCTGGGCTTGAGTGTTCACTTTTTGAATGTAGATTATGTAACTTAGATGTATTTTCAGTTTGGTTTAAGACATTTTTCCTAGACCAAGTTCAAACCATCCATTTTAGAACACAAGTTCTCTTTTAGACTGACACTGTGTATTGCCTTGTTTCCAAATTTCACTTGGACCGAATGTGCCTTTTTGCTTCAATTCAGGATCCTTAGACATAAGAGTAGTTTCATTTCTATGCCAAGACTAATTTCATTTTCCTAGACCAAGTTTGTTTCCAAGACCTAGTTAAAATTTCATTTGCCTAGACCAAGTTCTTTTTGTGAGACCAAGATTGTTTCTAAGACTTAGTTCCAATATTTCATGTGCCTAGACCAAGACCTAGTTTGTTTTATATTTAGTTTCAATATTTTTCATGCTAAGACCAATTTAATTTTCATGGACCAAGGTTTTTTTCCAAGGCCCATTACATTTGCCTAGACCAAGTTTATTTCCAAGACCTAGTTCAAATTTCATGTTCCTAGATCAAGACCTAGTTTATTTTCTTTTTAGTTTTAATATTTCATGTGCCTAGACTAGGTCCAATTTGTTTCCTAGACCAAGTTTATTTCCAATACCTGGTTCAAATTTCATTCTTAGAGGAAGACCTAGTTAATTTTGTAGTTTAGTTTAAACCTTTTTCCAAAATCTAGTTCTAAGTTTCCCTTTTTTGACCATTTTTTTCGAAGGCCAAGGGTATACTTTCATGTTAGGTTACATCGAGTTTTAAAGTAAGATATTTTAAAATCCAAGTTCCAATTTTTTTGAAAGATTAGACCAACCATTCTAAAATGGAATCAAAATGGATTTAACCATATCTCAATATAAACATCGAGGAGTTATGTATAGTCTAGATTATGAGAACATTGTTACAAATGACCCCTTGACTATGAGCCTTGTGGTGAGAACTTAACATATGAGATGAACCCATATCCCACATATGAATCTCGTAACATGGGGTATGGGAAAGACCAATTCCAATAGTATCTCACAAACACACCTCCTTATCCAGGATAAAATCATGACCCATTTTCACAATACCCTACCAACAAGCCATTTAGTATGGAAATGGTTTGACAATAATAACCATATTTTATGAACATACCATCTAGTTCTAGTTACAATCCATAATTAATTGATCATGATCTTTTAGAGCATAAATATGAGATTTTTATTAGATCGATCAAAGTAGGTGCTAATTGCCCATTGGATTTTCCACAAAAAATATACCTCGTTTGGTTCAGGTACCTATCCATGCGCCTCTCATCCAAACATTTGATTAGGCCTCTACTAGTCAAAATCAGTCCCTTATACCAATGACTGACTAGGAACTTGTTACATTTAATAAGGGAAAAGGTCAAAGTGCTCACCAATTTACGCAAGTGAAATAGGCCTATCAAACCTTCTTTTATCTAGAAATAAACTTTAATGCCATGAGTATTCAAAACACACTACTCATAGAGTTGGCTCCATCAAGTGCACTACAAACTTATTTGGTGGGCTCTTACAATGTGCATATAGATTTGTTTGTTCAAAGCATGCTGCTTACAAGCATGTTCAACATTCCTCTAAATGAAAAATAATCAATGACTTCTTTGGGATACCCTTTTGAAAATGTGGTAGAAAACACACATGTTACCTAATCCAGACCAAGTACGGTCCAATGTACCAAGGAGCACCCCACAAAATAGTTTCCAAAATATCCCTCCTTTAGTTACATAAATAGGCACACAAACATGGGTAAAATAAATCTAGCTCACAGCCACAACATAAAACTATACCTCCACGACCATCTTCTTCCTCAGATATACAACAATGAGTAAGAAATCAATTATAATCGAGTACCCCACCACAACAAGTGGTAACAAACATTCCACTTGAGATGGTTCAAACCAACATGCCACCATAACAAGTGGCATATTAACCACTTTAAAAATTGTCCAATTCAACAACATCTTATGGCCAACCAACAACAAGTGCCTTGCCAACAATAAGTGCCTAATTTATAACAAGTGCCTAGCTAACAACAAGTGCCTAATTTATAACAAATCCCTAATCTACAATAATTGTCTAGCCAAAATTAAGTGCCTAACCTATAATAAGTTTTTAACCAACAACAAGTGCCAAACATCCAATGAATATCTACTAGTCAATAGTTACCTCACATACAACATATACTTATCCACAATACATGCCTAACACATAGTAATTTCCACAACAAGCCTTTAACCAACATCACATATAGTAGGGTCAGACTATCCATCAACAAAATACCTTCGAAACCCACCACACACATTTCATTCCAAAACACCAAAAACCTCCATTCAAGCCACTATTCCCTCGAAATCAAATCCACACTAACAATCCTAACCCCAATTTTTACCAACAACAAATACTACAACAATATAACCCTAACCAACAAATACATAATCCTAGTCAAGTGACCAACCAAATGAACATTCTTCATTCCTCCATTTTACCTTGCTTAGAGTAATCCACCTTGAATCGCCCAACCCCAACCATAATCCTCCATACCCTCAACATTCCTATCCTAAGAATTATAGTCAATTAAGGATGTAATTTTAGTTTTTTAAACAAAGAAGGGAAAAGAGTTTAAATTAAATCAAATATGATCATACCCTTTCAATATGGATTACCTCTAGATACTATTTCCTCTAGGTTTTGAGCTACCAAAGTTTAACAAACACAAAGGCAAAGGTGACCCAAAAGAACATTTGAAGGGATTTTATGTTACTTGTTACCCAATGGCATTTAACAAGATCTATTTGCTTCTTTTTTTTCCCTGCAGTCTAGTTGGACAGGCCTTAGAGTGGCTACTCTAACTTCTAAATAACTCTATGCCTAAATTTTATGACCTATTAGATAAATTCATGCAACACTTCTCTTATAATCTCAAGCATGAGATTACTATGGTTGATTTGGGCCAAGATCAACAAAGACTTGTGAGAGTTCATCGATCTATTTATAGTGATGGAGAGCAATTGATGTCTATTTCACACATAATTTATCAGATAAATAGTTGGTAGTGGTGTTTACCTATAGCTTGTAAAGTGATCTATCCTATCACCTAGAGATTCAATGTGCACACACGTTTGAATAAATCATCTAAAAATGCCCATAAATTGAAAAACACCTTTTCAATAAAGAGGTAATCAAGTTGTACACTCCTAACCAGAGCTAGAACTAGTACCAAGGTCCAAACCAAAGTCAAATCCCAATTCATATTGATCCAAGCAACATTTCATGGGACAATTTGGGTGACGGTTCCACCCCAATTAGTGGCAAAACTTCTGGGAACCATAACTTTTGTACCAAAGTTCTATTTGACTCCCCATTTGAACCATTGGAAATTCAAGAATGAGGGAAATGTCATGAGATGGTATAAATCTCTGTTAGGTGGGTTTTGACCCCTAAAAACCAAATGGAAGTGCCCCAAATTTCAATTTTAGTAGTGTAGTCTAAAAATAGTAAGTTTCTAAAAATAGTAATTCCTTGAATTTTGTATTGTTGTGAATAATGGAAGTCAAACCACTTAATCTCCATCAATATTGGTGACCTTCCACATCCTCCTACTAACTTCAAAATGTGTATAAATTAAGATGTGACCTAAAAATTAAATTAGACATCTCTTCCCAGAGATAGGCATATGTTGTAGCTGCAATTTTGAGCAATAAAACATCTCTTCTTAGAGATAGCTTTATTACAATTGTGTTGTTCTTATTTCTTGAATTATATTTCAACCAAAGCTTTTGAGTTTTAGATTAGTGCTATCTAAGCGATTTATCTTGAGAGTGTATGATCTCGAGGATAATGTTAGGCTACAAAAATCTTGGGTGGAAAATAATAGAGATTCCAAACTATCCACCTATTCACTCCAAATGACTTTAAATGGTGGATAACACCGAGACATCTGATCCTTTCAATGAAATGGTGAATGAAGCCCTCCAACAATAGAAAGCATAGATGCTAAAACAATTCACCCAAATTTTCTAATAAATCTCAATGGGAAATTCTGGCTCCTCATTTGTACCCCCACATCCTTTCAGTACCCCAACACCCTTCAAGGTTTAGGTGATTTTTGATATCCCTACATTTTAAGGCAAAATCAATGTTGATGCAATAGAAAATTGGTTAGATCAATTATCTTCCTATTTTTTTGTAAATAAATTCACCGATAAAGAGAAGATCACTCTTGCTCTTTTGAAAGCATCATTGCCTACCAAAAATTGGTGGGAAGTGTACAAGAAGAGATTCAGTATGAATGATATTGGACTTGAGGTAGAACCTACCTAGGATGATTTCATAGAAGCTATAAAGGAAGAATACTATGCCATTGGAGCATATGATGATCTATATATAGAGTGGCAATAACTTTGCCAAGGTAAGGAACAATTTGTTCAAGATTACATTGACATTTTTCATTCTCTATCTGTGAGATTGGGAATTCAGGAAAGTGAGAAACACAAGGTTATCAAATTTCATGGTGGACTACAATGGTATATATGGGAGGAGATGGAACTCTTCAATTTGGAAACCCTCGGTGAGGCGTACAAGTTCATGATGAAGATTGAGCAAAAGCATGGAAGAATGAATATGAAGAGTAAACCTTCAAAATGGAAAAGTGACAAAGAAGGTCAAACACAAGGCCAAAATTGGAAGAAAAATGAAGAGAAGACTGAGAAATGGTGTGATTACCATAAATCTAAAATGCATACCAAAGAATAATGTTGAGCTATGAAGTCCCTTTTTTTTTAGACATAATCCTCAACATCTACTAATCTTTATCATACACACCTTGCAGTTGATGAGGAGGAAGAAGATATTGTAGATGTTGAGCCTAATGCCATCGTTACTTCATTACAGACCCATGAGGAGAGGCTAGATGACAAGGAAAGGTTGTTTCACTCTAAGTTATGGGTGAAAGGTAAGCCTCTACATTTCATTCTTGATAGTGGGAGTCAAAAGAATTTAATCTCTTCTAATGTTGTAAAAATCCTAAATTTGTACATGAAGACTCACCCAAATCCATACAGTATTGGATGGTTGAGTCTAGGGAGAAACCTCCGTGTCACCCACCAATGTCTTCTCCCATATGCAATAAAACCTTTCCAAGATAAGGTCTTATATGATGTGGTCAATCTGGATGTTTATGATGTACTCTGTAGTCAGCCATTTATGTATGATCAACATAGAATCTATGAATCAAGAACTTAAAACATCACCCTAACTCTTGGGACATGGTGCTATAGGGTACCCGAGGTACCACCTTCTACATCTGTCTCCCTGATTAGTGCTAAAAAATTCATTCTCATGGTGGTCAAGTTGCAAAAATCTAAAAGGGTTAATGTTGCAGCCCTGACTACACAAAAAACACAATAATAGAAGAAAATAGATACCAATTTGAAGAGGTTCACATCCTTCCATCCACAGACTGATGGTCAAACAGATATGGTGAACAGTTGGGCCCTGCATAGCTCCATAAAGCACAGCTCCACAAAACACAGACCATTCCAAGTTTGCATCGAGAATCAAATCAAAACACAACTGCAACACTTGATGAAAAATATTGATGCAATGGAGACCATTTATTCTCAAGGAGGGAGGAATGATCTGAGCAATATTTTAGGTGACAGTTCTATCTTAATTGGTGGCCAAACTTTCAGGAGCCATAACTTTTGTACCATAGTTCCGTTTGACTCCCCGTTTGAACTGTTGGAAAGCTAAGAATGAGGGGAATGTCATGAGATGGAATTGAGCTCTAATTAGTAGGTTTTGACCCCTAAAATCTAAATGGAAGTGACCAATGCTTCTTTTATGATTTGGTAGGATCATCTTCCCTTGCCTTATTGCATCCATAAATCTTTATTATATGAATGTAGCATTTCATTGTAGTTTTGTTGTCAACATTAGATAGATAGAGAACACCTTGTGGATTTTGATAGGCTAGACGTACAAGTTGAAGGGCATGCCTGCTAACTATAAAATTCCCATTAAAAGCAACCATGATAATGATAATTTTCTTGTTGAGGGTTTTCTGTGGAGTAATCTTCAAAGAGGTGAGTTTTATTAAATGGGATGAGTGTTACCCAATCATCTCATGTTAAAATATAAATCTAGGAAGAATCATGAAAACCTTGACTTAAATATGATGTCCACATTTTCCACCTAGAAATCATGTTCACCATGACTATGACACATCGAGGTTATTGTTGAGGGATTTCTGTAGAGTAAGAGATAATAGAAAATTAATTTGTGTGTTGAATATTAAAGGATGTGAGTTGATTAAATATTTGAGTAATCCAGTCGTCTCAAGTTGAAATCACTAAAGACAAATAATTATCTAAGAACAATTATGAAAACCTTGACACATCGTTTTCAATGCTATAAATCATGTCCACATTTTCCACCTAATATCGGCCAAAGAAAGTGAACTCACAACTATCAAAGAGAGTGGAATAATAGCTGCCAAAGAAAGTGAAGTCACAACTATCAATACAGACTAGACACACACAACTCAATCAATGGCTCATATTTGCTGTCATAATAGGTGTCTAAAAACACTATAATTTTCAAAAGAAAATGGAATCTAATTATTTTTCCAAGTTCATACCTAGGGTTGTGCATTATATTGAACATAATAAAAATAGTTTACCTAAGGTTTCAACTAGGATGCAAATTTATGATGCATGTGAAATAGAACAAAATCAATAAGCTTTGATGAGTCAATTCGAAAGTGCTGAAACTATATAATATTTTAGGAAATATGTTTTGTTAATGAATATATTAAATGAAGTTGTAATTTAAGCTAGGTTTATAATTAGGAATTGATTTAAAATGTGGATAATAAATATGTGAACTTTTAAAATATGTTATTTTTTAAATAGTGGGTTGTGAATTTTCTCATCACAAATGTTCATTATTATAGTTTTATGAGTTATAAGAAGATTCACAAGATGTTAAGTTATTAAGATGAATTATATACATGATAAGGTGCACTAAAACACATGTATAATTTTATTAAGAATTAATAATAAAGATAATGTCATATAGCTTATAATACTTATCTTTTATTTATGCATAGAATATATATTTTTGTCTCAATACTTAGGTCAAATTATAAAGGAAGATACAAACATACATTAGTTCGCAAAGAGAACATATTCAAGACACAAGATGAAAGTGAATGCTCTAAAATAGAAGACTTATATTTAATTCAAAAAGTATTTCGGAGAGATTATATATATATATATATGTATATATGTATATATATATATATGTATATATGTATATATATATATATATATATGTATATATGTATATATATATATATATATATATGTATATATGTATATATGTATATATATATATATATATATATATATATATATGTATATATGTATATATATATATATATATATGTATATATGTATATATATATATGTATATGTATATATGTATATATATATATATGTATATATGTATATATATATATATATATATATATATATATATATATATATATATACTTAAAAGATAATATGACTCTCACACTTGTTTTCCTTTAATTCAGTGTGAGGTAAACATTCAGTCTTCTATTTGTTATATTGATTTATATGAACAATTACATTATAAAAAATTCTGCATTTATCGTGCACATAAAACTTTCACAAAATTATGTGCAAAATAATTTCATATCATATTACAAATAGTTTCACATGTTTATGATACTGATGTTGATGGTCATACTGTAGATTTATAACAAATAGTGCACACTTAAGCTTAGAAATCATTGAACATCCTAATTTCATATGCACATTATATGTAAATACCTCGATTCACATCGAGGCTTCGCTATTTGGGATAATACCCTATACACAATGATAACCTCTCACAAATTCATCCCTAGTCAGCTTATGACTAATCAAACTGATGTTTTTGACTAATTACGTGGGACACTTAACTAAATTTTTGAAATGACCAAAACACTAAGCAAGTTTGATTAAAAAAAATCAAATTAAATGCTTAAGTGAAAAATCTATGTTGAATCGGGTTGGGGGGTGTAGTCGGTTGGTAAGGCATTTTTGTTGTGGCTCTGCCGGTCAAATGTTCGAGTCCCCCTCGGCCTCGTGGTACCGGTATTAGTCATGTCTAGCCAATGGCACCGGTCACGTTAAAAAGTTTACCCGGCTTTAATAAAGTGAAAAAATCTATGTTGAATCAATGAATATCTAATTTCTAAAAATAAAATTTCAACAAATATTAGGAAATATGAGGTTATGATGATGTCATGAGTCTCAAAGTCAAAAATTACAAAATATCAACGTAAATATCATAAAAATCAGAAATGTTGATCCATGCCTTCATAAATAGTATTTGGACTCCCAAACTTCACCCTAGGTTAACTACACATGGGTTAGAGTTAGCTGAAAAACTATAAATACAAGTGCCATGATCATTCATTAAAAGGTTTTGTGTGTAAGCAAATAATGCCAAATTATTGCTAAAAAGATGTATAGCCAAGAGCCAATTGCCAAGTGAATAAGAGGAGGTGTTTCCCATAAAGCATTAGCATTGCCAAAGATTTATTGTTTACAATACTGAGCAAAAGCCTTCTATCACACCAATTTCAAGATAGATTCATTCTAGGAAGGTAAATGATGTTTTTGTCTTCTCTTTGTAGATTTATTTATTTTGTTATCATTTCTCACCTTAGTACATAGACTTAGAATATGAATTGTCTTTGATTTGTTTTGACTTATCCACTAACAATATAAACTAATCATTGTCTTGATAATAGTACATTACATATTGGCATGCCTACTAAGACTAAACACCCCACATTCATCCTAAGAGTACTTTGGGACCCTTAAAAATCAAGAAAATATCATTAATGACTTTCTTTTTAATTTTTTTACCTAACTTTGTTATGTTTTGTGATTGACTGTAGAAGTGTAAATTTTTAAACTACATAACTATGGATTCAAAACCAAAAATATTGAAATAAATGTTGGAATCTGTGAAATCAGCCAAGAAAAGTGTGAAATTGTTTATGTTTCGGCCCTATTTTATACAACTATAAACTCAGAGCAGTATTGTACAAAATTGTTCAAGTAAATTGCAAATTCATCGCACAATTTTTTCTTGTTTTCTAGTCTTTCTATCAAAATTATAGTTATACAAAATCATACAATTCACAAAATTATTTTGTTCTGTTTCTGTATTTTCCTTGCAAGTTTCAATTTTTTTGTGAAACTGGAAGTGTGAGTTGTGAAATTTTAGACAAAATCATAGTTGTGAAATTTTAGTCATGTATTTATCACCCTTAACTATGAAATCATCACCATAAACCATGAAATCGTCACCTTAAACTGTGAAATCATCACCCTTAACTATGAAATCATACAGTAAAATTGTGAATTCATTTTGTTATGTTTCTATGTTTCCATGCAGGTTTAATAAAGTTTTAAATTTTTTGAGTTTAGTAGTAAAATCGTCCATTTGAAGTGCCAAATTCGCAAAGTTAACTACAAAATTATTCCATAGCCATGAAATTGCTACTATAAGTTATCTGTGTTATATTATTTTTTGTGGTTTATATCGACCAACAATTTTGTAGTTCACCTTAACTGTGTAACTCCAACTTAACTGTGTAACTCCAAAGTCATTCCAAAGAGAAATATTTTTCTGCTTTTTGAGCTAATTTCTCAAGTTGCCTTCACTCTCTTGGCCCAATCAAATTATTAACAAGTTTTTTTAGGTTTTCTAAAGTGAGGAGAAACCGATTTGCATCCAAAAAGCACTCCATCACATTTAAAATTTGGCATTTTAAAAACGTTTTCACACTTACATTTCATGTTTAAAACATTTACAATTTTTCTTTCATTCCAAACATTTTTCCAAAGCCTTAATACATTTCCATTTTGGTGATTAAAAATAATTTGCTTTTGCACTTTCAATTTTGCTTTTTCCTTTTATAATTGTTTAACAAAGTCATGCATATATATTCCCTTATTTAGGGTAACCTATAAATGCGACTAAGCTATTTGTTCATTGTAGCCCAGAGTTCAAGTCGTGTCTAATCTCCCCTCATTTTTTTGCACATGGGTGACTTAGAATTGACTTTCTCCCTTTTTATTTTTTTCATCTTAGCATGCAAGAGTTCATCCCCTCCTCACAAGTTCTTTATGGGTGCATTGACATCTGGTTTCATCTCCAATCATCGTAACAACCCCGTTTAAATGTTGGAATCTGTGAAATCATCCAAGAAAAGTGTGAAATTGTTTATGTTTCAGCCCTGTTTTATACAACTATAAACTCATAACAGTATTTTACAAAATTGTTCAAGTAAATTTCAAATTCATCGCACAATTTTTTCTTGTTTTCTAGTCTTTCTATCAAAATTATAGTTATACAAAATCATACAATATAATCACAAAATTAATTTTTTCTATTTCTGTATTTTCCTTGCAAGTTTCAAATTTTTGTGAAATTGGAAGTGACTTGTGAGATTTTAGTCATGAATTAATCACCCTTAACTATGAAATCATCACCATAAACCATGAAATCGTCACCTTAAACTATGAAATCATCACCCTTAACTATGAAATCATACAGTAAAATTGTGAATTCATTTTGTTATGTTTCTATGTTTCCATGCAGGTTTAATAAAGTTTTGAATTTTTTGAGTTTAGTAGTAAAATCGTCCATTTGAAGTGCCAAATTCGCAAAGTTAACTACAAAATTATTCCATAGCCATGAAATTGCTACTATAAGTTATCTGTGTTATATTATTTTCTGTGGTTTATATCGACCAACAATTTTGTAGTTCACCTTAACTGTGTAACTCCAACTTAACTGTGTAACTCCAAAGTCATTCCAAAGAGAAATATTTTTATGGTTTTTGAGCTAATTTTTCAAGTTTCCTTCACTCTCTTGGCCCAATCAAATTATTAACAATTTTTTTTAGGTTTTCTAAAGTGAGGAGAAACTGATTTGCATCCAAAAAGCACTCCATCACATCTAAAATTTGGCATTTTAAAAACATTTTCACACTTACGTTTCATGTTTAAAACATTTACAATTTTTCTTTCATTCCAAAATTTTTTCCAAGGCATTAATAAATTTCCATTTTGGTGTTTAAAAATAATTTGCTTTTGCACTTTCATTTTTGCATTTTCCTTTTAGACTTGTTTAACAAAGCCATGCATATATTCTCCCTTCTTTAGGGTAACCTATAAATGCGACTAAGCTATTTGTTCATTGTAGCCCGGAGTTCAAGTCGTGTCTAATCTCCCCTCATTTTTTTGCACGTGGGTGACTTAGAATTGACTTTCTCCCTTTTTATTTTTTTTATCTTAGCATGCAAGAGTTCATCCCCTCCTCACAAGTTCTTTATGGGTGCATTGACATCGGGTTTCATCTCCAATCATCGTAACAACCCCGCTTATCTAGTGGGGTATATAAATTGAGTTTAATATTTGGTTCAACAGTGGTTGAGTGATTATCTTTACTAGTTGAATAGGGTCTTGAAGCATGCATGATATAGAGATCACACTCCACTAAGAAATCGATGGATGGAGTAGTTGCAAAAAGGACAAGACCCTTTTTTAATAAGTTAGATGGTTTTTCATCCACTTGACAAATATTTTATTGTTCCCAAGTGTTCTTCGACACTTATTTACTATCTAGAAAGCCAATTCAAATTTTTTAGATTAATAGACCCCACTTGCTGTAGATTATCCTACCAATGCCATGTTATTTTTGTTTTCTAAGTTCCATGCCATGTAAAATTTATTGAGAGATCGAGAGGGTATAAAAAATCAATCTTCATGCATTTTTATTTATTGAATTAACATTTAATTCTTCTTAAGAACTAGTATAGATTCCTTTTTTGAGTTATTAAGATAGGAACATATTATTGTGTGTTTCTTAATTTTTATAATTGAGTCCAAAATAATTCATGTAAACAAACAAGTTTGACACTAGAACACTTGATACGTACACCATTCACATTAAGAAGTGTTATGCTACTCATATTTGAAGAAACCATTTATTTCAGTCCAAAAATCATATGTGCCTTAATTTATTAAAGGATTTGTTACACTGCTTGTTTTGACCTAGACCATTTATCATTTAAAATCCAAGTCTCTCAAACCAAGTTTGAAATCCATCTTTCAAACGTTTAGATCTAAAGACAATTGGTTTATGCTTGAGTCTTGCTTACAACCTGGGCTTGAGTGTTCACTTTTTAAATTTAGATTGTGTAACTTAGATGGATTTTCAGTTTGGTTTAAGACCTTTTTCCTAGACCAAGTTCAAACCATCCATTTTAGAACACAAGTTCTCTTTTAGACTGACACTGTGTGTTGCCTTGTTTCCAAATTTCACTTGGACCGAATGTGCCTTTTTGTTTCAATTCAGGATTCTTAGACATAAGAGTAGTTACATTTCTATGCAAAGACTAATTTCATTTTCCTAAACCAAGTTTGTTTCCAAGACCTAGTTAAAATTTCATTTGCCTAGACCAAGTTCTTTTTGTGAGACCAAGTTTGTTTCCAAGACCTAGTTCCAATATTTCATGTGCCTAGACCAAGACCTAGTTTGTTTTATATTTAGTTTAAATATTTTGCATGCTAAGACCAATTTCATTTTACTGGACCAAGGTTTTTTCCAAGGTTAATTACATTTTCCTAGACCAAGTTTATTTCCAAGACCTAGTTCAAATTTCATGTTCCTAGATCAAGACCTAGTTTATTTTCTATTTAGTTTTAATATTTCATTTGTCTAGACCAGGTCCAGTTTATTTCCTAGACCAAGTTTATTTCCAAGACCTAGTTCAAATTTCATTTTTAGAGGAAGATCTAGTTAATTTTGTAGTTTAGTTTAGACCTTTTTCCAAAATCTAGTTATAAGTTTCCTTTTTTTGACCCTTTTTTCCAAAGGCCAAGGGTATATTTTCATTTTAGATTACACCAAGTTTTAAAGTAATAAATTTTTAAAGCCAAGTTCCAATTTTTTTGAAACATTAGACCAACCATTCCAAAATGGAATCAACATGGATTTAACCATGCCTCAATATAAACATAGAGGAGCTATGTGTAATCTAGATTATGAGAACATTTTTACAAGTGACCCCTTTGAATACGAGCCTTATGGTGAGAACGTAACATATGAGATGAACCCATATCCCACATATGAATCTCCTAACATGGGGTAGGGGAAAGAACAATTCCAATAGTATCTCACAAACACACCTCCTTATCCATGACAAAATCAAGACCCATTTACACAATACCCTACCAACAAGCCATTCAGTATGGAAATGGTTCAACAACAATATACATATTTTATGAACATACCATCTAGTGCTAGTTACAATCCATACTTAATTGATCATGATCTTTTAGAGAATAAATATGAGATATTTATTAGATTGATCAAAGTAGGTGCCAATTTCCCATTGGATTTTCCATAGAAGAGTCTACCTTGTTTGGTTTAGGTACCTAGCCATGCACCTCTCATCCAAACATTTGATCAAGCCTCTACCTAACACACTACTATTCCAAACACACTACTCATAGAGTTGGCTCCATCAAGTGTACTACAAACTAGTTTGGTAGGATTTTACAATGTGCATTTAGATTTGATTTTTCAAAGCATGTTGCTTACATGCATGTTCAACATTATTCTAAATGAAAAATAATTGGTGACTTATTTTGGATGCCATTTTCAAAATGTGGTATAAAACACACATGTTACCTAATCCAGACCAAGTATAGTCCAATGTACCAAGGAACACCCCACCAAATAGTTCCCAACATATCCCTCCTTCAATTACATCAATAGGCACAACAACATGGGTAAAATAAATCTAGCTCACAGCCACAACATAAAACTATCCCTCTATAACCATCTTCTTCCACAAATATACAATAATGAGTAAGAAATCAACTATCATCGAGTACCCCACCACAACAAGTGGTAACAAACATTCCACCTCATAAGGTTAAAAATAACATGCCACCACAACGAGTGGTAAATTAACCACTTCAAAAATTTTGCAATCAACATCTTATGGCCAACCAACAACAAGTGCCTAGCCAACAATAAGTGCCTAATTTATAACAAGTGCCTAGATAACAACAAGTGCCTAATTTACAACAAATCCCTAATATAAAATGAGTGTCTATCCAACAATAAGTACCTAACCTATAATAATTTTTCAACCAAAAACAAGTGCTAAACATCCAATGAATATCTACTAGTCAATAGTTACCTCACATACAACATATACCTTATCCACAGCACATTCGTAACACATAGTAATTTCCACAAGAAGCCTTCAACCAACAACACATACAATAGGGTTAGACTATCCATCAACAAGTTACCTTCAAAACCCACCACACAAATTTAATTCCACAACACCAAACACCTCCATTCAAGCCACTATTCTCTCCAAATCAAATCCACACTAACAATCCTAACCCCAATGTTTACCAACAACAAATACTACACCAACAATATAACCCTAACCAACAAATACATATTCCTAGTCAAGTGACCAACCAAATGAACATTCTTCAGTCCTCCATTCCTCCATTTTACCTTAGTCATAGTAATCCACCTTTAACCACCCAACCCCAACCATAACCCTCCATACACTCAACATTCCTAACCTAAGAATTATAGTCCATGAAAGATGTAATTTACTTTTTTAGACAAGGAGGAAGGGGAAAGAGTTTAAATTAAATGAAATATGCTCATACCCTTTCAATATGGATTACCTTTAGAAACTATTTCCTCTGGGTTTTTAGCTACCAAAGTTTAACAAATACAAAGGCAAAGGTGACCAAAAAGAACATTTGAAGGAATTTTATGTTACTTGTTACCTGATGACTTTTAACAAGATCTATTTGCTTCTTTTTTTTTCCTGCAGTCTAGTTGGACAAGCCTTGGAGTGGCTATTCTAACTTCTAAATAACTCTTTGTTTAAATTTGATGACCTATTAGAGAAATTCATGCAACACTTCTCCTATAATCTCAATCATGAGATTACTATGGTTAATTTGGGACAAGATCAACAAAAACTTGTGAGAGTTCATCAATCTATTTATAGTGATGGAGAGCACTTGATATCTGTTTCACACATAATTTATCAAATAAATGGTTGGTAGTGGCGTTTACCCATAACCTACAAAGTGATATATCCTATCACCTAGAGCTTCATTGTGCACACATATTTGAATAAGTCATCTAAAAATGCCCATAAATTAAAAAACACCTTTTCAATAAAGACGTAATCAAGTTTTACACTCTTAACCAGAGCTAGAACTAGTACCAAAGCCCAAACCAAAGTCAAAACCCAATTCATATGCAAGCTCCTATATCATCCCAAGATAGTACTTCTAAGAATCCCACAGTTTATAACCAAAATGAGAACAATGTGGGTAATGGATTTACTAAATCATGCCATGTACAAATGGTGAAAACATTGTTTGTTCAACCAACTTCACTTATACAAGCAACACCAATTATGCAGTCACTCCCACCACCTCCTTTGAAAATGCCTCATCCAAGAAAAAAACTACCTATAAATTGAGTTTTTAGTGACCTTAGAGAGCCCATTGAATTATTATTTCAAAAACTAGCTACCACCAATCTAGTTAGTTGGCCTATTCCAAAACCATTCCCTAAGGGTGTTACTTTCCTTGACTAGAATTATAAGAGCATGAGTTTTATGACTATCACCAAGTCAAATGGAATTCCATATGGTGGCATGTATAATTATGACACCTCATCGAAAATATGCTATAAAATGGATAATAGGCCCCCCACCTCTAATCAAAACTTGGGCATTTATCACAAACCTTTTATATAGCATAATTCCAATAATGAGAATCAATAGTTTCATCAACAACATCATAGACCACCACCAAAACAACACCAATAACAACAAAAATAAAAATGATGACAAGCACAACCACAAAATGGTAGGAACCAATGTCAGAATGACTCATCTAACCAAGGGTCTTATCATGTCATCATACATGACTACAATAAAGTTGTAAGATATATATGGGGTAGTCATATAGCCATTATTACCATTAATCCTACACCAAAAACCAATTTCCCATGACTAGTACAAATTAATACTGAACCTCCTCCTTATGCCAATAATCTTCCTATGGTATATATTGGTAACCAATCTCAACAATACCCAAGAGTTACCATCCAAGTCCCTTTTCCCCTTCTTCCAATTATAGTTTTCAATTACCCAATCCATATTGCACAACCACAATTTGGTAAACTAAATTTACTATTCGAGGTCTAAAACCTTCTGCTACCAATGAGCCTATTCAAGTGCCCATACTAGTTAGAAGCAAGCCAATTACCAACACCAAGGATAAAATGTATGATACAAGGATTAATTGAAAAAGATGCCTACACAAATCTCTATTTTATATTTGTTATGTACTTCTACTATTCAAACGAATATCCTTACCAAAAATTTGAGCCAATCCTAAGTGTTGAATGATGTTACGTTAGATAAATTTCAAGCCTTGGTAGGACACTTAGCTCCTAGCCAACAAATTACCTTTGACCAAATTGACATGTCATCCCTTGGCCCTCTCCATAATAACCTATTATATATTAAAGTTGTCATAGCCCAACACAAGGTTCAACATATCTTGAAAGACAATGGATCAGGATTCAACATTGTGTCTTTAAAGTTAGTCAAGCATCTTAGATACACAATAGTTAACCTTTAGTCGAAGACCATTACTATCAAGACCTATAATAATAAATAAAGGGAGTCATAGGAAATAATTTATTTGCCAGTGGTCATTGGGCACTTGACCCATGACACACTTTGCCATGTTTTGGATTTAGATTTATCATATAACTTACTCCTGGGCTAAACATGGATGCATGAGATTTGGGAAATACCTTCTACATTATACCAATGTATTATTTCTCCCATTATAGGATGGAGGTGACTATTCATATAGAATTACATCCATATTAGTTATACAAGTAATTAAAATTTGAATATGAGAGTTACAATTGCCACTTCGATTCCATAGAATCAATTGACGATTTCAAAAATGATGAAGCCATTTGCGACTTCATGGGCCTAAGAGACCATACTCCTATAGGAGATCATAAAAAATTAGTTTCTATCACATTGGATGATGCAGCCTATTTTAGAGAGTGGGTGAACTTCCTTAGCTAGAAACAAAAATAAAATCAAACATTAGGTCCCAAAGTGAAAACCTCTTTGAGACACCTTTGGACTAGGATAATAGTAAATAAAATGGATAGTCTCTTGGTGAAAACTTGGTTTAGGTGCCATTAGATGGGGATGTTTACATTTCCTTGAATGAAGCTCAGGATGCCACCAATACTATGATCATATTTGGGTCAGAGATCAATGAAAAAGAGTAATTCATTTTTGAGAAGATTGTCCAAGAGTGTCTAGAGGTATTTGTTTCACGTCCTTTGCCACCATTTGGTGATTTTGACTCATCTTGTCTTGGTGAACTTGATGAACCAGTCAGAACAGAGGACTATGATATTTCTGATAAGTTTATTTCTTCAATGAATCTGATTTAATATGGTTCTACACTCCTTGTGGAGGACACTTATAAAGTCAATATTAGAACACCAAATGATGCAAAGTGGATACAACTACGTGCATCTCTCACTAAGGAGGAATGTGAAGTTCTTAATTCTCTCCTTAGTGAGTTCATTGATTCTTTTTCATGGGCCTATTATAATATGCCAGATCTAAATCCTTCCTTGGTTTACATCATCTTATATCACATCCTAACATCATGTCAATTAATCAGAAGCTGAGTAAAATGCATCCTCATATTACCATATTAGTCAAGAAAGAACAAAATAACTCATAGAGGCGGGATGCATTCATCCCATTGACTACTTTGAGTGGATCTAAAATATTATGTTAGTTACCAAGAAGCCAAAGGGTATCATATTATGTACTAATTTCCATGACATCAATAAGGCCTGCCAAAATGATGACTTTCCTCTACCAAATATTCACATGATTATGGACTCTATAGTTGGGTATGAGATGCTTTCACTTATGGATGGTTTCTTAGGGTATAATGAGATTAAGATCTTACCAAGAGATAAACACAAGACAACATTCATCACTCTTCATGGAACATTTTGTTATCAGGTAATGCCTTTTGATCTTAAGAATGTTGGGACCACATACCAACCTACAATGACTATCATTTTTCATGACATGATGTATGATATTATTGAGGATTATGCTAATGATATCTTGGGAAAATCCAAGACTAGAGAAACACATCCAAAGGTGTTTTGAAAAATATTTGAATGCCTTTGTGAGTACAAAGTAAGGCTTAACCCTAAAAAGTGCATCTTTGGTGTCACTTTAGTCAAGTTTATAGGATCTATTATATCTCACAAGGGAATTGAAGTCAATCCATCTAAGGTTTAGGTAATTACTAGGATGCCACCTCCATCCACTTTGAAGTAGCTATGTATTTTGTAGGGCAATATAAAGTTCATTAGGCACTTCATTTCTCAATTGGTCGATAAATGCCATCTATTTACCCACTTAATGAAGAAGGGCACCACCTTTTCATGGAATGTTGATTTCCAAAAATCCTTTGAATTTCTTAAATAATACTTGGTCAATTTGCCTATTCTATTACTGCCTATGTCATAAAATCCATCACTACTCTATTTATCTACAACCAAAAAAGCCCTAGGGGCACTTTTGGCCCAGCATGATGAGCAAGGCAAAGAACATGATGTATAATACTTAGAGCCACAAATTGGTCACATATGAGCACAATTATAATCGATAGAGAAATATTATTTATCCATGGTCTTTCCATCCCAAAAGTTATGTTAATACGTGCTTAACAATAAGACCATCATCAGAGCCAAAGTAGATCCACTCAAGTATCTAATTTCAAAATAGATTTACAAGGTCGCATGGCTAAATGGATATGTATACACTCTAATTTTGTCAAGCAACTATAAGTACTATGTATTCTGTTTATATTTCACATAAAGGTCTTAATTATGAATATAGCCCTTGTTTGCATGGTCATTTTAGATCTTTTGATCTTTCTTATGTCTTATTTTCCCTATTTATGGCACCCCCAATGGTCCTGAGCCACCTCTTCCCAGTCACAAGGGACCTTAGCCTCTATTTCCTGGTCTTAACTCTATTTGTATGCCTTCATACACTAGCAACATTATAAGGATAGTAGCGCCATGTAGTGATAGTGTCTAATTATGGATGTAGTGTCTGACAGTCATTTTATCTTATTTTTTGGGTCCTAAATCTACCTTGAGCCTTTTATTATGTTTTTATCCATATTTTATAAATTATTGACCAATGAACAAGGTCTTACATTCAAATAAAATTCCCTTATATATAAAGATCTTCACAAGGCATTTTACATCTAGCACTTAATATTTGTCACATAATTACATAAAATCAGTCAATAGTACAGCTTAATATTCTACATAATACTCAAATATTACATTTAAACATCGCATGATTTATAAAGGAATGGCATAAATGAAATTCAATCTAGTATATCATGCACATTAATTATGCACATTCCCTAAGGGAGAAATACATGTGATATGGGACCCTAACATTGGGGTTAATGTAGACAGTAGCCAAGACAACAGGAGTTATGTTCCATGTGATATTTATATCCCACAACCAAGTTTTTCTAAATCTTTTTCATTTGATACAATTGTTGTTTCATGTGTGTAGGTACTCATTAGGGTTTAGAAAGATATTCAGTAAAAATAGTGACATAGGATAGCTTCCAGAAGATATAAAACAACCTATAAGTCCCCCAAGAAACTAAACTCATGAAAAACCTCTTTAAAACACTTCAAGAGACCTATAAAATAATTTCGAAACTGAAATATGATTGCAAACAATAACAACATGACAAAGAAGTGAAACTATCACTTAGTAAGATCAATTAGTCTAACACACATTGAAATAATTCATGGAGAAGGTAAACCATATTATTATTTATTTCTCAAATGCTAAAAATGATAAGTGATACACCATACTCAAGTGGAGGATCCATTACAAAGCCAAAATTAGCTTAAAATATAACACAAGTGAGAGAGAAGAGAAGAAGGGCGTAGGGGAGAGAGAGAGAGTAGACAAGTGTCCCATGAGTTAAAAACAAGAGATGAGATAGGTAAATAGATCAATAGGTATATTATTCCATGTGTATCTCCTATAAAGATTCTCTAACTCTCCAAGTGAAATGGGAGTTGAAATACTTGCTTGACAGCTTGACTAGCTCTTAGAAACTACCCTTTGCCTTGACATTTTGAAATAAAAGTGGCCTTATTGATGGTAAGATCAGATTATATTACATATTGGATATGCTCTTGACACCTTTCAATTGACCTCATCAGATTATCTTTAACACATCAACTGTTTCTCTTTCAAGGTGTCTAGAGGACTCTTTGTTTCCTTAGGCCTATTTTACATATAAATGTCAAAACTTGGATTCTTATTCTTCAACTAGTCCAAAATTCATGGATGACATATATATCTCATATTGGACCTGAAATAATTCATTTTGAGGTCTCAAACTAGCCCTAACAATTTGTTCTCTATTAAAAGCGTCAATTAGGCCTCATTCCTTATATCCCTAAAATCATACAAACCTCCTTATGTAGATATTTTTATCAATGATGATGAAAATATGAGGGAATATTATAGTACCTAGTATGGAGTTAAATACTCATGCTCAATTTGAGGATCAAAAAGTGAGTGGAGATGTACTTTTATATAGCTTCTCTCTCCTAACTAGGCCTCAATTAGACCTCCCTGCTAAGAGACTGAAAAATGGCTCTATAGGATCCCCACACTTTCAAAACCCCATATAATTATTTTATTTAGTTAGATAACCTCCTGGTTTTTCTCCATGATAAATTTTAAGATATGAAAACTTGTATGAACTTGTCGAATATTAAAACACATTATTTTGGGGCCTAATATACACAGTTGTTACCTAAAAGTATAATCTAATAGCATGGTATGGTGCTCAGTGGATTATTTAACATGTTATGGGCCATTTGGAAGTTTTTATAATCCATATGGAGGAATATAATCTCATTTCTCTCTCATCACGTCCTTAAGGATCTCTTAGGTAGCCTAAAAGTGCTTCAAGTTCTTAAGGATGATTCATAAATCTTAGGGCTTGAATCCTCCAACTAATTACAAAATATGGAATTTAAAAAAGGTTAATAAATTTTACTAGGATCACAAGGCACCATGCATCTGCTCTGGATCATAACAAGTAATGAAAAGTAGCCTCTCGGGTTTGTAGCAAGCATTCTGTGAGGGTTGAGAGAATTAAGGTATGTGGGTGGTTTTAATAAGTTTTGTTTGAGATAAAATGACCTCAATGAGGTTTATTATATTCCCCTTGAACTATTTCAATGTATTTACAACCACCTTACTTCATCAAACTCTCTAACCATCTCACTAGTTTAAGCCTAGGGTTCTTATGCTAACCTACCTAGAATACCCTAGCTGACTGTAGGTGCCTATTTTATCACTATCAGGAGGTCTATGTTCATCATGAAATATTTGTATATAGATTTCACCATATCATGAGGGCCTCAATAGTATTAGATTCATTGAATGGGCATCTTCATCTCTTTAGGACTACCCTATATAGGCATGTGTATGGCATTAGGTCAGTGCTAGGTTTGAACTAGGTTTGACATCATGTTGTCTCATTATTGCTTAGGTATGAAACCATGATGGTAAAATGTCATCATATCTCAATCATGTTCCAATATCCTACTCTCCCTCAATAATTCCAACCTTCCAAACAAGTAACCACTTCCTATGAGTAGGCAAAACTGTAGGTTTTTATTGGACTGAGCATGAAGGGGTCTCCATTGTTTGCAATTATGTTTGAGAGTTTTGATGGAATGTTCATTGTCTCAATGAAACATATTTAGTTATTTACCCTCTTCTTCTCTCAGAATTATAAGAACCCAGTTAATCAAAACTCCTCAAGAGGCAATTAGGCCTGACTATGTGTATATGGGATTTAAAGATTTTGTCTTAACCGAACTCAATGGTCACTTGATTTATGCTTCCTTGTGATCTCAAAAAAATACACGTATTTTCATCACCTCCTGAGTCAAACCACCACACTCTTAAAGACTCAACATCTCTCTTTAATCTCAAAATTATCCATATCATCAAACAGACTTATAGGTCTCTATTAGGATAAATTTGAGCATGTTTAGGCTTTAGGACCACCTTGTCATTCACTAAATAATTTCATGGTTTATGATATATTATTGAAATACTGGAAACCTCCTTAAGTGATTCAAAACTCTCATTACATTCTAAATCATCAATGTTCAAGACAAACTTCTCAATGGTTAGTTGTAGGTGGTGTTTTTGGATAGTTGATTGTATTCAATGATTTGACTGCATTCTAGGCCTTATAAACCAATCTCTAAATCTCTCAATAGCTCTATTTGATATGTTTTAAGTTATCGTAATACCCTTTTAGTGTCTTGAAGACTCCAAATCTCACTAAAACCTCTGTCAAGGAAAATTCCCTTTTAGGGGGTAACTAATTTTGACTTGGGGTCAAACTTTGGTCAATAGGAGTTAAGTTTAGTTTGCTTTAAAAACCCCTTTAAACCCCTATTTTGCATAAAATACATTATGAGTTTTTTTGTTTTTATTGCATTGATAAGGTTTAAATTGTAAATTTTGGACTTGGGAAAGTTTAACGAGGTTGACACAAAACTCCACACTAAATTTGGGGTCTTGAAACCCTCTATAATGTTCTAAAAGAAATTATTATTGCTCTTGGGCTGTCTAGAAACCTTCAAAACCTTGATTTACGGTTACCACCATAAAACAACTTTTAATGATAAAAAAAATTAGAAATTTTGACATCTATTATATTTCCATGATAAATATATAGTTGCAAAGTTTTAGCTTGATTAGGTAAATTTGGAATGAGAAACAAGCGAAATACAATATGATATTAGACTAAAAAGCCTAGTTTTAGCCCTGTTTTGACTTTTTGAGTGGGTTAGAGACCTCTTAGAGCCACAAAAATTGATATTTAAGTTTGATTCATTAAACACATATCAAAACTGTTGATTTTATATCATGTTTATTTTAAATCCTCCTTCTAGGCCTTCTAGGCCTCTTAGTCTCTTAAGATATTTTTAAAGGAATTATAAGTTGAGAATCATTTCAAGGTTAAAGTCAAATTGTTTTGAGTTGGATTAAGTGGAATTGGTGTCCTTAGATCCAAGAACCAAGACTTGGCTCAATTTGTTCTGAAATTATTTATTCAAGGTCCTCTAAAAAAATAAAGTTAAAATCTTATTTCAAATTCTTTTTTGAAGGAATTCTGGAAAGCTCAAGAAAGGCTAGGTTCACTTGAATAATTTTTATAAAATGTTAAAAAATACATTTTTTTCCACATTCAGTTTCAATGAAAAATAAAACTAATCAAGGTTTGGATGAAATTGACGATTTAATGTCATGATTTAGAGTTTCATCATTTTTAAGTTTGGAAGTCAAGATACAAAATTTTGCCTAAATTCCTTTACAAAATATATAAAAATAGAAAAGTTTTTGTGCATTCAAAACGATGCTAGATCAAACATAAAATATTTTTATAATATAACACAAAAAAATTGTGACCCAACATAGTTCATTTAGTGAATTTTGGACTCACAGTTTGTTTGCTATGATTTTTCGAAAATTTAGACTTTGTAAGAAACTTTATAACATAGATAACATAGATGTACGACATTATCTTAGTTGTAGGGTAGGCCCAGGGCCTAAACCTAAAATCATCAATAGGACCACATCATAAGCTGTGGAAGGCCATAAGGGCCTAAGGAACCATGGTCTTAAATCGTTGTGGAAATTAGTTTGGTGAGTACCACCAAGTTTTATGGTTAAGGGAACCATGGTCTTCCCAACCACTTTTCTAAAATTAATGGGGTAGACAATGAATTTTACCACCACCCATTTTAACAGTGTGAAAATATTACATTTAAATCAATTTTTTTGTATTTATTTAATATTATATGTTTAATTTTTTTATTTTTATAAAGATATGTAATTGTTAATTAACTTAAAACTAGAACTAATCACTTAAATCAGAATTTTTTTTCTCAACAGTTTATGATAACTTGAAGACTTGAATGTGGGGTGAATCTGAATGAATCTCTTCAAGTTTTTTCCCTTTTCTACATGGAAATATTTCTAGTGCCCAAAACTACTTATTTTTCAAGATATGGCTTGTTTGTTTTAGAGAGGTCATTTTTTAGCTTTTTGACATTTGCAAGCTCTTGGAAGCTTTGAGATATGATGACCCAAAAGAAAACCCTCATTTTAGTTGAGCATCCATTGCAGACCTTGAAGCTATGGGGCTCATTTTGTTCTCTTAGATAGTTTTAGGATTATTTGAGACATTATAGGCTAATTAGAGCAAGTGGGGCTGACTTGGTTTCATAGTGATCATGTGGCCAATTGCACATTGCCATCTATATCATTTAGGCGTACATGTTTTTTATATGTATAGTGTATCTAATATCATAAAAATGAATAGTTTATGAGATATACATTTGTATATAATGTACATTGTACATTCTTTTAAAAAATGACTTTTTTTTTTTGTGTGATTTGAGTAATACAAAATTTTTAACATAAACTCTATAACTTTTAGAAGCATGCTTTTTTTTTTCAAACAAAAAAATCTCTACCATGAAAGTGAGAAAATTGTGCATATAATTTAATACATTGACTCTTAATCCTTCCCAATTCCTAAAAGAACCGAACCTTTGAATGCTCATCAAAATAATTTCATACAAAGAAAAATTATGATCTAAAAAAAATTCTTTTGAAAATATGTCACTTCTTAAAAAAATTGAAAAAATAAAATACAATAAAGCTAGTTAAATATATTCATGATTGTCACATTAACTCATCTCCTCAAGTGTATCTAATAAACTAAAATAACTTTATTTTTCATTTCCGTAACTTATGTCATTGTGAACATAGGTCTAGTAACACAAAATTTGAGGAAGATGCATGACTATGTTAGATCTTAATGGAGGTGAGTGGAGGGGCCATTTTGTTTGATAATAAATGTCCTTTAATATTTTTCAAACTTTATTTAAATTTTTTTAAAAAATCTTATTAGATTGTTTATTTAAATTTATGAAAGTTATAGAAAAAAATTGTTACAACTAAGTTTATTGTAAAGAAACATCTTGATCAAAAAGGAGGAAAATGTGGTAATCAATGAAAATAAAAATATATTCCAAATATTTTAAATAATTGTGTTTGTGAGTTCTTCAAATGAGATGATAATCAGAAAGTGAGAATAGATAGAAAGCAAAATCTTATGAAGAACATTTCGTTTGTTTTTCATCATCATCTTTTCTAATCGTGGGTGTTACATCTTGTTTGTTTATTGTTCTTCATCTTTTATAATTGTTAGGGTCATGTCTTGGACATGATGATTCATTGATGTCTTCTCAACATAATTTGAATGTGATTTTTATAAATAATTTCACTATCCAAACTTTTTGTTAAGAAGGGCCACATCAAATTATTTGGCAGTAATTTCAATTTTTGAATATTGGAATAAAACTGTAGTCAATCTTAACTCAAGATCACTGTATAAAGTAGTGATAATATATATATATATATATATATATATATATATATATATATATTACAGATGTCACATGGGTCAATCCCAAAATTAAAAAATATAACCAAAGGTAAATGTGAAAGCCCCACTAATACCATTAAATTTGTATTGAATGCTAGTGTTCCCTCTTTTCACATGCAAGTTGCATGTTGCCTTTGTAATCAAATAGGCACATCACCTGAGAGCAATAAATGTCCTCTCAATAAAATAATATTTCTATTTACACTCATTAAATTCAGAATTGAATGGCATAGTTAAGTTGAAATTGCCAACCTAACAACTGAAAATATTTTTATATTAATTTATACTTAAATATGTTTCAAAGAATATAAAAAAAATGTATGACAAGAAATCTTTTAAAAAATATTGTGAAAATATTAAATTTTTAATATATATTTATTTCTTAAATAAAGTGGTAACTTAGGAGCCATGAAAACTTGTTGGTGACAGGTAAAAGGCTATAATTGGTGCTAAAGCCATATAAAGCATATTATAAGAATCTACTGAGTGTGTAGCTTTAGGAACACCCTACTCTAATTTCAATACATTGGCATGTAAGGCTATTAGAGTTTGTTTAAGAGAGTATGGTTTAGGTGAGGGTGAAAGTGGATCTTGTGTATTAATCAATGGAGGTGTATATGATGCCCTTATATAAATAGACATGTTATTATGTTACGAACCATGTGATGCCCCTGTACCTATGGATGTTTGCACATATGTAATTGTAGAAGTTAATATAAGAAAACAAATCGATGATAGTAATTGGAGTACTGAAGTATAAATGGAAGTGTAAGCTAATTTATTTTTATCATCTCTTGGTATATATAAGAATACATATATCTTATGTGGGTTGGCATTAATATATTCATTGAATTATTTAGTGTTAACGTCATCTAATTTATATCTATTAACTTTATCAATGTCAATAGTCATGATGAGTTCATCGAAAGGGTGTGTAATAGGCATTCTAACATTTTGAATGGATAATTGTTCTTGTTCCAGTTTATACTAGATTTTAAAAATATTTTATTTAACAATTCTTGTATCTTAGGATTATCTTTTCAAGAATATGAGTTGATCAAGGCTTACAATTAGACATTGGTTATTTTATCCCTTTTAGCTTACATTTTGATTTTTTAGCCCAAAATAAAGCATTTTGATAGAAAAATAAATCCAAAGGATGAACATTAGTAGGAATTGAATATCAGTAATTTATTTTATATTTGGTGAACCAAGATAAGTTAAATATGACAAACACCCAGTCTAATGCTAGAAAATAATCAATTATGCTCATATAGAAATAATGGAAAAATGTATGATTAAGCAAGGTTTGTTGTTCTTTGCTATAATAATCCAAATAGTAATTAGTGAACACACTATGGAAAATTACACTATTCATGTAGCCGCACTTTATTGTCTCATAGGGGTACATTGAGAACAACTTCTTAGGGTTAACCACTTATTGAGACAATATAAGAACAAATGGTCAAAGGATTTCTATGGATGAAAATAAAAGTTAGACATTTCAAATATATTTTAAGGTACATGAGAATATATATATATATATATATATATATATATATATATATATATATATATATATATATATATATATATATATATATATATATATATATAGTTGTATAATGGGGACATTACCCCTCACACATCATATCAAGTAAAAAAGAAGACTGATTTACCCATAATGACAATTCTTATGAATTTTAAAACTGTCAAAACATAGTCTCTGGAAATTTGAAAATGAAAATGGAAACCAAATAAAAAACAAGTGACTAAAATAAATATTTTGGTTTCACCAATATTTTTAAATCTATTTTTTATAAAATAATAAAATATTGTAATGTGATATAATTGGTGTAAAAATAGATAATTTACAATGATAAAGATGTACAATATTTAACAATTATGATTTTGACAAAATGCTAAATATGGAAAGTTTATATTTTTGAAAAACACTAAAGAAGAGATATACTTATCTTGCACATAGATTTATGTAGATTATTCTCACTATTTGAGAGTGATAAGAAAAATAAAAGGTGTCTATGTAGGTTTAGGATCAAATACAAAATTAGAAATTGCTTCAGGATAGGTCCATTATAGGCTGACTGGAACACAATGTGCTCGAGTTTGTTGACTACATAATTTTCCCAATTGACTTTAACAAGTGACTTACAGGAAATGATAGAGAAGGCACAATTCTAGAAATGAAAAATCAATAATAGAATTATAAATTATCTATGGCCATGACCATTTTAGGAGGAATAGAGCATAGTGCACTTAAGTTTGTTGATTATAGAGTTATCATGGTGGAATTTACCAAAGGAATAAATGTTTCACCTTCTATGCTTATGGATGATAAGTAATATAAGATATTGTTATTTAGACTATACCACGTAAAAATTATTCTGTTGCCTCTCTTGTCTTTGAAACCCAAATGGCTCTTTTAGTGAACTTGGAAAGATTGCACAAAAGAGGAGAGTGTAATATGCTAAGCTGAACTCAATCATCCCATTGATGATTGACCATTGTCTATGTATCTAGTACATCAAGGAGAGAAATCAATCCTACATAGTTCTCCCACCTAGAGTGAATGTGCAATTTTGTTCCTTTGACTATGTGTATGTGGCTAGAACATGGATTTGATACTTGAAAATTATAGCTCGTGACTTGATTTAGAAGGCTCTTGATTTGGATTATGGCTACTACTTCTGAGTGATCTTTAATTTAATAAGAATAGAGTATATTTTCTCAATGTGCAGAAGTGTGTAATCTTAAACTAGGTGATTTATAAGTGGATTAAATGAATGAATTTTGATATATACGTGTGTGTGTGTGTGTGTGTGTGTGTGTGTGTGTGTGTGTGTGTGTGTGTGTATCTACATATACATATACATATACATATAAATAGGTGAATATTTTAAAATTTTCCTTTAGTCAACTATATGAAACATGGAAAAAGACCCAAAATATTGATTTAAAATTTAAAAACTATTTGTTATGTGGCATGAGATGTAACCAACCTTAGTGGATAGGAGCACATTGTGCTCCTATCCACCTAGCATGGACATGTTTGGAAGGATTAATGACAGCTATCCTCTATTGGAGATAGTCTAAAGGTGTTTTTAGACAACTTTATCATTTGATATTGGAATTTATGTATAATAAAAAAGACAAAAAAAAGAAGGATGAGCTCGCATATAGATAAATGGATTGGAGGAATAAAGAATAAGTGTCATATAATTAGATGCAAGTCATATAGTTAAGAATATGTCAAGAAACAAAATTTTCAAGTCCCTATGACCAAATTTGTGTGTCTACAATTTTTTTGTAACTATTATCCATGTTAAACTTTGTTATTATCTATGCCAACATTTTAAAACTCACTTTAATTTCTAATAAATATTGTTAGAAATCACCATGGGATAATTATCCTATAAAATTATTCATGATAATTGAGACTCAAACATAAATCATTACTATCAAAGTCATTAAATATATTCAAAATATTAAAGAGACAAGAGATATTGATCAATAAACATAAATTCTTTACCTTACATAAATTATCTTCTGAGAAATAGGTTACAAATAGATATGAGATCATCAAGAAGTTGTGACCATTCTTCCTTTACATTTATTTTAGTTGATTTATTGATATTTCAGAATTGAAAATCCAATTTTCAACTTGAGATATTTGTCCACAAATAAAAATAATATAATGATCCAAATATTATATAATAAGAATTTGAATGCAAAATTAATCCTTCAATGACTAAGTAAAGAAGGAACTGGCCTCTACCAGAAGTAAAGGATGACTCAATTTTAAGTATTAAAATTTTCAAGGAGAAAAAATATGAATTTTTTGAAGAGGGGTGCTGAAAATTATGAAAATAATAGTGCCATGTTGGGAAAAAACACTGATCAACACAAGGGAAATATATATGAGAATATAAAGGTCATGAAGCACTCTTTAATATGCACTCACTCCATTAGCTCTAAAAGACTCTAGAAATAGGTGAGCAAAAGATAAATATTCACATATAAAAAAGGAATAATCAATCAACAAGAATAAATATATAAATGGAGATGATGGGTATAAATAGCTTGTGAAAGAGCAATCTCCTCTTTCTCTATTGGTCACTTCCTAGATATCTTTGATTAAGAATACTTTTCATAGATAAGCTAACCTACGGTAGCTTTATATTAATGCATGTAGAATAATAAACCAAAATTTTTAACTAGTTAAAATTATTTTATTTTTATTTTGGTATATATGGTTTAATTAGTTTCAAATTTAATTAAGTGAATTGGGGACCTCTTAGTACACAAATTTAAAGGATGAGGAAAATGGCCTTGACCAGGAGGACTACATCCCTACAAGTGAGGAGGGTATAATTTTATTTTTTCATTCATTATTTTTATTTTTTATATAAATTTAATCCATTTTATATAATACTGAATATTCTTCATCATTTTTCATAGGTGATCAATTACTCTATTCATGGGTACTCTATGGATTGAAAGTAGTATCGATTAATCACTAGTCCACATGAAGATGATAGAGATAGACATAAATATACCATGTATTCCAATTATCTTCCTCTTTATATTTGTTTTAGTGTTTGAGACATGAATTTACCTATCGATTGTAGTTGTAGTGGGAGAAAAGGTTACATTAGTGTTTTTACCACTAGTAGTGGTTTTTACACTAGTATTGGTGTTCTCAATCTATCTCATATGACTAACCAAAGAACAAATAAATAAAATTTTGTGTGGAGTATTTCAACAAGATTTTATTTTTATGGATATCATCAAGACACTCAATTAATTTAAATGATGACTCCTTGACATTGACATATGATATTTAGGGTTTTCCCCTTTATTTATGGTACAATGATGTATATTAAACAATTTTTTCTTATATCAACATTTATTTTATGTTAATGTTTTTTTATTATTGGTAAAATGTGGGGTTTTTTTAAACTAGGACCCTAACCCTAGATAAAGAACAAGAAGACATGGCCTAGCAATTCAAGATTTACAACAAGAACAACTACACTACAATCATAATCAACTGAAGCATTACAAATAAACAACTAAAATACATAAAAGATCCAAAAGGGTTTTGAATGGTCCCTTAATTGGGAATGAAAAAAATGGATCGAAATATAAACTACTAATCTAATCCTTAAAGGATTTAACCAGGATCCATCAAACCTGAAACAACTGAATCATAACAAATCCTACTAAACTCAACGAGCAAGGGTTTTGATAGGAACCCTTAAACCTGAATGAAACATGCTCCCCAAAATGTATAGACTTTCCAAATCTAGAGCTACAATAAATAAATTAAGAAAACCCACCTTCATGCAATTGGTCTCCTCAAACTAGATAACATAGGGATTTTTAGCTAGACACTAAGAACCAACACTTGGATCTGGCTCACTGGATGATAAAAACTTCTCATATGAAAACTTGAGCTTCACCAAAAATGTAAACATGTATAAAAAACTAGAGAATACCCTGCTAGATTCTAACTTCATCCTCAATAGAAGCAAAATATAGGATCAATACAAATACATGGGTCTAAAGAGAAGTGCTACCTAATAATATAATTGCCTACCAGAATTTACACTCCACGTAACTCAGATGACAAAAAAGACCTAAGTGTTGGCCCCTCAATTTTGACCAAGTATTTTTTCTAATTTTGGCAAGCAACGTGGAGGGACCATTGTCCATTTTTATGCAAGTAATGACATGACATGAAATAACCATGACACGAGACTATTAGTGTGAGAGTTGAAGGATGTGGAAGGACAATGGCACATAAGACCTAGTGTGAGAGGACCGAGTCAAGAGAATGTGGCATGAATAACTCTAGAACAAAGGATTGAGAACAAGAACCAGAAGACTAAGGGAACATGAGGAACATGGGATTAGTTTGAAGAATAAATAAAATAAGACACTTTGACCCCACTGATCAGAGGCCTTGTACATCTCACGAGGAACATAACACTTGGAAAAAAATGTATAACTTAGAGCAAACATATAAGGGTGCAGAGGCCTGATTCTTTAGGAATAATTTATTGTAAGAGCAAGCCGTGACTCTCATCCTATTGTGAGTCTGTGTGCCGTGTGTCCATTCAGAGTTGGGAACGTGACATTTGGATAGGGAAAAGCAAGTATAAAAACCCCTATTGTAAGAATTTGTAGGGGGATTGGGTGTGAACCTTTGAAGGGACATAGAGCATTTTGTCTTGTAATCCATAAGTGCTTAATAAAAATTCAATGTTTATCATATGGTATTGTGAGTGATGGATTGTGTTGAATACTAAAATGTGTTAAGTAAATGAAGTCATGAGTTCCTTTATTTTATATTTATCCAGTAATGGTAGTATAATCTGTTGAGAAACTATAGTAGGATATTTGGTTGATAATAAATGAGTAAATGTATGTCATGTTTCAAAGTCTTCAGGAACTAGTCTTTCACTATGCGCTTCAGGTGAGTGCATGAGACTCAACCCTCACATAATAGGGCCAATACACTAGCATACTGGGAAGAAGCTTTAGTGCTAACGTAAAGAGAGAACCCAAAAATTTTGTTCCATTTTCGGGACCTAAAGTAATTGGAGCATGATTATGGGAAATGTTTGATTGAATTACATTAGAGAATATTGAAGAATGGATTATTAGTGTTGAAGACAATTTTGTGGTTCCATATCTTGAGCCAAGAGTTTCTATGTGACAATGTGTAGAACAAAACCTCTATAGCTCATTGTATTAGACTTTCTTTTCTTAAGTACCTATTCTTTTGCATTATTGGATCTTAGCATATGCTTAGGGATGATCCCAAAACCTTAGATGAAGATAGTCGTGGACACTAAATTGATAAAGGAGTTGAGCACGACTAAGAGATTCCTAGATGTAATTAGTTGATTTCTAGTGAAAAGGTGTTCAGAATAGTTACATCCTGAAATACACCATCACCACATATTCAAGTCCTAAGGAAGAAAAGTATAATTTTCTATGAGAACCAAGGGAATGATATCCTTCGTTATTTATTTTTGAGATTAAAAAGTTAATTATTGATCTTGGGTTGGAAACACTACCCATGGAAGAATAAAATATCATGTGCATGAGACACATATTTGGAGGGGAGAATGTTGGTTGGTTCAACATGGTAACAAGCCAGTGAGCGCTACAAAAATAGAATTATGATGAAGCTCAATAGAGGATCATGGGAGTTAGTGGCATGGGAATATATTGGGAGAACTTGAGGAGCACTGTGAAGAGTCATAGGGCACTGATGGTGTCTGAGGAATCCATCACTTAAGGGCCACAACCTTTGCTAGTTTTATCTTGTGAAGGAGAAATAATTTGTATTACCAGAGATGAACAAAGTACGAGTCAACCAAACTCCCCCACCATAGTATGTAATCATGCCTTTGAGTTAGATAAAGTACATATAAGAAATTGGGATACACATAGAATAGATTTAGAAGCTGGATAAATAAGGGAAACTGAAACCTAGCCATTAGGCAATAACTTAGAATATGATGCACGGTTCAAGACCTTGCTTTCTAAGTTGTCCTTTAAAATTAATCCTAATCAATATGCACAATGGTTTATAGGGGGATTATTATTAGCTTTTTGATGAACCTTGTCACAAAGAACTTTCACCAATGCATGAGAGGCTCTACAGGCTACCCTACGTGATGAAGTAGTTAGAAGTATAAATACTAGGATTAGTCCCATTATGGAGGCTCAAATAGCATCCATGGATTCTCAGCTTGAGAATTTTTCAACAAGTAATGCACATGAGACACGTAGTGTTGTTTGGTGTACTAACTATGAAACCAAAGGACACACATGAAACAATTGCCCATGAAAAAAAATTCACACCGTCTTAAAGCAAACTTATGAGATTTATCATGATGATCATGATGTCCACTCCTATCCACTCTTACAATGGGCCATGAGCAATAAATTATCTATGTATTATAAGATTTATAATGCTTATACTCATGATACCAATGATTGCCATTTAAATACTGATATTCATGAGGCTCGAACATGCAGCATGCATCAAGCCTTAGTCACTGGTTCTTAGGACAATGGTGGCTATCCTAAGCATGGAAGAGGACAAGGAGAAGGTAGTAGGTTTACAAGAAGGACTTGCTATAAGTGTGGCTCTTCAAATCACTATTAGAGGGATTGCTTAGAATACCCAACATGCACTTACTACTAAATGGGCCACCAACTAGAAGAGTGCTTAGATCTATATTCAGCCATCTCAAAGGACCATAATGAAAAAGGTGATGGTATGATCTGTATAGACAAACCATAATGACATGCTCGACTAACCATCCCTAATGTACAAGTAAATATTACTACTCATAGTGGGGGCTAGACATAATCTACATCCAACTTGGTTAAAAAGGTATATCAGGAAGAACCATAGGCTAGGAAATACCCTAATGCACTTCAAAAAAATGATGTACTTTAGGATACAATGGCACTTGTGTGTGATCTCCAAGGCAAGATTCAATATCTTAAGGATAGGGATGTCATATAGCACACCATAGTGCAAAGGGAAACCAAACCTCCAGTAATGCAGGATAGTTTTCAAGAACAATGAAAATGTATTCTTGATGAAGACATCATTCCATAGCTTGGCACCTAGTTTAAAGGTCAAGCTTGCCTACCAAATGAATCCCACATTCAAATAATTTGACAAAGTGAAGATCGATATTTAAACCATTCTCGACATTAGGAAAGTCCTAGTTTCACTTCCCTAGAAGATGATGAAATATTAGTTAATGTTGATATCAACAAATGGGTAATCCATGATATTCTAGTAGATACTGGTGTTGAAATAAACATTCTCACTAAAGGTGCTTGGAAAAAAATGTCTAGCCCAGCCTTGCAACCTTCACCTCATGTCTTGTTCATGGAAAATAAGACTGGTGCCTATCTTATTGGAGTTCTTAAAAATTCCATCATATAAATAATCAAGGTTCTAATCAAATCATATTTTGAGTTTTTGGAGTTGTAAATGCTGATGATTACCCAGCCTTACTGGGAAGGCCCTGGTGCTATGAAAATCATGTAGATTTAAGCTTTTAAAATTGATATATTAGCTTTGAGAATAATTATCAGTGTATAATAGTACCCTTAAACCAAGCATAAGGACCTCCTTATATTGAGCCCATAAGCATTGATGAAGACATCAATAATCTGTATAATGTGACTGCTTGACATGATGAACAACATGATCCAATGCTAGATGGTATACTTCCTTAGATAGATAACTAGTCTATCTTAGATAGAATAAGCAATGTTTGCAATTTTTGGGCCCATGGTGATTATGACCTTATTGTAAGATTGTGTAGCACCATCAACAGAGATAAAAACATCCCATGCTAGCTTCTTAAGTGTCAAAAATTTGTGTGCCTCATAGGTTTAGCAATGCGAGTAGCATTGGAAGGACCACCATTGGAGATAATTAATGAAGCTTCATAATTTCAAGGACAAATAGGGGTACGTGTTTTTGTCCAGCACCTCAAAGAGTTATATGGTACTAAAAATGAATGGATGAGGTCATTAGACCACATTTTTGATAGTACCATGGTCAGGTGGTGGCATATGCATAAAGAAAACCTTTTATATTGGGATCAAGTGTGAGTTGCTCTACATCATAGATTCCACCATGACACTAAGATCAGAGGTACACTTACTTATAATGGTATAAAAGCACTTAAACCCCAACTTGAGGTGTGTGAAATAATATGGCAAGCTGAGGAAACATTTTTACTGGAATACCTATGGGTCTATGGTTTCTATGGAACCTTACACACTTGGGCACAGGCTTGGTACATACATGAAGAAAGACACATGGGAAAAAGGTTCTGGTTTCTACTAAAGGAAAACATAATGTCAACACTTTCTTAATCTTCACCAAGGATGGACCTATGCCTTACTCTTCAAACCATACATGAAGCAATCATTGGAGATCAGAGTCTGGTGGAAGACCACATGTGTCATATTCATCAAGAACTAGAGGAACCCTTGGGTTTATTCACCAAGCCCCCCAGATAATAAAATCTTACACCATTGACAATCTCTAGTGAATAATGCCATGAAGAAATTTGGTTGGGAAAGAAGAATCTCATCTTTCAAATAAACGAAGGAGAAGCGTCCCCTCCATTTGATCTATTGAGTAACAACCTGCATGTTCCTACAAGTACTAGCTCATGAACTTCTTAGGATACCAACTCCCCCACATATTACCCTTATCATGGACCCATTCAAACTATTTAACCTAACATTGGCATAGATTAGGAACCTAAGGTAGAAACCATTGGAAAGTATTGGATTGAGACAAAAATTTTGCAAATGTTTGAGTTGCTGAAAGAGTATTACAATATGTTTCCAAGGAACTACAATGAAATAAAAGGGGTTCACCCTTCTCTTAGGAAGATACATATAAATTTGATTGATGGTACTCACCCATGAAGAAATACCCATATTAGATGAATCCTAACCTCTAAGCATGTGTGAAAGAAGAAATTCATAACATGATCCACACCATAGTAATTACTCCTATTAATGAATCTGAATCGGTAAGTCCTATGGTAATTAGTATAAAAAAGGATGGGTGTATTTGTATCTACATGGATTATTATATTTTTAATACATCCTATGTCACCAATCCTTTCCCAATACCTTTCATGGAGGAAATACTAGAAGGTGCTATCGATTGTGAGATATACTCCTTTACTGACGGTTCTCAGGGTATCACCTAGTCTAAATAGCTGAGGAAGACCATTCCAAGGCCACATTTGCTATGGAATGGGGATCCTTTACCTATACCATCATGCATTTTAGATTAGAAAATGCCCAACAATATTCTCTTAAGTAGTAGTGGAGGCTTTCAAAGATTTTATCCATAAGTTTCTCCAAGTCTACTTAGATGATTAGATGGTATACAGGTTGGTCAAGGACCACTATGCCAATCTAAGGCTCATGATTGAACGCTGTTGAGTATTAAAAAATTATTTAAATTTGAAGAAATGCCTATTTATGACACCTTTTGGGGTGCTCCTTGGGCATATCATTTGTAAAGAGGGACTCCTAATAGATCCAGCCAAGGTATCTATCATTCTCCATCTACCAGTGCCAAAAACTCAGCATGAGGTACACACTTTATTAGGACACATGAGATACTACAAGAATTTCATTTAGGGTTATGCCAATATTGTAGCACCCATGGAAGAACTATCAAATCCTAATGAATAATTTATATGGACTAATTCCTACATAGTAGATTTTGAAACTCTGAAGGAAAGACTAGTTACTGCTCCTATCTTGTAATTTATAGATTGGACAAAACCCTTTCATGTCCACGTTGATGAATCTGGCACAATAGTTGGCATAATACTTGCACAACCAAGAGATGGAAATTTGGACCATCCCATCTATTTCACCAATAAGAAACTCATATCGGTTGAGAGGAACTATACCACCACTGAACGCGAAGCCTTGTCTATGTTTTACATGCTATAAAAATTTAGGCAGTACCTATTGGCCACACCATTTTTATTATACGCTAACCATGAGGATCTAAAGTATCTCATCAATAAGCCAATTCTCTATGGAATAATTTATCACTAGATAGTTCTCTTTAAATAATTCCAATTTTTTGTAGTAATATAACCTTTGAAAAACCAACTATGGACCTGATGACATGTCCTACATTTAAAATGGAGAACATCCACATGCTATAGAAGATGACTTTCCTGACGTAAAAATATTATGAGTCGCTAGGGTACCTAAAGAACTAGAGGATATTGCGGTATTCCTAAATAATGGATCATGGTTGTTAGACTATTATACTTATTGAATCAAGGTATTTTATCAATATGATTCTTAATCTTAAATAAGTAAGAGTAGGAGTTATTCATTAATACCATTAATTTGTTAATAAGGAAGTTCAGTGTCAATTTCTAGATCATTTGAAGAAACAACAGTAAATTACTACATCATCCTTGAGCATATTAAGATTCATGGTATCAATATATTCATGATCATTTATGGAATTAAGGGATTGAAACATTGGGAAACTTATTATATATTTGGGATACATTATTGAAGGATATATTGCTAATTGTATTGAAATTCATTACAAAAGTTATGGAATATTGTGATGATTCATTTACTAATGTCTATGATCTATATTTTGGATGCTTTAAGTTTCATGTATTCTTGTTCCTTGGAAATGTACATACATTTGATGTTTGAGACACACTGAAGTGTGTTAATACTATTAGTGGGGTAAAATAAAATATTTTAAGTAGGTAGGTCTTGTGTCTATATAAGCATGCCCTATGTTTATGAAAAATATGGAAAATAAATTTGATTTTGGATTGGAAGATAAGTTTTGGGAATTTAATTGTTAAAACTATGAGTTAACAGAGTAGAGATATACAAATTTTATTTTTTCATTAATCTCATTATTATATCATGATATTATTATGTCACTAGTTTTTATTTCATTTAGATTGAAATCAAATAAAGATGATTTTTTATTACATTTTATTACAAATTATGCTGAATATTCTTAGGGTTGTGTGGTTTATGACATTTATTAATTAAGATCTTAAATCATGATTACATCACTCATCCTTATACATATGGGCATATAATTGATGGCATCATTGGTATAGTTAAAAACAAAAAAACATCAAGCCCTCTGATTACATTTTATGATAGTGATGTTTTTTATGATAATTCAAATAGACTTTCATTCTATATTCAAGAATTTATTGACAATAAATGCATATAATGTTTTATGATATACACTAGATAAATTAAAAATGTATACACGTTAACACACTTGTACTATTTTGATTATATATAGTAATATTTTTAGGATAATTCTAGAGTTATCAATATATTTGATGGCCATATATAGCATACAACTAGGCATATAATTCTAATTTTACAAGTTGGAAATCTCATAGAGCCCACTCCATTTTTAGTTATACAAATCAAATGGGTGTTTGATATGATATTAGGACACACTTAGACATAAAATATTATATCATTACCTTATATAATTCATAAGTGTCTAAAATATATTCATGCTAATCAAGTGGTCAAAAATCAAGGAATCCAATATGAATATCCTTTAGAACCAATGATATTAACTCATAAAAAATATTTGGTTAGAACATACAATGAGAAACATGATAATTAAAGAGTATATATAACTATTAAATAACATTTTAAATAATCAATTTCTCCATCTATTTATGAGTAATGATCTAGTTTCACATGAGCATGTTAAATAATCAAATTTTCCAAATTTTTATGAGCATGCTAAAATCACCATGAGCAAAATAAGTTAGTTACAAATATCATTGTACATCATCTTAGTCATAAAGTACCACATAAAATAATTTATTTATCTCCTAATAAACAATTAGTTATTCAAAATGCTTCACCATAGGTATTGGTAGTCACATATTCTCTTTGTAGAAGAAGATACATGTTTACATGTGTATATGAGTATTGATTCATATGGTTATATTATAGCATATAATTCATATTGATATTCTAAGGCATTTACATTAGGAACCTCACCATCATAACAAGTCTTTCCTTCACAAAATGTAGTTGGGTATAACTATGAAAATAAAAGTAATATAAATGAATTAAATTAAATAAGCTATGCAAAAATGAAAATGTTTTCAACTAACCAAGAGAATTAACCTTCCTAGTAGTTTGGGAGGAAGTAGGATGTTGTGTCCAAGAAAAGATATCCATCATAGTCATATTATAAAGAATTTACATTTAAAACCTAATCATCATAACAAGTCACTCCTTCTTAGAATGCATTTTGGTATACATATGCACAACCTATTGATGATATCTTTCCTTCAACACAAAATCCTTCTCCATCCTAAAACACTATTTAGGATAATTCTATTGATAAGTTGAAAACATTTTAATTTTTTCATAGCTTATTTACTTTTACTTCATTTCTATTAATTTTATTCATAATTAAATATTTCTTCTAGAATTTGTATTTTTATTCATTTCAGGTATTTCACCTTTTAATTTTAATCCAATTCAAACAATCTAAAACAATATCTTACGGTGCTTTCAATGCCCATTATTTATATATATTCACTTGATTATTTTGGCATATATATCCTTTTATGTCATCCTTCACATTTATATGAACACATCTATCAAATCTTACATTCTCCAAGAGAACACAGACTGTCTTGCCTATTATGGGTATGTACATTCTTATATATATCAATCATTTCCAATACATTACTATGACTCATTTATAAATAATTTAGAGGAATATTTATTACCTTCCTTCTTTATCATACTATGATTTAACACCTTCTTATGTATTTTTCAAGTCCTCATTTATTATAAAGTTGAAGCCTTAGTTATTAGAAATAAAAAGAAATTAAGCTATAATATACTAAATTTTTTAAAAAATATATGTATACCTCAAAATTTCAAACAAATTAAATTAATAAACTTTCAAAATTTTCAAAAATAAAGACCTCAAAATAACTTTCAAATGTTTCTAGCTTACATTCTTATATATGTTATTTATTTCATCTTAAGTAGATAGCATACTTTAGTTTTCATAAGCACACTACTTTTCACAAGGTATGTAACTATGAAATAAGACATACTATGACACTATTTTTTGATTTCATGTTTCCCTTTTACCCAATAAGCTTGCTACATTAGGGAAAACTCTTAATTCTTTGTGAACACTTCAATAGGTTGTATCTATCAAAAATATTTCTAACATGATGAGTTATATATAATACATTTATTTACTAACCACTCATATTTTAATTTTATTACATGGATATGCTATTTTCTCACAATTAAATTGATACATATGGATAATGTAGACTACGCTCATTGGATCCATTTTTATTTTAATAAATTAGAGATTTACTACTTGATAAATTACATCTTGATTTATTATTGTGTGTAGCCGTTAGCCTTATTTGTGAAATATATAGATATTCTTTAGTTTATTGAATCGTCATGCCATTGAAGTGTGTCCCATTATCTTGTGAATTTATTTGACATTCATATGTACCTTCAATGTGGAATTTGGGCCTTAAGTGTGACATTATGTGAAAACTATGTAACATTAATAGTAACTTTGGTGTCGTGATTCATACCATTATTTTTTTATATTTTTTTACATTTAATATTGTGCCATGATAGATATCATGCACATGTTAATTATGTGATTTAGTTTTATATTTATCTAGCATGTGTTTTATATTAAATTCAATGTTATATTAATAATATGATGAAATACAATTCAAATTTTCACATACTACTTCATGATTATATATTTCAAAAGTATTCTCTTGAGACTAGTAATATGAGGGATATGTTATTCATCGCAAAATGAGGATATCACAATGGGATTACCTTGAATATTCAAGATGTATGAGCAAAAAATAATATTTATGATAGTATATAGTTTTTATAACTATAGTATGCTTAAAAGTTATCAAATTATGGGGGTATATGGCATGCATGTGTAATAATTCTTAGATATACTCCAGTATAGATTCACATAAACTTGATGCATTTATGTAGGCATGTGTAATACATTTTCAGTTAAAAATGTTAAATAACTTCATGTTCAATTTACATTCCAATATAGTTTAGATATAAGGGGCATGATAATCATTCATGTTCATGTTTCTAGATGACAAATATAATAATTCACTTTTTTTAAAGTTTAAAAGTTTTGAATAGAATCAAGATATATCTAGATCAGTGTGACTCCTCTCATTTTGAAAGTGGCCCATGTTAGAGTTTAGTGACACTCACCATCAAATGTTTCACTTTAGTTAGCCATAGTGTGTGGTTCCACCCCTTTATCCTACCATGTTTACATTTATAAACACTCAAAATTTGTGGTGACATTATAGCTACCCACTTTTGGTGGATCCACCCCTTCAACTATTTTATAGAATACTCTGTACAATAAGATTAGAATTTAAACATATAATATTTCCAACTCAAGGGATAAATTTGGTCTTGATCCATATAAGTGACTCAATAAGGAGGAACATACTTTTACAATCTCCACGAACAATAAAAATTAAATATCATACACTTTTAGCTGTAATATTTCCTTGCTCTCTTTACAAATTTTAGTGGCATTGGTTTAGGCTTTACATTGATGCACCTTAAACAATCAAGATTCACGTCAAAATAAAAAGTGTCTATGTATACTTAGGTTGATATCTCCTTTAATATATTAGATACATTAAATTTCATCATTAAAATAAGGTTTGGGAAGGGATGTAAACACTTAAATTTAGTCATTAAGTCCTTGAAAATGTCTAATATTGATATATTTACCTTGTTTGGATTATTTTTTATTCTGTTAACTAGCATTATCTATGAGATCCTTCAATATTATACTCACTATCTTCAAACTTATTAAAGCATCACTCAAAACTCACTATTGTAATTGAAAATTCATGTCAACCAAGTTCTATTAGTCTTTATATTTTTAGGATGAAAGCACATTATGTTATAAAGTGAAACATCTTAACATTATCCACCAATATATCCTTATCTCTTGTGCTCTAAAGTTAAATATTAAAATTTGATACATTTCATATTGACCTTCGCTAACTTTTAGAAAAGGTAGTTAACAGAAATAATCTAATTATTACTCTGTATAAGAACACTAGGGCCTCTTAATGCATCATATAGAAGTAATTTTTCAATTATACTATAAATTACACCAAAGGAAACTAATATTTTCCATCAAAAGTTTGTTTTATTTTAATAGTCATAGACCAAGTCTTTTATAAGCTTGTATAGTTTTCATGATATATATGTATATCCATCATTACCCTTAGTTTTCATGATATCCATTCCCATTACATAAGCATAATATATGTATATCCATAATTCCCTATTTTTAAAAATATTCCCACAATAATACTATGTATATCAATTATATGCACACACAAGTAGCTTTTCCCAATTATAAGCACGTAAGTACCATGGAAATATAAATGCTCAAAAAATATACAAAAACATATTTCATGATATAAATCATGGATCAAAATATAGTATAATAACATGTATAATATATATCATGTGTAGAATCATAATATACAAATACTAAATGACACCCACTTTAGTACCACATAAGTTACAGACTACATAGAGGGTTAGTGACTACATATATGTTACTAAGACAACACATAAAAATGGAACTCAAATGAAAATAAAATAAGAGGATACTCTATAAAAAAAGTATAAAATAAAATTAACAAATGCATGAAATCATACTCATGCACATATTAGTAAGGAATTGTGTACCATTCACAATGTAACCAACTACAATGTATCCAATCAAAGTAATTATTCATATAAGTATTAATATATAGTTACTAACAAGTCAAGTATGATCTGTAAAAATATTTTAATTATCCATATATCCATCACCATCAAGTACATTCATTATTTAAAAATTTCAATGACTCACATTATCTTATATTAGTTATAAAATAAGACAATAATCTAAACATGTTCTCTTGTAGATTTCACATGAAGAAAATGGTATATTTAGATTATACAGTTTGTGAACATTAATTTTGGCTACCACATGTACCAAATGAATTTGTTTTACAATTTTAAACTATAATTTTCAATACCATATTAAAAGTGGGACATTTATAGATACATGAATTTGTGACACTTTAAAAACATCAATTGTAAAAAGTTTACATAATTATGTTTAACCCTAAATTGATAAAAGGGTTTGTCAATGGTTAATAATATAGAAATTAATAATTATTACGATGATAAATAGATCTATAGAATACTAATTACTTTTCCTACTCAAATAAACAATATTTTGAATTTATAATATTGAGATATTCAAAAAATCAAAAGTATAATTTTTTATTGATAATGAAATACATTATAAAAAAGAGTACATAGATGGTTTACTATGCATATATAGATCTAGGCTGAAATATTATAGAATTACATTAGATTAGGATCCTCTATAATTTTTCATATTCTAAAATTTTGAACTCTTTGTACTCACATGCTTCCATCAGATTATCTACAATTACATCAATGCTAGTTTATGAACTAGACATAGGTGCCCTATAAAAATAATGATTATATTTAGATGTGACTAATTGGGGCATTTAGGTTTTAATATATCCTTTCCCAAGATGTATTTATATCACATGTAAAAGATTTTTTTCTTTATAACATGATAAAACATGGCTTCCTCACCTTTGGAGTAATTGTGGAAAAATGGGTTAGTGGGCAGAATATGTCAAACTTTGCCAAGGACCCCTCTATCAAAGGGTACTTCCTACATAACCAATACATGGAAAAGGGATTCAACCTTGGGAAGCTATACCCTAAATTTTGGATTATATATGTATATAGATGTTGGATTGTGTATGTATACAAATGCAATATATATATATATATATATATATATATATATATATATATATATATATTGACTTAGATTGTAACATGTAAAATATGGCTCACTAGATGCTCCTTAAATAATTAAAACCTATGGGTAAATTTATCCTATGAATGATATGTAAATAGGGATGAATAGGGAAAGTTTTCTCACTTGGATGCTTCATTGAGTGCTTCTTAGGTTTCCTTATGATTTACTAGTATTTTGTAGAATGTTGGGTAATTAGTGAATGAGGGTTGATCTTGTGTATACACCAATCCCTTTTCTTAAAATTTCCAACTAAAACATTTAGGTGGACCATAAGGATATGTTTCATTTATAAATTGTTTGAATTCTGGGTACTAGAATATTATTTGGAAAATGGACACCTGCATCGACATAGACAAATAATTGGAATTCATGTGTCAAAGAAAATTAAAATTAGTTAAAGGTTTAGAATTGGTAGAGAAGGATAAGAATCATGTTTATATTTTTTTCACATTAAATAATGCTTGATCTTCAAAATAAGATGGTCAGACTAAGAGATAAGTAATTTGGCACAATGATAAAGTGAACACAAGATTTTATTTAATGGGAATATGTTAGAAGTGAAGGGTAAAAAAATGATTTGTATTTTACAAGTGTATAAAACTAAGGTGATATATAATTTAGAATTAATGTCTATATCTACCCTATTTTAATCTAGTAATAATATTTCTAGTTTAAAGGAATAAAAATTATAGCTGGGTGTGTATAACACACCTTGTCTCTATGTGATCCCAAAATTAGTTATTTATTTTAAATAAACCAAGATAATTTTAAAATATATAATCAGTGTAAATAATATAGCCTGAAAAAAAAAATTAAATTATTGAAAGTAAATAGAGAAAGGTTAGGAGTACACCTATGTGTTGATGGAACCACTTGCCTTCTAACAATTTAATTTGAAGATATGATTTATTATGAATCATTTAGATAACCTTAGCATAATTTGAAAACATAAAATTTTATATATGCATTAATCCATGCATGCATGCATGTATGCACGCACGTGCGCGCATGCGCGCGCGCGCGCGCACACACACACACACACACACACACACACACACACACACACAGAGAGAGAGAGAGAGAGAGAGAGAGAGAGAGAGAGAGAGAGAGAGAGAGAGAGAGAGAGAGAGAGAGAGAGAGAGAGAGAGAGAGAGAGAGAGAGAGAGAGATATTGGAGGACACATGCCCCTAACCTTGGAGAAAAGGTGAGTTTCCACATAGCCATTAAGATTATCTCAATCATGAAACCCAATCATACTTATAACTTGGCTAGTGTTAGTGTTCTAATTAAATAACACTATATATCTATTGAAGGTTGATAATTTATTCACATCATCCCATAACTATGTTTAATATATATGATTTAATAAAGTATAATTTATAAACATTTTAATATCAAGTTATTTAATCACCTCAACCTTATTAAGAAGTGAACCAAGTATTGTAATAGTTGAGCTCAATATATTTATGTAAAATTCCATCTCAGATATGATAAAATTACATAGTAGTATTTGAAATAATAAATTTGATTTAATTTTGTAATTTTAGGTGCCCTTTGTATGGCATATTTACCTTATATATGTCTCAAATTAAAACTTGGGTATATTAATTATACCAATGTATATAATTATTCCATAGATTTGTATTTGAACCATATAACTTTTATATTTTCCCAAATTTAAATTTTTTAAAAGTGTGAAGGAAATTTTAACATGACATGCCCCCATTAAATTTATAGAATTTGAGAACTGGGGTAAGTGTGGAGAACATTTTTCCATAACATGTCACAAATATAATATGAAAGTATGAAAAATGAGAAATCCATGCCTGTATGGCATTGACCCACTATTATTCCCCCTTTTTGAGGTTAGAGAAAGTATAAACTAGTGGTTATGCTACATCAAAAGGATAAGATATTTATATAATCTTTGTATGGACCATGTATCATATAGGAGTAACATGTCCAAGTATATATAGAAATAAGGTACATAGTATGTGATCACATAAAGTCCTAAGATTCATGATGTAAATCATGGAAACATATAGATAGTAATAATACAATATCAATAAGGAATAAAGCACACCCATAAGGGAAATTAATAGCAAGACAAAAGGTAATTATCTAAGGAGACTAGATAGAAGGGGCATGTTCAAATGTTGCACAATATAAGTGACATGATTTAGTCAAACGTCCATAATGTATAAAATGACATATTCAAATATCCACATACAAAAAACTATGACATCTTAAAAATGCCATAATAGGCAAAGAAAGGCATAAGGTTTTCAATAAGTGAGGCTTATTAAAATTTTCAAACAGTTAATATAATATAAAATAATAAGAAGTAATGAAAAAACTGAATAAAGTGATATAAGTAAAGCCATTAAATCATAAGCAACCAAAATAATCATATCATAATAGTGTGTGTGTGTGTGTGCGCACGAGTGCATGCGCGTGTGTGCACATGCACATGTGTGCACATGCGTGTGTGTGTGTGATTGCATGTGCGTGTGTGTGCGTGTGCGTGCGTGCGTGCGTGCGTGTGTGCGTGTGTGTGTGTGTGTGTGTGTGTGTGTGTGTGTGTGTGTGTGTGTGTGTGTGTTTAATAATAAATTTAAGTATATATCATATCAAGTTCACCATGAAATATTTAAGCATGGATAAAGACATCTGTAATTGCATAATCTTAGTAATTATAATGGAAAATGATCATAAAATAATGTAATTTGGGTTTATCATGTTTGAATAAGTATATGCCCTATTGTAATGCTGACATGACTAGAGGGAATTACCAAAATGTTTACATGCATATACCTTGTGCCTAGTTATGCCCAAATCACACTAAAAATATGTGTGAAATATATGTCCTTATATAGAAATAAATGATATGATATTTACCAACATGGAACAAATAACATAGATGTCGGGTTAATAAAACATGCAAATGCTAAAGAAATTATTTTTTAATAATTTATTTTTTGGTAATTAATTATTATTTTAAAAGCAAAGAATATAATTTGATCTCTTTGAATGGATGTACATAGGTAGCTTAGATCCTTGTGCAATAAACTAGTCATACTGCTAAGGAGCATGTATAGGTTTTATATCTAACACTATATGATCTATGGTGCTCTACATGTGTATAATAGGACTATGTGGTCATGAGTAAATAATATAATTAGTGGGAGTTAATTAAACCCATTTTTGAGTGTGTTGTATTTTATTTAGAATAGTATAAATAGGAACATATTTTGTTACTCTATGTAATTTAATATGTTATGTGATAGTAGATGAGAGATCTGTGAAATCCAATGTGTATTTGTAATGCAATTGTCTCTCAAGTAATAACCACCTAGGAAAGGAGATTACCTATTGGTTACCCATTTTAGGAGATTAAACTTAGTAGGTTTGATGATTAACTTCATGGGTATAAACTTATTTTCTTCAAGTATATGTTCATATAGAATTTTAGAAACTATAATTACCTTATTGCCATGAATATATTTAACACACCCATGGATTGCATAAGGTACTATATGGAGTGTATAATTTTAGAGTTATTCCAATAACATATCACATACTCATTATGTGGTACAAATGAGAATGTAGTGATTATATGTGGGCCAACATGTAAAGGTAAGTCAATCTCACCAAGGACCTATTATTAGGTTATATTAATTGATATGACCACTTTAGTTGAAGGGTGTAAATAATCATGTGTAAATCCCAAGTGTGTAATTAATCTCATGGTGAAAAAATTCTCATGAGAACCATTATCATTTATTACATTATATATAATGCAGTGATCTAGGTATGCTCAAATGAATAGTGAATTAATATTTGAGACATTATCCATAATCTCATTATAATCAAAAGTAATAGTGTGTCTCTAAGCCATATGAGGAATATGTCATGTATACATACCAATAATATCATGTAATGAATTCCCATAATGTGGTGTAGGATGTTGTGCATTATATGTCAATTTCACTTTTGGATCTTTCATAGAATGGTCTTGTAAATATTTATTAAATGTTTTTTTAGTTTATTTGATCAATAGCTTATGAATCTGATTCCTTTTGATGATCATAAAATGTAAATTTTTGGTCATTTATTAGGTTTTGAATCTTATGATCCAATGTAAAACATATGATTGTATAATGATAGGGGCCTCAATGATTGTTGTAATAAGAATTTGTATCATTTCCTTAGGGTAGAGGTTGACTCATATAAACCTTATAAAAGGGAGAGATATGAGGTGACACTCCATAAACTTAAGAAGTAACAAATCTATAGACTCAAGTAAGCATGAAAAACATTTCCATGGTACATTGGATAAGACATGCTAAATAGGTTGATGTGACACTAAATTAACCATAGTAGTTTTTTTCTTTTGATGTAATTTAGGATTCACCTTATAACTTGGTTTGATAGTAAAATTGGTACTAGAAATTGTTGATGTGTTTGATACATAATTAATTTTTATTAATGAGATAAGTTTCATTTCATGATTGTTAAGAATATGGCATAAGTCATCAAAAGATTTGAACTTTTTCAAAATAATGGACTCGTGTAATATGAAAAGAAAAATTTTCTTGAAGATATCTTGAGTCTCTTTATTTATAATTAGATTAGTAATTTTATCCAACATTGTCTTATACCTCAAGACATATTCATTGATAGTTTCATTTGTTTCATGTTTGATATTTTCAATTTGGGCATAGTAAACCTTTTTTTGTAATGCTAATAGAGAAGTGTGCCAAAAAATAATCCTCAAGAGGTTTGAATGATTTTACTAATTGAATTAGTAAATCATAGAACAACCTTAGAGTATATTCCTTGAGGATCCTTAGAAAATGTTTAGTCAAATTTTTATCATTTGGAGGCATAATCTAGGCATGCCAACAAATAATGATTGATGATGTTGTTTAGGATCACCATTTCAACCATAAAATTTGATCTTAGGTGCAAAAGAACCATTTATTAAGGGGAGAAAAGATATTTTAGGTTCAATATAGTTATGTGATACCTCTTGTGAATCAATAACATAAGGAGAATTTATAGTATTCTATTTGATAGATGTAACTTTATATTGTAGACATTTTATAGTTTGGACAAGATCTTGCACATTTTGATCACTAAGGTTTAATGTTTGAAAAGCCACCAAAGTTAGTTTACCCATAGCTTGAGTTGATATATGCATTAAAAATGCTAATTAGGTTGAAGTTCCAATGTTTCCCATGTAGGATGTAGCAATAATGGGATTTTTTTAGGTAGAAATGGTGTAAAAATAAAATCCATGCCCCCATTAGAGTTATAAAGTAATAATGTGGTTAAGGTGAGGATTATAACCGTAGAGGTGAATGTCCATAGCTCTAATAACATGATCAATAGATGCACCTAGTTGGTCATCTATTATTTTTGGTTATTTGGTTTCTACTATGGTTGTGAGGATCTCACCAATATCATCTAATTATTTTTTGATACACTCTCAAAACATAACAACATCTTGGACTTGTTCTTGATCTATTTTTTCATGTTCACTATTTTCATTAGATTCTTTTTTTTCATGATCAAAACCATCCTTTATGATAACCTCTTTAGTACATTTTTTAGTTTAGTTAGTGGTATCTTCATTATGTATATAATTTTTTACTTCATGATTTTTAGCTATCTTAGGTGGCTAATGGGGAATATCTATGTGTTTAATATAAACACCTACTAATCTAAGGCTAAACCTAGGCCACATACAAATGATAGAGTAACTATGTAAAAATACAAAAATGAAAAACCTTAGAAGGTTTAAGACCCTAGGATGAGCTAGGGTTTTCATTAAGATATTATTTCAACAAATGTTTAACCCTCAGTTGATAAAAGTGGCTATCAAAAGGTTAAGATTGTATAAATAAATAAGCAAAAGGATGATAAAA